>VMBQ01001276.1:102325-191906 GCA_007657795.1 Dreissena rostriformis
GTGTATTTGCCTCATAAAGACCCCTTCACTACCGTTATCTAGAGCCCTGCTATAAGTAAAATTAAACACGATTGTATTGATCCGCATTATCCGTTGTATTTTCATTTCTCTGAATCTCAAGTTACCAATAAAAAACAAGTTCATTATGTACACATTTATTTAATAATAAATATTATCTTATTTGAAAATTTCAATTATAATAAACATAGTATAAATTAAAAGTAATGTGATTTTTGAAAAATATATTTTCAAAATGTTTCGTATGAATAGCCATAATATAAATAAATGCATTTAAGGTAGAAGATAAAACTCAGTTATTAGAGTGCCCGCTTTGTTGAAAGTCTCCGTAATCTGAAGTGCCCTTTATCGGTAAACAAAGTGCCTGCAACTTTATGTATGCCACCTATTACAACATGCTCTATCTTTGTTTATATTTCATTGAATACTATCAAAATTTCAGTATTTGAAGCACAGTGATTACTCTACATGCTGGAATAGCAAACAATTTCTTGCAATAATTCTAAGTAGTTTTATTTTGTTAAAATGTTTACTGTTCATCCAGTTTATGCTGTTTTCCGATCGAATTTTCTATTTTTTGGGCAAAACTGTACCATTCTTCCGTGAAATTGTGTATTCCCAATACAAAAGGATACACCATTTATCAACTCGACCATGTGTCTTGTCTTGAAAACTAATCTTTATGATATAACTTTAAATAAAACAGAGGAACTTACCTCTCGCGCGTGGCGTTTGTTGTTCTCTGTTAGTGAAGTGCCATCCGTCAACGAAGTATTCGCATACCCGGCGTGTACTTAGTAATGTGCCGTATTCATAGATGTGTTGCCTTTCAAGTAAATCATGTCGTAGATACATTTAGTGCAGTGAGTTTGAACGAAGTAAGTCAAGAAGAACGGTCTGATATGAGAATTCAGTACGACTAAGTCGTTAATAGCCTCGGGTAATACATAAAACATACCAGTCTAGCATATTCGATTGAAATGTCATTTGTTGGAGGAGATGTTTGTGATTGTTAAACATCGCCGCAGAATATGATTTATATTTAAATGGCAGACAATAAAAAAACTAAGTAATGTTTTAATAATATTTCCGTTGGCGTATTGATGGTACTTATTAAGCAATGCCTATTCAATTTGCTCGTATTCATATTCACATGTTTAATTATTATTTAATCAAATTGATATATACTATTTAAAATGTTTTTTGTTTCCTTTCTTTTAATGATTAAATTGCATATTTAGTTATTTTTGGCAGCATGAATCTCATTATTTCCAAACGTATATCACTCAACCCATTTCACTCTTTAAACATTACTTGATGCATTTGTTCAAAAATGTGATCTTATATATATATAACATTGATATATATATGTCTGCAAGCTTCATTCTATTGAAGTTTAGATTGAAGTTTTGATTTGTTAGGTTGTTCACGTGTTTTTTTATGCAAAGAGCCCTTTTCAGACATTGCAACAGAGCCTCTCAATTTATGTAAATTGACAATGGTAACTTATAATCTTGCAGGAAGCATGAAGCAGCCAAGGCCTTTCGACACACTCTTCAATCATATTACTGTAAAGGCTGAAGTGGATCAGACGTATATGCATTCAAATTTGGTTTGATGTTTTTATTACTGAATGAATATTGTGTTTTCCAAAATAGCAAGCCTTAGTTGCAAAGGCGAACAAAAAGCCGATCAATACACATGATCTGTATCCCGCCGTCTTATATCTAGTCTTACAATCACAAGTAACAAGTAAATAATGCAAACCAGGCGCTGTGAGGTCTTCAGCGCAACCTAAGAAATTAGCTCACCAAGGGTAAAGATCATGCTAACAAAGCAATTGTCGGGCCTTAATTAGAATACTCTTCCATTGTCTTGGACCCACAGACCAATGTTCAAATAAATCAGCTTGAAAAATTACAAAGACGTGCAGCAAGATTCGTAACAAACACATAAGACAACACAAGCTTAGTAACTAATATGATACACTCTCAATTGGCCCATACCTTAAACACGCAGATCAAAATTCCGTCTTATCATAATACATTGTAGCAGGAATGATTTATTAATATATTACTACAGCATTTGTTTTGTCATTAGAACTTGACTGGTGTCCAATCTAACTTGTATTTGAAGCCTTTCTATCCTTGGTACCAGTCTATTGTGATCTACATTATACAACAGTGCATTTGTTCCTCATGGACTTCATGATGTTTACTGGTCACCAATTGGAGGCCTATACATTTATTCAATTTGGTGTTAACATTATGGTGTAAAATTGTTATCATGTGTTGTAATGTCTTAAGTTAAGGCAGGGCTTCTATTTAAGTTTTAATACATAACATTCTCATGGGATCAATTGTTTAAAACAGTATTAAAGCCACTGTGTAGGATGAAACTTAAGCTTGTCTTGGCTCAATAACACAAGAGGTAATATTTACCTACGATACAGAGCAAAACATCATTTCTTTCTCTTTCTAATTTATAGGCTAGATAACTATATTAGACCGCTAAATGGACCATTTAGAAAAAGATCCAATGGAATTCACTACCTCCCCATATACATAAGGCCGCCACAGTAGAAGTTTTAGTGCTGTATCGGAACAACAAGAAGTAGATATTTTACGCGGCTTTTTAGTTAACACTTAATGTGACCGGTCTGTTTGTCTTCAGTACGAACAGAGGAGATCCAGGTTCAGCAGGAATTGTACTTATCGTTTCTCTATAGGCTGTCACGATACAGAAAAGTGATATTTTAACAACGACCATCGGTCTCTATTTTTTAGTTTACGTTGCCCAGTGTGTTGAATAGTGTTTGCACATTTCAATTAAACAATAATGTATTCGGTTAATTAGACACATCATTCCTCGATTAAACTTAAGATATTTTAGGTCTTGTTACATTATTGGAACTAAATTAGATTTTCTAGCAAGTATTTGAAGGCAGTCAACAAAAAAACAATAAAAAAATGAAGAATTAATGTCAGAATCATCTCGTATCAATACATTTAAAGCAAACGCTCTGGAGATATAGGTAATGCTTGTGTAACTAGATTCAAGTCCTCACCAAGCTGAGCCATCTGTCTGTCTGATACAACATAAAGTACGTTCAATGATTTTCTGACTTTGACTATACCGTCTAGACAAATGATGTTCACACTTGTTTTCGACATCAGACATATGTACTGCATTAACTGCACACATATTATTAACAGCACACACACATTTGGATTAATTTACATTCTGCTTTTCCTGAATTTAAAGCAAAACTCGCAGCCATGTTATCACATTGTACTTCAATATGTTTATGATTAAATGTCATATGTCATAGATTTGCACTCAATATTATAACCAATATTTCGTAGGCATTCATACTTTGGTCTAATTCTGAAATAAATGTCGGGAAAATTGCATACAAATTATGTCCATATAATTACCATTCAAACCCACTTAAACGAGAATATTACGATAATGTTTCATCTGGAAAAGACCGAAATTACCGAAAATACGTTTTCCGCCATTTTAAATCCAATTTCTCTTTAGCTTGTATTGCATGAAAATCATGTTCACAGTTCAATGCTAACCCTAAGCCCATTCAATCATTTATTGATAAAAATGCGCTTTCACTCACGCATCCGCAAGGTTTCGCTTGCCGAGTAATTGTTGTATTTCTTTTAGTTTAAACCTATTTATTTTAGCTCGATTGCATCGAAAGCCGTAGGCTTATATTAACGCTCTCGAGTCCGTTTCCTGGGACTTGAACCAGTACTTGTTGTCTTTGGGGGAGATGAAAGGAACGCTCCCAGTGGGGTTCGAACCCATGATTTCCCGATCGCTAGGCGGACACTATATCCACTACGCCACGGCGATCTTGAAGTATTTCTTTTAAAGAATCAACTTTCTTTTTGTTAACCAATATTCTTCTAATAACATTCAGTTGTTCTGGGGATTTTTCCATATTCATGTGCATGGTATCAAACAAAACTCATAAGAAAATTCTTCTTGTAGTTTCTGGTACAGCGTTATCTTGGATACTTTTAAACCAAAATTCTATAAAATAATTTCCAAACACAAATAAGCTCACCAGATTTTTTTCAGCAATAGCAAAGTCATGTAAATAAATAAAAACAATAACAATAAGTAAGTTATATGCGACAACATTTGATACCCTTTGGAAAATGTATGCTGCTGATCGGAGTCTTATAGAGAATCACACAGTATGTAAATTTTAAATATAAATGACTCTTAATTATACTCAACGGGACAAATGTTCATCTGTCTGTTATCCCGTTTTAGATTCCATTTAAAACAACATTCAGCACGTCGCCTTTGCTTTTATCAAATCTCACACATGCCGTTTATTTTTGTAAACACTAAGTGTAAAGATTCCCCTAGATATTCTGACTTCCTAATAAAGTCATTAAAGGCATAGACTTTTGGAAGAACGTTTTGAAGAACTCAGGTTCACAATGTTTTTGCTATATGTATCATCCTTTTTAGGTACAGATTGAAACGGGGATCTTATTATCAAATGTTTTAGATTTAAAGTTTAAAAAATAGATGTAGCTCTAAAGTAAATATAGAAGCTATGCATTAAAACAAAGATGTGTAAGATTATATTTCAATAAACGTTTGTTATCATCCCTTTTCTACAATCACACATGTTCGCAACTTAATCAATATAATACAAGATTTCTATTTTTCTTTCAAAATATGAATATACGATTACAAAAAAACAGATTGTACCGTGATATAAACATCGCATGTATTTAACTACTTTTAAATTACTCTTTATTGGAATTATGTCTTTTATTATGCGACAGAGTAATGCCATTACCGTTTGACTAATTGCATCGATTCCGTATGTTGATTAAACGTTTTGATGTTAAATGTGTTTAACTCATTGATATTTGAATGTTGTGCATTGGCAGTGTATATCACCATTCCTGTATAACTAATTGCAAACACACAACGAAGTAGAAATTAAAATGTATTTGGATACACGCGATGAATATTTGAATACCACACCTGTTATTGCATATGCAGCTGTTGACCCGAAACGTGTACATTCATATATAAATAGGCATTACAACTTTACCAGGTTGACGCTGTAAAAAAATGTCCATATTATTTTGAAAAAATGTCCGGAAGTTTGCGATAAGAAACAAAATGCGAGTGATAGAAAGTGTCATTGTAAAATAAAATGATACAGCTTGTCATTACGTTAACGAATATATGCTTAGTGTGTTTGGTAAAGTGTTTATCTATCTGTGTTAAGTTTCCAAACCGCCATCAAAATTAAATTACACCATTCGTATTGGATACAGATGCTTTTATCACTGTATACACTATTCAGGAAGGTCCAGTTTGCCCAGGAATATGTTTGGTCTTAACATAGCAGGCTTTGATAACCGTTGATAGACGCTAACACTAACGAATGTACAAACGCATTAACTGGCGTCTCGTAATTAACGTCATTTGCAAATAACAACGTTTGAAGCTCATTTCGTCGTTTTAACGAACGATTTCTGGTATATAGGAAATCAAATGATAAAACATTTGTTGACGAGAGGAACACATAATATTCAATGACAGTAAAGTATATTGACCGAGGCTGCGTCTCGTTCAATACGACTTTCTAACAGCGAATATAATACAATTGTTCTTTAGTCAATTATTGTTAAATATCCACATACATCGTAAAGGGTACAAACCTACGTGGCAATTGTATAAACATACAAGTTCAAGGGTATAATCAGATATGGTCAATAGAATAAACATAATTGGTGAAAGGGTATAAACATACATCGTCAGATATTGCCGATCGAATAAATGATATTAACAGACATGTACTATGAACGTTTTGACATGACAAAGACTTGTAAGTTATGCGACAGATATATGCTCGAAATAAAATACAATTTCATAAAAGAAACTATTATTTCATCGCATTAATTGACACAATTTATCTGAAAGAAGCGCTCAAAAAGAAACAATCAGATAATTTGCCGCCGCCGTTCTGAATAAATACATAACATCGTCTTAATCACGACTAAGTAATGTAATAAAAATCCGAAGGAAGCAACTTATTATTATTCATCTACAGTGTGGTTTAATTAAGTGAACAATTTATATTGATATGGTTTGGTAATCAGAAGAGTACTCGTGTATTTATTTCGAAATAAGGAGATGATTATTGAACTTGATATCTTGCCAATGTTATTTAATTGGAATACATTTGAATATTCAACTGTTAAATTATTCCGAAGATGTCTTTTTAAAATAAATACATATTCCGAATTAAAAAAATAGTTAAACTATATTTTTGATTTTCCGCAAAAATAATGTATTTCATTTATCTATTGTAAAACCTTATGTCAGGAATGGCTATGTTATTATGTTAAGTTTAATTTTGAATTATATCTGCAACTAACGAATGCGTTTTGAATGGAATGCCATTCGAAATAATTGCTGGTTCATCCCTAGTACATATTGTTGATATGTTTTGTGGTGTTTGTGTACGTATTTAATCTGAAACTAATAACAAACAACCAATCTCTGTTTTTCATGCATTTTACAAATCGTTTACATGTTTTGACTGATACTTTAAGGAACACCACATGTTAATTAAGAATGTTTTTCGTATATCTATCTCTAAAATATATGAATTCCTGACATATTGAATTAATATCCGGACAAAGACAGGTCCTGATAAAAATGCAAAAGCCCACTCTGGCGAAGTGGAAGAACAATATTATTTTGCGGCGTACACTGAGGTTAAATAGAGTTCTCGATAATATATGTCGGTAATTCAATACAAACTTTGCTTTATTAATCACACAAAGTTGCTTGATGAATAATCATTTAACAAGTATATGATAGGATTTTATTTATTCGTCATTCTAGATGACTTGCTGGACGTTAATGGAACCATCGAACTAATATTATAACAGTGTTAATACCTTCTAATAATATTGTCGGAATAAATGTAAAGATGGCTTCTGCTTAAACCGAAAGGGTGCACATCTTTGAGCTTGTAAGTTATACATACTTTAACTGGATTATCGTGTCATTAATCTCATCAGTAATAAAAAAACGCATTGTTAACGCATTGTTAACGTTACATGTATTCCCCTATAATCCTTAGACCATATGAATGTTAAAACCAATATCATCATTAATGTGCTATCTAAAAATCATTAAAAAAAATACCATCGGTATCGACGAAATGCATTTACATGATTACAAATATCGTCTGTCAACTAGTTATTATGCAATATAATAAAGTTTATGTATGTATATACCAATCAACACAAGTTTCACAAATATTATAATAATTATGGAAGGTTTCAAATCTTATATTTAAATTAGACTTTGTAACAAAAAAAAACATAGCTTTACGTTTTAGAGATAAAAACGTGTTTTGTGATCTTTCCTAGCCAACTGTTGTTCGGCATGCGTTTAGACCGGTTGATACAGCATTGTTCTTCATTCAAAGCTAGAAAGCGAAGACAAGAAGTTTAATTTATAAACTGTTTTGTTGTTTCATGTATTGTCCTGTATACATGTTTCGTCAAGTATTGTTAATGAAATTTATATTAAGCTTTAAATAAATGACTATTGGATGTTGACCAGAGTTTTCTAGAGCTATCTCTGAAGTTTCATTATTACTGTATAATCTATATCTCGGAATACTATGTTTACGATATGATTTTTCTGTCTTAAAAGCAATTGATTCACATCAAAACAAGTTATCATTCTCAAAAATGGATTTTACTGATGTAAAGCATAGCCTAATAGTGCACACTTTATGATATCATCCGAGCCGCTATACGTGAAATCGTTTGTTGACTGAGCTTTTCGCAAAACGATTTCCAAGAACAATTGAACCCAACACCATTTGAAATAATCGCTTAATCGTCTAGGCCTTTTATAAAATGTGCAACTCGCTACATCGAAAAGAAACATTCATATAACCTGACATTATGACTATTTAAAGAGAAAAGTGCTATTGTAGACAAGATTGTTATTTACATGATGTATGGAAGACGCAGTCTCACTGTCTGATAATCATCGTAGCGGTATTCATTACTATAATAAATGTTAACGTTCCGCAACTTTCATGCAATTTCTAGTTTTACTGTTATTGTATGCTTACTTCAACATAAAGGTTCTATTATAGACAAGATTGCTATTTATATGATGTATGGTAGACGCAGTCTCAATGTTTCATAATACTTATCGTACAAATGGTTTTATCTTGTAAAGTGCCTTTTTTCAATTGCAACAGCGCCGCCCTATTTTTCAAATATGCAATTGCAATTTATAAACTTATAGGAAGCATCTAAGTCTTTTGACATTCTCTTCAATCATATAAACGAAACTCCCAGTGGGTCAAAGATGTATGCATTAAATGAGATTTTCTGATTGCTAAATGCGTATTTTGCATTGCGAGAATGTAATATGAAATGCACCAGAGGTATGCGTTATTTGGTGCTACTTTAGCTAATAATGAGACTCAAGAACCTCTATAAGGAGTGAAATTATTGTTATATCCACTACTTTTACAGTAGAACAACAACTATTAATATGAATAAAACCGGGATAACCACATTGGAGCGGTCAATGCAAAGAATTGGAGTGGTGGGGGAAGGGGGTAAACTGATTTTAGGGCTCACTGAACGTCACACTTACCCAAGAATTAACCACAAACTAAACGCGGGTCATAAATGATCTCTGTAAAACGAAAACACAAATGTTAAAACGGCTCGCGTAAATCAAACACTATGCACATAATGGAAGTGTTCTAGTGTCGTAAGTATATAAAATCTTTTCAAATGAGGTACGTTTTAAAGTTATTAGTATACACAGACATAAATATGGTCCATCTATAAAATATATTTAACTATCAAGTTAGCGATATATCTTCAGAAAAGCGAAAACACACTATGTGTAAGACAGGTCGCAAATATATTACATGCACATAATACATATAGCTAAATTGCTTACAGCATCTGGAGACTGAACAATGACAACATTGAAGATATGTTCAGGGTTACGTTCTTCTGCATCTACAGAAGACACATCCAACAAATGTAGTTTTAATATATTGCAAACAGTAAAACTCGAGTCTTCATCTGCAAAGAATATGTACTTGACGGAAAATACACTAAAATGAACGTTCTGCTCACTATAAAACCATATTTAAAAAAGCCTTCCAATCCGTGTACATTGCTCCGATCTATTCAACGTATTTACGAAGGATATGTAAGATCACCATACATCGCGTGCGATTTTATCACTCACATTTTTAAAGATCAAATGACAAGTAATGTATGCTCAATATGTTACAGATCACGTTAATTGAAATATAATGGGCAGCTTAATCGTATGCACCTCCTAACTAGTAATGCAAATAAGTTGAAATAAAACGTTGAAAGTATGACATAACTCACTTACATTACTTGACTATTTTAAAAGCCTCTATAACGCTCAAAATCAACGCAAATTTCGTTAAATAACTTGTTAACAAAAGTTAACACATGAACAATCAGTGTTCCTTATAGCACTAGCCAAACTTTCAACACTAGATATGGTCTGGTAAAATAGATTCAACACAATACAACATGCTCTTTTTTGTTTGTTTGTTGAACAATATATTAAACACATGTTCGTGTCCCATTTCAGTGTTCGCGTGTCGTATGAATAGATGTCGTTGAGGGAAATTAAAATGGAATATACTGTGCCGCACAAAACAAAAAATGGCATTTTATATCTTGTTAAATGTATGTTACCAGAACACACCAGGCGTTGACATTTCGGCTATTGCTATAAGGAACACTGATTGTCGATGTGTTAATTTTATTTTACGAAATATTTTACGAAATTTCCGTTTATTTTTCGTTTTTTTTGAGCGTTATTGGGGCTTTAAACATTTTGTTCATTTTGTTTAACATGCGCAAACATTAGATAAACTGTTAAAATAAAATAGTTGCACTGCAAAACGGTTCAATAATCAAGCTAAATACAAATGGACAATATCACGTCTTTTAATTTCAACCCTTTATGTGAAATTAAGCATTTTCATGGTGGGTAATTTGAAATGGACACATAAATCATACAGATAAAATAACAAGATATGATCGAACGTATACGGAGTCTAATATGAACATTGTAGATCAATCATGCATATCATTTCTTTTAATCTAAATTCGTTTTTTTATACATATATAAATGCTTATTCTAGACTATTTATACCTAGCTATTTGAAAATTAAATTAGCTTATTTTAAAAGCAAAACACATAAAAAGACTTTGAAATTCCAACAATGATTAATAGCATATTGTTTAAACAAGAGAAATGCAATTATCGACATCGCATGAAAATATGATTTCGAAACGGGTATACGCATACTTAAATAAAATACTACATAGATTATTTGCTAATGATTTTTTTAACAATTAATGCTGAATATTTAATAAAAACATATATTTTTCTAATTTGCGATGCAAATGTTAACACTTAAATAACTTAGAACAAAAAGCAAACAACAGAAACTCGTTTCTATATTGTATGTGTGTTTGTCGAGTATCATGAAATGATATAGATGATCAGTAACAACGAGGAAGTATTGATCTCGTTTTATTTTTACTAATGAATGAGTTTAAGCGACAAGAGGGTATATATTGCAGAAAAAAAACACATACACTGCTTTTTTCTTTTTATATAAATGTGGTTTATAAAAATAATGGTGTTAACTCTGGTTTAAATCACTCAAGATTCAAGCATGCTCTGAATGTACATGTTTCAAGTATATTGTTTTGAGTAAGTCCAGTCAATCTAGCCCCAAAATAGGCTTAACCTAAAAGAAATTGCAACAGAAAGTATGATGACTGATTTTGATACTTCAACTCTCACTCTTTAACATATCAAAAGTCTAGAAGAATCTAATAAGGGGAAAACTAAAAAAATCAGTTGTAGTTAGTGTCTGTACGGGAGAAAATTACAAAAAAATATACTCAATCACATAGTTGATAATTGTGAATGGTCTGTTGTTTTGTTTTCAAATCTGCAATTGTAGGTCTCCTATGTTTTGAATTAATAAACTAAACAATAATTATGCATTTGTAGGTTTATTAAGCAAACTTAAAATTGTCAAATTATAAGTTATTGACCAAACAATAGTTAAAAGAAGGGTGGGGTATTTCAGTATCTACAAATTAGACAATGCCTGTTGAACGTAAATACAAATGCTTTTTTTTCTTAATAAGTTTTATTTATCCAAATGAATCTCGATGGTGTGGACAAGTAATCGTATGCTTTTACTATATTTTGCTTATATACATATATATTAAATCATTGCCAAACTCATTATTACCTGCTGCAAATTGGCAGACGAATTATTTAATTAAAAAAGCAAATATCTACCTTTTGTGGGCATGAACTTTAGGTCTATTGTCCATATAGCACCTGAAAACATTGTTACAAAAAGGATTTTTTACTTATTATAAGTAATTTCTCATTTAATAACAATACTTTGATTGTCTGCTTTAAGTCATTATTGTTTTCAGGGACGTAGAAGGAAAATCCAATGACAAAAATATTTGTAAAAATGTAATAAAAAGTCTTTGTAATTTAAGATCATTCGTTTTCAAGGTTACCTTATTTGGGGGTGGATAGAAATGGGATTCCCCAATACCCAAAATAAAACCTCAGTCTGTTTAACTTACAAGTCAGTGCAGTTCATGCAGTCTAACTTGGAATATTGCTACATTCCTGGATGTATTATCCGTTTGAAAGGTATCGTACTATTTTATTGTGTACAACTCTAAATTTTAATGACCAAAACTAATATATCTACAAGAACATATTGCAACATGCACATAATACATTATTTACAAGAACACAGCACAAAAGCGTAAACAAAAATATCTGCTCAACCATATAAATAAGACTTTAAACACAATAAATCCAAACTAATAGTCGTCGGAGAAATTGTATATGCCTTTCGGCATTTGAAAATGACCCACTTGTTTGGCATGTTTACTTCAAAACTGATCCTGAGTTTAAACAAAAGTGCCAATGCTTTAGTAATGTTGTTTAGTAATCTAGTATACATGTCTTTCAACAAAAAATATTCCGAATCCGAGTGTATAAATTATATACTGTTCGAACAACTTGTACCCTTACATTCACCGCAAGCAGTGGAGCATTCGAGTCCAGTTTTCATACATCTGCACCTTTTCGAGTCACAATTCTGCTTATATTCACACCTGATTATGTAGAAAAGTTTTCAGGAGCAACCTGGATATCGGTATTTATAGAAACGAGATTTTCCTGTACTTTTTCCCCAACCAAATATTTTGGGTCAAGTGTTGATTCCTTACGAATCCAATCCTAAGTCTGCCGTGCTAAATGTTTGTTTTTAAAAGGTTTACCATTTCAAAATACTGAAGCCAAAGTGCAGCTGTTGGATGTTTTGAAATTGCTAGTTTATCTTTTTGGAAGAATGTGTACATTTCATCTAAAAGCCTATTGATGTATACGGATTAAGTGCAATTTGACCAGAAACAAGCTTCTCGTACAAATCAACAAGTTCGTGTCTTGATTCATTACAAGCAGTATACTGTCTCCATTAACTATTTTCAATCTAAGCCTGACATAAGCTGACCGATACAACCAAGGTCGTTCATTATACAATAAAAACCACCAAATCACACGAGAATACCTTTGAGAAGACTTGTGTCGTTTTCATTGCATATTAGTTTGACCGCTTTTCAATACAATCGCTGATCAAAGGTAGCGATAGCAGGTTGTTCATACTCGCATGCATGCTTGCTGATAAAGAATATCGTAGTGTAAATACAAAACATATCATCTGGGTCCATGTCTATCATTGGTACAAATACACCAGAAGATTTTTCAGGATAATCTCCCTTTCTCACCATTTGCATTAAACCTGCTACTAACAGTGGCCAAGTACCGGTATTTGTAAATGAAACATAATCTTAGAACCAGCGTCAGTCACCTTTAATGTTGTCAAATCTGCAAATGTAACAGGTGGTTTTTGACCTTCTGGCTGTCTGTAAAAATAAACATCAATTTTCCAGCAGCAATAGGTTCCTCAGCTGATACTGCGATCTGTTTGAAAGGTATATAACCAAAGTTTCCCCAGGGTAACGCATGCTTCCAGACCCATACCATGAAAGGTATTATGACCATCAAGTGTTCTAAGACTATGATATACATTGTCTGCTACATTCTGTATAAACATGTCCGTTAGGAAACTGTTTATATCAGTTTTAGTTGCATTTGCAGCACTTGCTTCAAACTTCTGAGTAAGAAAAACAGAAACACACAGTATTTAAAATATCACTTACCGGTAGAAACTTTGAAGCATAGTGATAGAGCAACTGAACAGCTAGTCCTAAATGCAAAGTGCAAAGAACCGACCTTCGACGGGTCGCTGCATGATAGCTTGTCCTATTGAACATACTTTTTTATAACAATCCTTTGCGCTCAATAAATCTTGTAAAAAATGCACAATTCGTTTTGGCATAAACTGTGTATTCATTCCAACAGATTAAATCACATCTGGATTTGGATACACAAAAAAGTTTTGTCTGTAAATGCAGTCTTTAAATCATTACTGATAAGGTTTGCTGCTGCTTTCAAAAGTTTATTTTGTTTCTTTATAAGGATCGTCATATCTCTGTGCACAATACAAATCATGAAGTATTAATGCTGCAGTATTTTTCGATGTTTTGTTTGCCATTTATCTCTGTTATAATCGCAGATTCCTCAAAATATTCATCCAATCTATGTTCATTGTATTGAGCTATATAAGCTTTATCACAACACATTTTCTTTATTTTGTCTGCAAATTTATAAACAGTTTATCCCCCATTTACTTTTAAAAAGTCGACTGTTTTCATGTGTCTCCTGCATCAGAGTCTCTTGGTTTTCCTGAGGATGTTTTGCATGTTTTTCAGGTGTTCTTGTTGGAAATAGATAGAAAATGCATTATTAGTTCTGAAATTTATATTGCACATTTGACGGTACACGGCATCTGCAGCTGCTGCTGACAAGTCGGATACAATTTCCAAAAGTGAACGAAAGGCATCAGCCCAATCATCTTTGTTTGTTTCACAGATATCTTGAAATGTACTCTTAAAGTTCAGAGTCTGAACAGCCAATACAGCATGACCGCTTTTTTTCTTAATACATTTTGCCGGCTAAACAAAACAAGCAGTGTTCTTTAAAAAAATAAATGAATCAATTTTGGATTTTGATGCCCTACATTCAGATTGTTGGTACTTCTGTTATTCATCACGGGAAATTATATTTTGATTTTGAGTTCCTTGTTACTGGACATTCTGAAATGAGACAAAAACATTGTACATATATTTCAAAAACTTTTAAATATAATAATTTAAAGCCAGTTTTGTCAATTTTGTTCTAGCGAAAGTTAAATAACAAAAGATTTATGGCATGAATAGGTTTCCGTAGTTTTTTGTTTTTCTCGCCACCGCTATTAATCGATTTTTTAATAGAGGAAAATATCTGTATCAATCAAAAGCATAATATAATGACACGTGAAGAAGAAATATGACACAAAACATAAAAGGAATGATTGATGCTTCTTTTTTGAAACGATACATTCTTTTTATTATTTTTTTAGATTGTCATCAATGTGAAAACTCGAAGACACATTACATTGTTCATTTACGGACATTCTGCACCGTTAAAACCTGTATGCGCTAAATATAACTTATTTAATAAAATAAAGTATATTGATTGACTTACCTTTCTCATTCGAATTAGTCCATTATATTCAATTTTCCGGCTTTTAAGAAATTATCGAAACCCACGGCGTATCGATCAAATGAAGACGATGCTGTTTGTGTGTAGATCTACGGTAGTCGAAACGGTTAACAAAATATCTTTTAAAATTATTAATATAAAATCATAAATTGTACAACTTTCTCCCACATAGATTTTTCAAGACTTAATATATGATTGATATAATGCTTTAATCAACATATTTACGCACCCAGAAATTCTGTTGGAATTAGTTTGAGGTCAAATTGTAGATTGACCGGATTAAGTGTGGACAGTGTCCTTCAGTATTATATTGAGAAATTTGTGTACGAAAGTCCAAGGTGTCATTCAATATTTATTGCAGAAAATATTTTCTTCCTGTACTGCATATGAAATGACAGCTTATAGTGTTTGTTTGTTAATAAATGCTCGCTTTGGAGTATAAAGTAAACAAGAAGACATTATTAAGTGGAAATATGGAGTGCATTTTATATTGCATTCAAATTATTAAATTATGTTTTTCCTTATATTAATAAAAGTATGTGTCTTGTGAATTATATATATCACAAATTGCGATGTTTAAATGCAAGCTGCATACAAAGCGAGAGTATAACCTGATTGATTGTAAATAAGTTATTGCTAAACAATGGATACACAAAATAATTTGCTTGGTACAAATGATACATTTCGCTTGAAATTCATATTCGTCGAAAAAAAAAGGAACTACTTAAAGTACATAAAATTAAGTATTTATAACGTGAACGATCAAATCATACTATGCGTCTTTGATTATGTAAACTTATGATAGAGAGAAGCAATTATATTATTTTCTACTTCGAAGCTTAACATATTTTAAAGACGTTTAGATGTACAATGTAAACGCGAACTCACAAAACCATAATACACTGTATGTACGCGTTAAACTCACACTATGTTATTATAGTAAATGAATGATATGCACGAACACAGTTGTTTGTACTTCTTGTCAATAATATGGTACAGTACACGATTCATCGTAATACAATGTGTTAGTTCTTAACGTGAAGCCAATTATGTTCTCCAGAAAAAACATTCGACAAATGTTATAACCTTTCAAATGAATATGTTCCGCCACTTTTAAAAGAAAGTTCATAATGAAATGTATTCCTAACATACACACAATGCACTTAGAAAACTGCTTAACAATACATAGCTTTATGTATCATTTTCTGTTTGAAATGAACACGTGTATATTAAAATCTCGTTTTTATGACGTCAGTGTTTTAAGTCCGTTATACAACATTTGCGAACATAATCCGAACACTGGTCAGTTCTTACTCTCCAAATTTTAAATATTGTCGTCTGTGATTCTTTACTCGATAACATACATTGGTCAATGTTTATTGCTATTAAGATCATAATACATTTATTAACAACGAAATCGCGCAACGCGTAAAAAGTACACGGATTAAGTCCAATTATAAAATTGCTTTTATAAAATAAATAGTTTGCTTCAATTATTTTGAAACGGTTCATGTGCTTTTTAAGCAATCATTAGATAGGCCCGTACAATCATGCATGAGGTGCCGATTATTTGAATAGTTTTACAACATTTCATCAGTCTGTAGATATGTAATGGATCACACATAGAGATAAAAGTTAATCAGCGAAATGGTGCGCCCGTTGATCGATTTATTACATACATTCCTCAATAATAAGAACATCTTTGAAAACTTTGAACTGAGTCAATCAGTAATAGTACATGCACAGCCAGAGGAAAGGCAATCGATTATGTAAACGATGTACAGAATATATAGTTTAGAGTTCGTCATTTTTTTACAAATAAATGATCCGATATATTGGTATTATTTGTATAAAACAATAACAGCATAGCTACACATGTATTTGCTATGAAAACATTGTTTAACAAATAACAACATTCAACTAGGTAAAACATTCAGTCAGAAATTATTTGCAGTAATGATCTCCAATTGTTTTACTATTATGACATGGTTGATGAGTTGAGTGCACACAATGCGTTGAAATACTAAAGTAAAACTACTTAACTATATGTGTATGTAACGATTCAAATGCCTGCAGATAAAACACAAAACACATTGCTGTTGTTGACATATAAATGGGAACGAATACTATACGCATAGAGCGCATATTAACATAATCCAGCGTCTCACATCACCCAAACGACAATAAACGCACTGCAACAAAAGCCCATTAAACGAGTTTATGTATATTGCCATAGCACTTCCTTTATGACCATGTTAAATGAGATGCTCATACAGGCATTTACACTATATTGTCGTGATGTATTTATGTAGCATTAATAATTGCATTGATATGCTTTCTGAGACATCTATGCAACCAGTTCTATTACGATGTAGCGACTGAGAAATTACTTTGACAGAAAGCAAGGCGTCTATTCAGACAATGGATTTATTAAAACAGACTTTATACGATTGCTGCAAATGACCTTGCATTTTGATAAATCATATCAACAAACTTGTCATATATATGCAAATATCGATTTTATACATTTTTTCAGAACGATATAATCATTTTATTTAACAACATTGTATATATTAAAATATTTATGACAACTAAGTAGACGTTCAACCAGTCCTGATATAATATGAGTATTTCCTAAATATTTTTCTCTACAACACATAATGTTTGATTTCAATTAAACATACAATGCATATAAAATTGGATACATATTTGTATACATCCCATTTGGTAACTGTTTGCTTGAAATTCCTCGCCACATGTTTGTCTTATAATTCTGCTCTAATTCATTATTGGAAACGTTTACTTTTACGTTAACAGGTCAACATTTGTCACCCTGACACCACGTGCAGCTCTTTTGTTAAGTACAGTTTTCAATTAACATACGCACATCAGGCGATGTACAGACAGGATATCATCTAGACGTTTGTACATCCGGTGCATGTCTCTTTATATAACATAATGATTACTTATTTGTTCCGAGAAGGGAAGGATAATGGTGGTTACTTAAGTATAACATCAAACCAGCAGTTCGAAGATAAAACGCGCAACAGATCGGGAGAGTTAAGTAATATTAATTCAAATCATTTTCTTAGCAAGTGTGTTCCATGGTTATAACTCTATCATTTTTGGTAATTTACTTAGCGACATTGTATCCGAAGCTTTCATCTTTAGGATAAGTGATTACGGTTTCATATTGATATTAACATATCTTGATCTTTGTTAAGTTCCGAATACAATCAATGGTCAGTACAGAATTATGATTCGAAATCTATTTCACAATATTGATATATGTGATTCCTGTGTCAGCTTGGTTGTATATACGTTCATATCAGTCAAAGCAATATGTGTACACGTAATGAACCTTGCCTTCGGCCAAGAGCTCATATATATTTGGTTAATCCCAAGAAAAAGCCTTATATAAGAATAATAGTTGTACGCCTCATTTGATGTCCTTGAATGTGTCTGTAAAGTTCACCGCCTAAAGTAAGGCACACATTTCGACACAGAAACCCAGCATCAACGTATGAAGCTGTATAAGCCTATCCATTTCTGCATTATTAGATAAATACCGTTCTTATCATTAGCCGTTACAACCCACACGTTTAATACAAAGATTTTGAAACTGTCTGCGTAGACTTGGTTATTGGGTTTCGATTCATGTTCATTTGAATAACAACAGCATATCTTTCGATTCCATACTATAATGCATAATTGTCTCAAATGTCTAACTAGTAAATCTATATTTGTAGACAAAAAGATTGATATTTAGTCGTTTACTTTTATCGTAAGTGCATGACGCAGACAAATAGATCTTTGGTTCTGTATAATTTATAATATGTATTTATTTACTGATGATTGGCACAAAGGATTATCTAAATAGATGCTAAAATTAATCCCTATTTATATATGTGTGCATCTGATTCATTAACGATCAACACAAAATATTTATTAAAAACTAATGAGCTCGATAGTGTTGATGACATCAGACATTAGAAAGAGCACTAAACTGTGTTCAGTAAGACTTCATGCGATTTGATGTTCTTACAATATTATAGTTATCTAAATTCCAACAACGAAAAGTATATTCTTTTGCGTTTCTGCTTTTTTTTCTTATAAACGACAGACACATTTGTTCACCTATACCTGAGTTTCACTTTTTTATACTGCTACTACGAAATATAGTTTATAACTTTACATTCAAGCCTTCATTTACACCGAGAGTACTTTTCAAAAACATGTTTATACCGATAAATATCTTTTATCCTGCCTCTGTTGCAAACATTGACCTAATATAGGGGTGGCAAATAAATTGTCCTATCTCCGGTCAACAGGAAGAAGTATATCCTACGCACGCTGTGACACATGGTTGAGTGTATCCTTTCCAAAACACTACACAAGGGCGACGCATTATTAAAACGCATCGTGAATGTTATCGTTTATATTTCTCCATCTCGGCACCAACCATATATTCTCTATATAAGGGACATTCTCTGAAAACAAGAAATGCTCTTAAGGCTCACGTGTGGGGTATGTGACACACCGCATTTATTTCAACGACACATCATAATTAAATAAGGAAGATAGGGATATAAGGATACGATACAGCGAACATCAGATAATTTAAAAAATCAAACCAATCCATGGAAATATAAAAAAGTATTACTTATGCTAAATTAATTAAAAATTAAAAGAAGATAGCGTTGGTAAAATCACATACATTTCCAACGCACATCAGGTTTTAATAAATAATTAGGTACTTTAAACGAAACACTTCTTTATTAATTGAGAAGTATAACGTATCACCATGTCACTGTATTTGGCTAAGCTGGTATACTGAACAAATACTTCTTAAACATGAAAAGCTTATGGCAAACAGAACGTTTATCCCATAATATATTTCTCATCGGCCCAGAAGCTCAGACAGACTTACTAACATACATTTGAACTAATAACATGTGCAAAGTGGCTGTTTTTACCTAAATGTATATGGAGGCATAAAGGTGTTATGTTATAGGAAAAAGAAGAAAATGCAGAAAAAACGCAGAGTGACTTATACATACAGATTATTTTAACATAAAAAAAAACATACGCATTGATACAAACATACCGAAACACGCAGATACAGTAGCACATACAGATTTTTCTTTTACATAAAAAACGTATTGCTTAAAACAATTTTAGAAAAAAAATATTGTGAACATTTGTTTATTTTAATAATACGACAATTACTACTACAATGGTCGTTAAAATACGACATACGACTAATGTAGTTGAACTATGTAATGAAGGCACAGACGTATAATACTTATATCCGTGTTCCATACATATTTATAGTTATTAAACAGTGACTTATGTCTTGCTCATCGAACATCGTATGGCATCGCTTCTCTATTGTGATCATAAAACAGCTGGTGTTAATTACGATTTTAGATATAATGTAGATGCCTTTACTATTCTGTTATTGTGATACTTACTTTTATAATATCACAGAAAAACTGCACGGCTTATGAAATACTTAATATTTACATTACCAAAATTAAAGAGAAAAGTGCGTTATATATTGATACCTTAATAGCATGGCATGAAACACATATACTTACCATTCACGTGTTTTCACACATTTGAACGAATAAAATATAATTTTACGCAACATTAATTATATTGCCCAAGATCTTCCGGGCAAATATTAAGGTTTATATAACTCAAAACACATGTTGAACAAGAGATGTGTTTGTCAGAAACACAATGCCCCCTACTGCGCCGCTTTTTTTGTTTTGTTCTGACCTTTGACATTGATGGATGACCTTGACTTTTCACCACTCAAAATGTGCAACACTATAAGATACACATGCATGCCAAATATGAAGTTGCTATGATCAATATTGCAAAAGTTATGACAAATTTTCGAAACCTAAACGCAAGTGTGACGGAATTTCAGAAAGACAGAAAGACAGACGGACGGACAGACGGACAGTGCGATCACTATATGCTACCCAACCGGGGGAATAAAAATATATAGATTGATACATACGTCTCAGAAATTGCATCGAAATGTTGTCTTATCAATAGTAGAACTAGAACCCGTCGATCAAACGAACTATTTATATCTTTATATCGATCAAATATAACAAATAAATTTATGGTTCCCAGTACCTTGTTAATTATGATAAAATTAAAGCAATTTCAGTTTATTTGAAATTTGAATTACCAGTCAAATATCAAATGATAAATTGGTAATGGCTCAAACTCGTTATCATCTATAAAATACATGTTCTACTTAGATTGTGTTCTACATAATACATCAGCATTTTAAACATAACATACACACCCTATATAACAATCTCTGTAAAAAATATGGTTGGAGATTTCAAAACGATGTCGGAAAATTATTGTTTTAACCTTGGGTAAATAAATACAATGTTTTTTATGCGCAATCGAACCAATGTTTCGTGATAATACAAAGTTGTGCGTTCGTTGGATATACGAACCATACGTTCTTGAACATTCAAGGCTACAGCTATACACATAAACATACGCACAAAACTTCCGTCTAAATCAAGGCTAGCTGTATTTCATTGGCGTCCCAATACTTTTTGAATTGAATTATATTGTAGATTGCCATACTTTGCTAACAGCAAATTGGTCTTAGTTTTAAAAGGTTACAAAGATGGAGACGTAATTGGCTTTCTTTCAGGTACAAGAATCTCTTCAATGTCCTAAAGTTGCTGCATTCCCGGTCCCCGAGGACATATACTCGGTTGTTAATTATCTTGGCTCGAAAGTGTTCACGCTGCCTTCATTATATACGTTTAAACAAATTATTCGCACCGGATGTTCAAGTATGACAGTAACAATAGTTAACAGAGTAGACTTCGAGTATTATGTTAAATGAAATAGTGATGTTATGGCCTCCGAACATCTCCCACGCGAAACTAAAATGGTTGATAATTTATACATATAGGACATTAAAACAAGGTAGGAAAACAATAATATGTGAAACGAACAAAATATGAGTTACTATATTTGTCGTAATACTTTTACATTACTATGTATGCATATTTGTATTATTCACACAATGCATTCAACTTTAAAGGAAATCAAAATGATTAAAGCTATGACATGCAATGATAAAAACAAATATATGCAAGCATAAAAAATAGCTTATATTAAAAATAAAATAAAAAATGACAATATCACAATATAATTAGTAACAGGGATTTTCAGGATATTGTCACAATTTAAATCAACATCCTATATAATACAATATTTAAATAATAACATAAAAGCCACACAAACACACCCACGCGGACACCAAACGACATGTATGCGCAAAAATTGTATACATTCATATATTTCGCAAACAATCGCAGTTGTGTTAGATATTTATCAATGACAACTTAATTACAGAAACACAAATTAATGCGTTCATTTGATAGGTAGTTTGACAGTGACCTATGAGGCGCCGTCGATCAACACATTCCGTTTGAAAAGGGGGTTTCGTCAGTCTCAATGTAGTAACATGTTATACATATAGTTTAATTTCATCTGCCCATAACATATCCACATTCGTTTCTCAAACTCAAATAATATATGAACTTAAACTGTGGCACACAATGTTTATTTGGTACCATAATTTCACTCCTTTTTTCAGCATTGTACTATAGTAGTATCAACAATCATATCGAATGTTGAACTCAAAAGAGGATGCCTCTTATTTCTCTTGTAAATTGTGTGTAAAGCTTCATTAATAGCGTTACTACTTGTCTTCCTGTGCACGCAAACATGTAACCGGGGAAGATATGATCTATATAATAAATAATAATGTTTGTTTATTAGTTGATTCTCTGCGAAAGGACTTTTTCTATATCAAAGACTTATATTTAATCAACAGCCGCTCAGTCAATTATGAATGCCCTATTCACGGTGTGAAATACAAATCACTGATTCAGAATAAACTACGACAGTTCATTAGCAAACTTCTTGTACGCTCACATTTCAGTAACACGTTTTCTGCGATACTTTCTGTACGGATATAGCTACTCAGTTATTGACCGTATTCATAGATGTGTTGGCCTTCAAGTAATTTATGTGGTAGATACATTTATATGTAGCAAGGCTGAATGGAGTTAATCAAAAAGAAAGGACTGATATGTGAATGCAGCACGACTACGTCGTAAACAGCCTGTGGACAATAAATGAAACATAACAGCCTAGCAAATTCGATTCAAATGTCATTTCTTTGAGGAAATTCGTATGACTGTGTAACATCGCCACATACTTTTTTATTTTAATCGCACGTATCAAAATACAAATTAATGTATTAATACTATTTCCATTGGCGTATTTTTTGCCATTGTGTAGGTGTTTCGATCAAAATGCCTTTTTCTTTATAAAATGTGCACCTCGCCACATTAAAAAAGTACAATCACATCATCAGTGACTAGGATTACTTCAATTCAACAACAAAGTGGTATTCAAGGTATGTGAATCTGTATGGTATACGTTCAATGAACTCATTTCACTGTCTGACATTGTAGCGTTATTTATTTATATAATGAATATGAACGTTAAATATATAAACGTTTCTCAACTTTCAAGTGACAATGTTTATGTTTGTTTGAATTTCAGTAATATAACGATGATTATTTAAAATATTTGGAAATTTCACGTGTAAGAAAAAGATTTATTGGTACAAATGTACAAATGTTCTTTTTATTTCAGAGGTAGAAGGAGAACAGCTGTAGAAATAATGTCGTGACCAATCCCCGTGTGTTGCCCGGCTGAGACTTGAACCCGCGATCCTCATATTTATATACCGTCGTTCAACGACCTGAGCTAGCCGACCTGGTACAAGTGACACGGGTGTCAATATGTGAAAATATGTATAATAATTGTAAATATTTATACTTATTCATACATCTTCAATGGTCGACAATATGTCTGTGTCAATATCTTCCAATTGTCAATATTGTATTAACGGTAGATTGTATATCAAACTCAGCCTCATTTAAGGCCCAATTATCATTATGGGTTGATTTCTTGTAACAAATGTAATCTTCACTTACATATGCCATTTATCAAATCGTTATATATAACCGAGCACGCTGTCAAGAGAAAATTTCGTCCTGCCTTTTTAATGATGGATTAATATAACACAATTATAGTATATATATGTTAGGGTATGAATGAAACCACAGAACACAAACAATGTAAGCGGCCGTCTGTAGTTTTGTGGTCGTTTTTGATTGCTGTTTCGAAAAACCGAACTTAAAGATAAATTACCCTTACACGTTTAAGAGAATTTGCGTTGGAAGTGTACTATATTTCGCCGACGAAAAGTCACGAAGAATGAAAATGCACGTATCAGACACACTCCGGTTGATGTTTAATCGGCTAATGGGGCATTGATAGCAATTACAATCCAATGAAGTGACTTCTAGTTTGTCGCACTTGCCAATAAGTGTTGCAGCATAATACATTAATTAACAATCTACATGATAGAGACCGAATAAGAAAGACGTAAACAGGAATTGCAATATTATGTGGCGAATGGTGTCAATGACTACATGTTACTTTAAACATGTTCATACCTTTGTTGGTTTGAGTCCCTTATCGAATCTAGATAGTAGTTATTGATCAATGCATATTCAATTGCCTCGCATTTATATGCACATGTTTAATTGTACCATATCTATTCTCAATGTATATAAACAACTTACAATTGCATCAAGTTGCAATTTATTGGAACAGAAATAATTGATCTAATTAATCATTATTTACATATTTATAATTATTCACATATATGCACACTTCAACATCTAGTTATAATTGCTCCGATATGAAGCTAGCGTTGTCCAGTTTGTCTTCTTAAGTCATGGGCACGTATTTCTTATTTACGTCAGAAGACCAGTCATTTAAAAACTGAATTAAGTCAGCTAAAACATTTCTGAAATCATCGGAAGCAAGGCCCCTTTCTAAAAAAGTGAGTTGACTGTGAATTGTGATCTACGTCACATTTTGATAGAATTTTCCGCAGCTTTTAAGCAAAAACTAAACGTGACAGAGAAGACCCAGGGTCAGCAGGAATTTTACTCATCATATCTCTTAAAGCGGGACTGTACGATTTTTACATGTGTTAAATTTTAATATATTGATTAAATGATGATACGATGACACAAAATAGGCAATACAAATTATACTTTGAAGACGAATTTCATAAAATGCAGCAAAGACAAGTTAGCGCTTGTTAAAGCCGATGCCGACACTTTTACTCGTATTTGTAAGGAAACAAAATTGTGTCTTTGTGTCGTATGAACGAATCTGCACTAAAACTAAATTTAGATTAACATCGTACATGTATTATATATATGCTGGCTTATTTGACTTCCAGTCATTTAAGATTTCAGATTTAAATATCTGGCTTATTTCGAATTTTTCGACACATGTTCTTCTTAACTTTTATTCTAATTTATATTGAAATATATGTATACTAATTTGTAACACATTTAAAAAAAAATCATAAATATTTGACAAAATCGTACAGTCCCGCTTTAAAGANCCCTTATCGTTTCTAGATAGTAGTTATTGATCAATGCATATTCAATTGCCTCGCATTCATATGCACATGTTTAATTGTACCATATCTATTCTCAATATATATAAACAACTTACAATTGCATAAAGATGCAATTTATTGGAACAGAAATAATTGATCTAATCAATCATTATTTACATATTTATAATTAATTACATATATGCACACTTCAACATCTAGTTATAATTGTTCCGATATGATACTAGCGTTGTCCACTTTGTCTTCTTAAGTCATAAGCACGTATTTCTTATAAACGTCAGAAGACCAGTCACCTAAAAACTGAATTTAGTCAGCTGAAACATTTCTGAAAGCATCGGAAGCAAGGCCCCTTTCTACAAAAGTGAGTTGACTATGAATTGTGATCTACGTCACATTTTGATAGAATTTTCCGCAGTTTTAAGCAAACACTAAAAGTGACAGAGGGGACCACGGTCAGCAGGAATTTTACTCATCATATCTCTAAAGGCTGCCACGAGACAAGAACGGTGATATTTAAACAACGAACATTGGTCTTTATTTTTTATAACACGAAGCCCAAACTGAATAGTTTTTTTTATTTAACAAAACAACAGTAATGTATTCGGTTATATAGACACATCATCCCTCAATACAACTTAGAATCTTTGAGGTCTTGTAACATTGTTGGATCTAAATCAGATTTTCTAGCCAATATAAAAAGGCAAACACAAATAAACACTCGAAAAATGAAAAATTAATGTCAGAATCATCTTGTACCAAACACGTTTATAGCACGATATAGGTAATGCTTGTGTAACGTAATAAAACTGTATTCTAGAAAATTCCGTTAAATGTAAGATTCCATAGGAATTTATTAACATAATCTTAAAAAGAACCAATACTATGGTGCATGGTACGAAAGGATAGATTCAACATATGAAATAGATCACGAAACTGCACATACAGGACAAGTTTGAAAATCCATTCGGAATCATTTATGTTGTTTTTCTGACAGTTTCGGTTAGTTGTTCTTCTTTCATCAAAACCGCTCAACGTAAACTCGTCTATTTTCTAGACCTCATCAAGCTGAGACATGTGTTTGTCTGAAACAACATGAAATACTTCCAGGAATTATAAAATGTGAACTCCTTTTCTTCTACAACAAGATTATATGATGTAACATGTTTGTAATGTCTGACTATGACTACCATTGAAATGCCACCTAGACAAACGATGTTCGAACTTGTTATACACATCAGAGATATGTACTGCCTTAGCTTCAAATTCACTTAAAGCTGCAACAATATTAGTTTTCACACAGCAGTTGCATTAATTTACATTTCGATTTTCCTGAATTTAAATTAAAACTCACAGCCATGTTATCACATTGTACTTCAATCTGTTTATGTTTAAATGTCATATAGCATAGATTTACACTCAATACAATGACCAATATTTCTAGTGCACTTATATGTAGGTCTACTTGTTTTTATTAATGTTCGGAAAATTGCATATATTATGGAAAATAATGTCTGTATAATAACCCTTTACACCCACTTAAACGAGGATATCACGGAAATGTTTCATCTTGAGAAGACGAAATTACCGACAATACCAATTCGTAATGGGAAAAATGTCTTCCGCCATTTAAAACCCAATTTCACTTTAGCTTGTAGTGCGTGAAAATCATTTTCACAGTTCAATGCGTACGCATCCCTTAGCCAATTCAATAATATATTGATAACATGCGACTCGCTTTCACTCGCGCTTCCACAAAGTTCCGCTTGCCGAGTAATTGTTGTATTTCCTTTAAAGAAGCAACTGACTTTGTTCACCAATATTCTGCTTATAACACTCAATCTTTCTGGTGATATTTCCATAGTCATTTGTATGGTATCTAACATAACTCCTAAGACTAGCTACATCTTTCTTGTAGTTGGTGGTACAGGTTTTTTTTCGATACTTATAAACCAAAGTTTCGTAAAATAATTATCTAACACAAATATAACCTCACCCAGCATATTCTATTTTTCTTTTAGCTCTTGCAAAGCTGTCTAAAAAATTAAAATCAATTACAACTCGTTTAAGTAATATATATTCAACCGCATTGGTTACTGTTTAAAAAAGTGCATGCTCTCTGATCTGGGTCTCATGGATAAAACAGTATCACAGAATATGTGATTTAAAATAAAAATGACACTTAATTATACTCAACATGTGCATCTGTCTGTTAGCCCTTATTGGATCTGTTTCAAACAACATTCAACACTTTGCTTTGACTTTTATCAAATCACATCCGCCGTTAAGTTTTGGAAACACTAAGTGTATAGATTCCCTTATATATAATAACTTTCTAATAGGTCATTTAAGGCAGAGCGAACGCACGGACCTTCTAAAAAGCACAGGCAAATGCGCTCCAAATTAAAGATAAATATTAAAGATCCATTAACACAGTAATGTATTGGCTCGCGTACAGTTACATTTGTGCATGCTCCCTTTTTCTGTTTTGTTGCTGGATCGTTAAGAGCAGGACGTTTCGCCTGAGCTCCGCTTGCTAATTACTGTATGCCACTCAACACAGTAGCAGTTTAATATAAATGCATGCGCTGTATATTTAATTACAAAACCTGTTATCGCATATGCATATGTTGAGCCGAAACTTGTTTTCAAGGTTGACGCTTTTTAAAAAAAAAGTCCATATTATTTTGCAATATTTCCGGGAGTATGGGCACTTATGCGATAAGAAAACTATATGCACGTGATAGATAATTTCATTGTAAAAATAAAAATATACAGCTTGTCATCACGTTTAAGAATATAAACTTAGTGCTTTTGTTTTGTTAAAGAGTGTACCTATCTGTGTTTAGGTTCCAAATCACCGTTTTAATCTCACCGCGACATTCTTATTGGATGCAGTTCACTGTAAATACACAATATACAATATTCCGGAAGGTCCAGTTTTTAGCAGGCTTTGATGACAGTTTATAGACGCTAACACTAACGAGCGTGCAAAGGCATTAATTAACGTCTCGCTATTAATATCATTTGCAAATAACAACGTTCGGCGCGCATTGCGTCGTTTTAAGGACAAAATTAACTGATATATAGGAACTCATCTGATAAAAGAGTTTTTGACGAGAGGAACACATAATATTATCAAATATGCAATGGAGTAAATATATTCGGTATATAGGACTTTCTAACAGCGAATATAAGATCTGATACAATTGTTCTAGTCAATACTTGTTAAATATCCTCATACAAGGTAAAGGGTATGAACATACGTGGCATTTGTATAGGCATACAAGTTCAAGGGTATAATCAGATATTGTTAATAAAATAAACATAATTGGTGAAAGGGTATAAACATACATCGTCAGACATGGCCAACGGAATTAACGATATTAACATACATGTACTATGTCAGTTTAGAAATGACAAAGACTTGTAAGTTATGCGCCAGATACATTTTCTAAGCATAATACAATTTAATACATGAAAGAAATTTTTATTTCATCGCATTATTTGACAAAAGTTATCTGAAAGAAGCGCTTACAAGAAATACTCACATAAAAAGCCGCCGCCGTTCTGAATAAATGCATAACATCGTCTTTATCAGGACTAAGTAATTTAATAAAAATCCGAAGGATGCAACTTATTATTATTCACCCACAGAGTGGCTTAATTAAGTGAACAATTTTTATTAACATGGTTTAGTAATCAAAAGAGTACAAGTGAATTTATTTGGAAACAAGGAGATGGTTATTGAACTTGATATCTTAGTGTCAATTGTATTTAATTGGAGTACATTAGAATATTCAACTGTTAAATTATTCCAAAGATATCTTTTAAAAATAAATACATGTTCTGAATAATAAAAAACAAAAAATTATATTTTTCATTTTTCGCAAAATTAAATAATTTATTTTATTTATCTACTGTAAAATCGTATATCAGGAATGGCAATATTTTTATGTTTATTTTACTTTTTTAATTATAGTTACATCTAACGAATGCGTTTTGAATAGAATGCCATTCGAAACAATTGCTGGTTCATTCCTATGTTTTATGGGTTTTGTGTTATTCGTATTTAATATGAAACAAATAACAAACACTCAATCTCTGTTTTTCATGCATTTTAAAAATGTATTAATTTGTTTTGACTGATACTTTAGGGAACACCACTGGTTAATTAAGCATGTTCTCCTAATACATATCTCTGACAAATATAAATTCCTGTCAAATTGAATTAATATCCGGACAAAGACAGGTCTTGATAAATATGCAAAAGTCCAATCTGGCGAAGTGGAAGAACAATATTATTCTGCGTCTTACACTGAGGTTAAATCTCGATATTAAATGTCGGAACTTTAATACAAATTTCGCTTTATTCATCACAAAAAGTTGCTTGATACATAATTATTTAACAAGTATGTGATGAAGGTTTTATGTATTCTTGATTATAGATGACTTGTTGAACGGAACGGTTTGGGCGTTAATTGAACCACCGAAAACGTACTATAACAGTGNCAGAAACTACGTCACACAAGATACGTCATAAATGTTGTTATCAGTTGAATTAAAATAAAAGTACGGAAAGCTGGTTCGGTAATTAATTTAACTGGGCCTGCTGTCTATAATCGGCCCTAGCCGCATAGTGGCCCACGGGCCGTTATGTCGGCAGGCGGGCCGATTATAGACGTCCGGCCCAGCTCAGTCGTGTGTTATTGTCTAATTCTAATACTACACGCGACTTGTTTTCTAAAGACAAAGAAGTAAATCAAGTGTGGGTTATTCTGCAATAATTATGGGCGGAGCTTAATGTTTCGAAAATAGTTTCGAATAAAAGAAGAAAATATTGCAGTAAAAGGCACGTGCTAAAACCCGTTCTAAAAGAAATGTAATACATGTAGCATGTATATAAATGTAATGAAACAACAAATTGTATATTTGGTGATAAGTTGCATAACCACGCCTACAGAGAATGTTGTTTGTTAGGAAACGTTATAATGAAAACATTTATAGCATGTCAGTTTTTCAGTTGCACCAATAAACGTGACGTCATTTAGTTTCTACGATTTTTTTTTCAATGAAAGTGACGTCATTTGCTATGGAAGGGAAAATCTGCCAGCACATGCATGCAGTTAAATGATATTATTATTTTTATACAGAACATGCATGCTGTTAAAAAACATTCTTATTTTAACTACTGTCATATGCTTTCTGATACATGATAGTTGCATTTTTCCTAGTTACATTTGCTGTGCAAGCACTTCATCCAATTGTCACATATTGATAAGTTTATAATTACTTCATATATATCTTTACTTCGTGTGAGTTATTGACAATTGCAGTTAAACGTTTGGAATTTGTATTAATGCTTATTTTAACGGCGTTCTTTGTTTTAATATGTGCATTTGGCTATGTTGCTACTGAATTTAACTAGCTGTTAATATCTTTGTGGATCTATATTACTTCTTAAGTCGATTGCTAGTGCGTCTCTTATTTAGAATTAGTCTTCGGTTTTGCATACACCGCCATTATAAATAGTTCACGTTGCAAAAAGGGGAACCAGTATTAAAAAAACCTAAATCTAGCGCAAATTCTAGCGTAAATTACTATAGCCGGGAGATCACTCTAAGCATCAAAATCTCCTGTGTTAATCGCATTGAGAAAATGATGTCCAGGTAAGTTCCACTTTTTTGTGATATATTTACGCTTTAACAGGAATATATATCGCATGGGATTTGATTTGGTTTGAATTTTACATCGCGTCAACAGTCAGTAGTCAGTAGTAAATTATCGCAGGTCCGGACTGTGTCCAATGTTGCTTGCCAAGGTTCTAAACATGCGTTCAGGGCGATGCTGATCTTCTGAAATGTTAAACCAATGCCTTGGTGTCGTTTAGGGGGCTCCATCTAGTCCATATAAACGGACTCCCAGAGCATTTGGTAATTTTTGCTATGGCAGCTCTCGGCAACTCTTTGGGTTGTGAAGCTGAGAGTTGAATTATTGCAACTAGGGCTTCATCTAGCAATCACTACAATGGTGGATTCGGGACACCCTTTATGACCAAGGTGAGTGCATATCTTGTATGTGTGTTTGTTTTTAAAGTTTATGAGGTTTTATCATGACAATGCGGCATTGTGTGAGGATCTCTGGTCATCTAAGTAAGCATTCAATATACCACTACAATAGCAGAACATCCGCATCCAGCTATTCTTGTGAAAACAATAATGTTAAATTGCATCTTTAAACTAGCCCTCAATCATTTTACGAACGATTCCTCCACTTTTAGTGCATCTGATTTTGAATTTTCTTGTAGTTTTTTTGGTTTATTTTCCCTTAAATAGTAGTTTAATTATGGCGAAGAATCCAGGTGCTACTTATTTTACCACATTTCAAACAAATTATAAACAATATATACCCGCATGTTATCTTTGAGAATTTGATCACAAAAAGTGTCTAAAGGAGAAATTTACTTCAGAAGCTCATGCAAAAATGGGTCTTAGGACATATCAGTGCAGTGCTGTAGATATGCCTGTGCCATACGTACCCTCTGATAATGAGTCATAATGTCCGCTTTTGTGACCACGAAACATTGCGTGACTTTATGGCAGACAGGTAGGCAGATGCGCAGGCTTGTCTGCAGCTTTTCTGGTCGCATCTGATGAAGTTAGATTATAAGACCCATTTCGCACGACACGGCTCATAAACATTAATTTTCAACATTGTAGGACCTGTGTCTTACTCAAAACGCAGTGACGGCAGTGAAGTCACCGACACCATACGGGTCTCTTTCTCATCAGATTTACCGCATCAGGACTAATCACGGGTTTGGTGGAAAAGACTTCTCGTCTGCTTTTAAATTATTGCAGGATTAAACCAAGCAGAAGACATGGTAAATAACACCAATATGTACTATTATTTTTTCCTAAATATATATACTTAAAATCATGTAAATACATGCATGAACGTTTATTAGAAAACTATTGAAAATTAGTGAATCAAGATTTTTTATACTTGAGGTAATGATTTTGTAAAAAACAACAACAACCTTTTCTTAGATAAAACTTAAAATATTATTTTTGATATTTACCTGGTTGAAAATGTGTTTTTTTTTTGTTATAACGAGCTTTTGTTCAGCCAGAAACGTCTTAAGATAAAATAATATTTTGATGAAATGTTCACACAATAGAAAGGGTGTTTCAGCAGATAACCAGACATCAGACTGCGTGTCACCGGTTGTTACATCAGTATGAGTTTGTGTTTATTTTGAATGTACCAAAATATTTTGAAGGAGTCGCAGAGGTACAGTAGTTTGCTATCTTGATGACTACAAAACGCACATTTTAAGACGGAGCTTAACATGACAGTGCCCGCTACAATTAAAAAGTCAACATGTTGTTTCCATGATAGGTTGTGTTTTGAAACAGCATTTGGAAATACTTGTAGCTTTTAAAAGATGCAAATGGGAATGTTGTTTATGGTAGTTGTTGTTGAAATAAGTATGAATTGCTATGAATGAAATAGTGAGAACTGAATGTGGGTATTGTTTATAATAAATACCAGTCTAATTTATCATCTAGTGTGTATAGCCGGTACATGAAATGCCAATTGTGTTGTTCTTTTGGAAACATGCATCTTGTTGTGAATGATGAATACATCTTTTTTATCCGAACAATAATGAGATTTTCAATAAATTACAAACCACTTTTGCTGCTCTTCATTGGATATATTCCTTAATTTAACGGGAATTGCTTTAACATTTGAGTCTGACTCTGGGAAAATGGGACTTTATGCATGTGCTCAAAATGTTGTCTCAGATTAGCCTGTACCGTCAGCACAGGCTTATCAGGGACAACACTTTCCGTCAGATACTTTTTTATACTGGTGCAATATAAGTTAAAATCCTACATATACATGTGAGATTGCACTACTGTCTGGTTATATGTAAATGCCTGCATGCACAATAAATAAACTCATTTATATGTGTAAATAACATATGCTTCATCATGGTTATATAATTCGTGTAAAATAAATGCAATAAAACCACAAAGAAATTAATACATGTCATTTTCTTTGCCAAACGTTTTTTACACATGTTAACTTCTTTCATGTAAAAGAAGGAATATATGGAAAACATTTTTGGTAGCAAATTATATTGTTGCTAGTGTTCACCTATGACTTTTAAAAGACAAAGAATAAGTGTGGAAAAGCACATAACCGCATTACATGCTAGAATTCAGGGTCCTGTCTTCACACAGATCTTATGACACTTTTTTGGTCATGACTGAATATTCAGCTTAGAGTAAATAGGCATTTAGAATCAGTATGGTCCTGTAATAAAGGGCATGTGATTATTGAAAGGAGATAAATACAACTGACCCTAGCTCTGGGAAAATGGGGTTTAATACATGTTCCTAAAGTGTCGTTGCAGATTAACTTGTACGGTCCGCACAGGCTAATTAGGGAAGACACTTTCTGGTTTTATGAGAATTTTCGTTTAAAGAAAGTATTTTCAAAAAGAAAAACCAGTCTAGGCCGAAAGTGTTGTCCCAGATAAGCATGTTTAGACCATATCAGCTAATCTGGGACGACACTTCACACACATGCATAAAGCCATTTTCCCCAGAATGCGGTCTACTTCACCTAGGCTGTTCACTGCAAACAAAACATAACTAATGTCTAAATGTCAGCACAACAAAATAGAAAGGCAAGACTTTTTTACTAAAAAACTACATTATTGAAATCTAGCAATAACATATCTGCTTACCATATCGACAAGATGTGTGAACAAGATGCTTGTAACATCAACGCAAGATACGTAAAATAATGTGAAATAAATAAATTTCTATCATATAATGTTGAGCTCAAGCATGCCAAATGCTCAAATGGCAAACAACAAATTGCTGCATGATTGCATAAACAATTCAATATGTTCTAACAAGCAGAATATTTCTTTTTAAGATTGGCCTTATTTTTTCTTAATCTTAATTAAATACCACTTCGGATATTGGATACAGAGTAACAAAAATCCTTAGCAATAAAACACATAGCACACTCTATTATCATTTACAGAACATTTAGACTGGTTCCTCAAGGTTTTTCTTAAGCTGCTTGTAGCTCCAGTTAATGTGATTCACCTCTGTGCTGGTGTCTCTCCCGGGTCTCGTCTAGCTCCTTCAACAGGTGGTAATTAGTTGTAACCAGGGACCTGCATTTACAGCAGGAGAGTGAATGCAACACATTTGTCTTGTTAAGGTTAAAATCATTTAATATTTAGCTTGACTTATGAAAGAGCCTAGGCATTATTAAGAAACGTTAAAGCGGGACTGTACGATTTTTACATGTGTTAAATTTTAATATATTGATTTAATTATGTTACGATGACTCAAAATAGGCAATAAAAATTATACTTTGAAGACGAATTTCATAAAATGCAGTAAAGACAAGTTAGCGCTGGTTAAAGCCGATGCCGACACTTTTACTCGTATTTGTAAGGAAACAAAATAGTGTCTTCGTAAAAATCTACACTAAAACTAAATTTAGATTCACATTGTACATGTATTATATATATGCTGGCGAATTCGGCTGGAAGCCAATTTCAATTTTAGATTTAAATATCTGGCTTATTTCGCATTTTTCGACACATGTTCTTCTTAACTTTTATTTTAATTTATATTGAAATATATGTATACTAATTTTCANATATAAAACACTATCAGAAATATAAACATTTGAAATGAAAAAAGAGATTCCATTACATTCCATAAAACATAATTATTTGTGTTCGTTAATGAGGTAACTGTGCATACTTATTTTCTCACATTGCTTTCCATTTTAATTATATATGAATTTCTATGCCGTATTGGGGATAAACTAGTAATAAACAATTAAAATGAATAATTTGAATAAGATACGATTTTACCAACCTAGGTACGATTTAATTAGATAAAGACAGTGATACGAAGATATGCGATGAAAACAGTATGAAATTAATAGATAAATTTAAAGAAGCCAACAGTTAGACGATTTGATCATCGTAACTCAACTTCGTAACAATGAAACTTTGGGACGTTTTGACAGTGGTACGTTTGACATGTATATGAAAACAAGGTTACGTCCATTAACTTCAAATAGACCTTAATCACAAACCAAATGACAACTCAACGTTTGAAATGGGGATTACAATCGTTTAAAATTTACCTAATAAACAAGTACAATAAACAAGTAATCTTTACCTGAATAAGAACAGTGGAAAATACGTTCGAAACGACGCGGTAATTCATCTGGTAGATATATAATACAACACCGTTCTTAATATTAAAATTATACGAAAACTACCAAAAATTCTGGTTCTCCGTCGTGTATGAATTCAGTATTACTAAAGAATTCGTCTTAATGCATTCGGCTTACTTCATGTGAGCTGCTGCCGTGTGCTTATTCATTTTGCTTAGTAGAACTTACAAAACTATGCCTTGTCTAGCATTACTAAGTATTGAAATGATAATAGTTCAGCAACAAGAAGACAGCCATATGAACTTTTTAACAGAAATAATTCATTTGTCATTTACTCGAAAAAATACATGATAAACATACATCGAGTAAACATTAAAACGAAGTATGCAAGCAAAATTTCACTCACTGATAGAAACAAGCATAAGGACGCAAGCAAGACGCAGTTATTATGTACAAAATAAAATAAAGCAAAATGCAATTGTCATTTAGCAATATGTAATTGTCATTTGGCAACATGAATGGACTGGCGGATATTCCCTTCCATAATTTGCAAAACATTTATGAATAAAAACGACGTCATATGTTTGTACAATTCAATGACGTCACTAAAAAGTGATCTTTGTACTAATGAGGGCGGAGTATTGAACAATATAGTTCACGTCCAAAAGCTTGAACCAAATCAATCAGAATCGTGTTAGAATCGAAATAATAATTTTCTATGATAGTTTGTTGTCGAATAACCCAGAGTTAAGAGTATAGATGCGTGTTATCAAATCACTCGTGCTTTGCACCCGTGATTTAATTTCTACGCATCTATACTCCTTACTGTGGGTTATTCGACAACAAACCATGATATAAAAATATTATTTCTTAAATATCGACAGTCAACTAGTTATTATGCGATATAATAGAGCGTAAGTATGGGTATACCAATCCACATACTTTTCAAAAATAGTATTATAATTGTGGTTTCAAATGTTACATTAAAATCACTTTGTAAAATCATAAATAGTATATAACATATGCATAATGTTGCTCGACCATAATTGATATGACTTAACGATTTGAAACGGAATATTTATAAGTAGTATTACCCGAGATAAAAGCGTGTTTCGTGTTTGTTTCCTAGCCAACTGAGGTTCGGCATGCTTTAAGACTGATTTGTAGACCAATGCTTTTCATTTCATTTATAGCTAGGAATCAAAGACCACAATTTTAATTAAATAATTGTTTTTGTGGTGTTGTATGTATTCTCAAGTATATAAAATGTAAATACAATTTATATTTAGCTTTAAATAAATGACTATTAGGTGTTGACCAGAGTGTCACATTAAGATGTATTTCTGAAGTTAAAATAGGGAGGAGCGGTGGTCTGTGGGAGCGGTGGTCTAATGGTAGGACGCTGGCGTAGGGATCGAGAGGTCCCGGGTTCGAATCCCGCCCTGACCACTGGAATTTCCTTGAGCAAGAAATTTATCCCACATCTGCTCCTCTCTACCCAGGTGTATAAATGGGTACCTGTGAGGGATAAAAGCCAATGTTCCGTGGCTGCAAACTGCGCCGAATGTTAACGGACGACTTATATCCCAGTGATCGGGGTGCAAATTGTCAAAGTCGGTTGAATATGTATATAGTAATCAGACTATAAACACATGCATTTGCATTTGAATATAACTGTATCAAATATAGCTAGGAATACTATGTTTACGATGTGCTATTTCTGTCTAAGAAGAAATTGATTTAAATCAAAATAGGTTATAACTATCAAACCTGGATTATAACGATTTAAATCATTGCCTTACAGTACAAACCTTATGATTTCACCCGATCCGCTATTAATGCAATCTTTTTTTGAGTGAGCTGTTTGCAAAACGATTTCCAAAGACCATTAAACCCATCACCTTTTGTAATAACCGCTTTATCGTCTGGGCCTGTATAGAAAAAAGCAAATTGCTTCATCGAAAAAGATACATTCATATCACCAGACATTGTGATTTCTTCAATTTAAAAGTGAAATTGTATTGTTATTTAAATGATGTATGGAAGAGGCAGTTTTGCTGTTTCAAAATCAATTACTTGCAAATGGTTTTATCTTTTAAATTGCCTTTTTGCGATTGCAACAAAGCCGCCCTAGATTGAAAATATGCAATTGAAATTTATCAACTTGTGCATCAAAGCTATTTGTATCAAATGAGATTTTCTGATTGCTCAATGCGTTGTGTGCATTGCGAGAAGACATCAAGTTATACAAGTAATATTAAATACACTTATTTGTATGACATTGTGATAACTCAAGACTAACTGGTATTAGGTGAGTCATTTCAGCGCATATGATAAATGCATGACACATTTTCTGTGTCTTTATGTAAGTGTCACTAACTCCTTTTTTGTCTTGTTACTGTCATGTGAACTATCAAATCGAATGCGCACACCGTATAGAAATAATATTTACAAAATTATTTGTAGTAAATGTATTTTACAATTATTCTGACACTTAGACATACCATGTAAATAAAACATAATCAATCATAAGAAATGATAAAGATGTTCACCAACAGTGTGGAAGTACTGATCTCGTTGTGTTTATTACTAATAAGCGATAAGTGGGTTTATATTTAAGAAATAATATTTTTCTATCATGGTTTGTTGGCGAATAACCCACAGTAAGGAGTATAGATGCGTAGGAATTAAATCACGAGTGCGAATCACGAGTGATTTGATAACACGCATCTATACTCCTTACTGTGGGTTATTCGACAACAAACCATCATAGAAAATTATTATTTCGATTCTAACACGATTCTGATTGATGTGGTTCAAGCTTTTGGACATGAACTATATTTTTCAATACTCCGCCCTTCTTAGTACAAAGTTCACTATTTAGTGACGTCATTGAATCGTCACAAACATTTGACGTCGTTTTCATTCATAAATATTTTGCAAATGACGTCACTTTAATTGTAAACAAAAATCGTAGAGACTAAATGACGTCACGTTTATTGATGCTACTGAAAAGCTGACATGCTATATGTTCTCTTAATTACGTTTAAACAAATACTATTCTTTGAAGACGTGGTTATGCCACTTATCACCAAATATACAATTTTTTGTTTCATTACATTTATAAACATGCTACATTTATTATATTTCTTTTAGAGCGGGTTTTAGCACGTGCATGTTACTGCAATATTTTTTTTTGTTTATTCGGAACTATTTTCGAAACATTAAGCTCCGCCCATAATTATTGCAGAATAACCCACACTTAATTTCCTTCTGTGTCTATATGAAATTTGTCACGTGCCGTGTTAGAATGAAAATTAACGCACACACGTCTTTTCTTTGTTTTATATATAATTATGGTTTATGGTGTTAACTCTGGTTAAAATTTCTCGAAATTCAAGCATGCGCTGAATATATATGTTGCAAGTATATTGTTTTCAGTGTGGACGGTGTTCTACAGTGTTCTATTGAGACATTTGAGGCAGAACGTATAAGGTGCCATTCGAGATTTATCGCAGAAAATGTTTTCCTCATGTACTTCATATGAACTGACAGTTTATAGTGTTTGTTTGTTAATAAATGTGCGCTTTGGTTTATGAAGTAAACAAAAAGAAATTATTAAGTGAAATTATGGAATGTATTTTTTTATTGCATTCAAATGATTTAATTTATTTTTTTCTTATATGAATTAAAGTAGGTGTCTCGTGGATGATATCACAAATTTCGATGTTTAAATGCAAGCGGCATAAATAGCGAGTGTATACTAAGTATCCTGATTGATAAGGGCAAGCAATTGTAAATATGTTATTGCAAAACAATATATACACAAACAAGTTTGCTCCGTACAAATTATACATTTCGCTTGAAATTCATATCCGTCGAAATAAAAAGGAACTATTATAAGTACATAAAATGAAGTATTTAAAACTTTGAACAATCAAATGATACTATGCTTTTTTAATTATATTAACTACTGGGTAGAGCGTAGCAATGATATTATTTTCTACTTCGAAGCTTCAAATATTTTAAAGACGTTTTGATGTTCAATGTAAACGCGAACTCACAAAACCACAAAAAGTGTATGAACGCGTTCAATTCACACAATGCAAATATAATAAAGGATTGCTATGCATGAACACGATTATTATTATTCACTTCTTTTCAATAATAAGGTACAGTGAACGATTCAGCGTAATAAAATGCGTTAGTGTTGCGGATAAAGCCAATTATTTACTCCAGAAAACCATTTCGAGAAATGTTATAACCTTTTCAATGAACATGTTCGGCCACTTGTAAAAGAAAGTTCATAATAAAATGTGTTCACAATATACACGAAATGCACGTAGAATACTGCTCAACAATTCATAGCTTTATGTATAGTTTTGTGTTTCTCAATAAACAATATATAATACATTACACGCAAGTAATTATAGAAANGCAATATACAGAATTATAAACAATTCGACAAATATATCGAAGCATACAAATGCATATTAATACTACAAATTTAATGAGATAGAGATGAAAGCTAATCAGCGAAATGGTGCGCCAGTTGATCGATGTATAACATACATTCCTCAATAATTAGGACATCTTAGCAATCTTTTAACTGAGTCAATCAGTAATAGTGCATTCAGAGCCAGAGGAAAGGCAATCTATTTATTAAAGGACATACCGAATCTATAAAACATAATTCGTCAATTGTTACAAAATAATTAGCCCACTTATTGAGTTTATTTGTATAAAACAATAACTACATAGCTATTATCTATTGAAACATTGTTTAAGAAATGACAACATTAAACTAGGTAAAACATTCAGACAGCCATAACTGTCAGTTTTGATCTGAAATAGTTGTACTATTATGACATTGTTGATGAGTTTGTTGCACATAATACGTTGACATCAGAAAGTAAAACCACTTAACTATATGTTAATGCACTTGTTCGTTTGTCAAACATCACTGTATGATGAAAGTATCATGTATGTTTACATAATTATCTTTATATAGTGAAATGTAATATGTACAGAATGGTGATAAATTAATTTCAATCGTTTGTTGTTTTTGATGTCCAATGCTCGTGTTCAAGAGCTAATCGACGGTTATGTAAGTGTTTTGCTTTATCTATTAACATATTAATATTTTTATCCATTTTATGAACGTACATATAAGTGTTTATTTATATGGCCGGGACACTTTTCTCGGGCGAAGAATGATGTGGACATATAGTGGAACTTCACACATACGCACTTAGTGAAAGAACGGTTCTGTATTTTGCTCATTTAAGTTAACTGTCTTTTTTTAGGCCTCCACCGTATCAAAAATGCCATTGTTTATTATTTTTCCCTCAACAATAGTCTTTATATTATTCTTTCTTGACAAATATATGTGTGGGAAGTTGGAAAATTCTTTTTTTACTACGTTAATGTATTTTGTGATAATACCGTCGATATTCTTATCTGAGTATTAAATAATGAAATACTCCTTTGGGAACGATTCAACTGCCTACAGCTTAAAAATAAAGCACATAGCTGTAGTTTACATATAAATGGTAACGAATACTAGACGCACAGCACATTTTAACATAATCCAGTGTCCCCAAAGACCCACAAGACAAAAAACGCACTGCAACAAAAGCCCATGAAACGAGTTTATGTATATTGCCATTTCAATTCCTTTATGGGCATGTTAAATGAGATGTTTATACAGACATTAACACTATCTTGCCTTGATGGTTTTATTCAGCACTCAGCATTGCATTGATATGTGTTCGTAAACATCTATACATCTAGTTCTTTCACCACGTAGTGGCTGAGAAATGACGTTGAAAGAAAGCAAGGCGTCTATACAAACGATGGATTTATTATGACATACTTTATACGATTGCTGCCAATGACCTAGCACTTCATAAGTAATATTAACAAACTTGTCATATATGCCAATATCAATTTCATACATTCTTTCAGAACGAGCTAATCGTGTTATTTTTCAATATTTTATGAATAAATAATTACTGACAACTAAGAAGACGTTCTACCAGTCCTGATATAATAGGAGTATTAACTTAATACTTTTCTCTACAACACATAATGTTTGCATTAAATTAAACATAGAATGCATATAAAATGGGATAAATATTTATATATATCCCATTTGGTAACTGTTTGAATGAAATTCCTCGTCACATGTTTGTCTTATAATTCTTCTCTAATTCATTATTGCAAACGTTAACTTTCGCGTTAATAGGTAAACATTTGTCACCTTGCTAACACGTGCAGCTATTGTTTTAAGTACAGTATTCAATTAACATACGCACATCAGGCGATGCAGAGACAGGATATCATCTAGACGTTAGCACATCCGGTGAATGTCACTTTATAAAACATAATGATTACGTATTTGTTCCGAGAAGTGAAGGATAATGGGGTCACTTAATTAAAACTTCAAACCAGCAGTTCGAAGTTAAAACGCGAAACATATCGGGAGAATAAAGAAAAAATAATTCAAATCATTTATTAAGCAAATGTGTTCCATGGTTAGAACTTAATCATTTTCGATAATCAACTTAGCGACATTGTATCCGAAGATTTTATCTTTAGACGCAATGATTACGGTTTTGTAGAGATAGTTACATATCTTGATTTTAGTTAAATTCCGATAACAATCATACTGTAGGCTCGCTCAAAAAACTAGTGGTCAGTACCGAATTAGGATTCGAAATCTATTTCACAATATTAATATCGGTGATTTTTGTGTCAGGTTGTATATAAGTTCACATCAGTCAAAGCAATATGTGTACACGTAATGAACCTTGCCTTCGGCCGAGAGCTCATACATATTTGGTTAATCCGAAAAGCCTTATATAAGAATAATAGGTTTACGCCTCATTAGATGTCCTTGAATATGTCTGTAAAGTTCACAGCCTAAAAAGGCACATATGCCGACACACACAGAAACCCAACATCAACGTAGGAAGCTGTATAAGCTTATCCATTTCTGGATTAATACCATTCTTAACATTAGCCATTACAACCAACAAGTTTAATACAAACATTATGACACTCTCTGCTTGGACTTAGTTATTTTGTTACGATTCATTTTGATTTGAATAACAACAGCATATCTTTCGATTTGATACTTATATGCATTATTGCCTAAAATATCTTACTATTTAATCTATATTTGTAGACAAAAAGATTAATATTTAATCGTATGATTTTATCGTAAATGCATGACGCAGACAAATATATCGTTGGTGCTTTCTAAGATATACTATTTATTTATTTACTGATGATTGACATAAAGGATTTCCTAAATAGATGTTAAAATAAATCACTATCTATATATGTGTGCACCTGATTCATTAACGATTAACACACAATATTAATTAAAAAAATGATAAGCTTGATAGTGTTGATGACATCAGACATTAAAAAGAGCACTAAACTGTGTAATGTAAGACTTCATACGATTTGAATTTTTTACAATCTTAAAGTAATCTAATATTCCAACAATAAATAGTATTTTTTGCGTTTCTGCTTTTAGACAATAAAACTGTATAACGACAGACAAATATTTTCACCTATACCTGATACTCCGAAACATAATTCATTACTTAAAAATCAAGCCTTCATTTACACCGGGAGGACTTTTCAATAACATTTTAATACCGATCATTATATAATAAGGGACATTCTCTGAAAACAAGAAATGCTATTAAGGCTCACGTGCGTGGTATGTGACAAACCGCATTTTTTCGACGCCAAAGCATAATTAAATTAGGCAGATATGGGTATAAGGATAAGATACGGCGAAAATCTGATAAAATAATCATCAAATCAATCCATGGAAATAGTATTAATTATGCTAAATGAATGATTCTAAAAGAAGATAACGTTGGTAAAATCACATTCATTCTCAACGCACATCATGTTTGAATAAATAATTAGGTACTTTAACGAAAAGTTTCTTTATCAATTGAAAAGTATAACGTATCAACTTGTCACTGTATTTTGTCTCTGTAAGCTGGTTTACTGACCAAATACTTCTACAGCATGAAAAGCTAATAGTCAACAGAACATTCATTCCATAATATATTTCTCATCGGCCCAGAAGCTCAGACAGACTTACTTACATACATTTGAACTAATACAATGTGCAAGGTGGCTGTTTTTACATAAATGTTTATAAACGTATGAAGGATCAAATGCAGAAAACGCAGAGTAAGAAATACATACAGATTTTATTTTTCCATACGAGCATGCATTGATACAAACATACTGAAAAAAATGAGAAAGAAGCACATACAGTTGTTTTTCTTTTACATACAAAAAATATGGATTGATGAACACATATTGGAAATAAATATTGTAAAAATGTGTTTATTTTAATAAAACCATAAGACATATGTCCAATTTTGTTGGAATATATTATGAAGCCACATCCTTGATGCAGACATATTTATAATTTAACAGAGTATAATGTCTTGCTTATCAAACAATGTATGGCGTCGCTATTCTATTGTGAACATTAAACAGTCGGTGTGAATTACGAATTTAGACATTGTGTACATTCCTTTACTATTCTGCTTTTGGGATACTTACTTTTATAATTCCACAGATAAACTGCACAGTTTATGAATAACTTGATATTTACATTACCAAAATTAAACATCAAAGTTCGTTATATATTGATACTAAAATAACATGGCATTAAACAAATATACTTAGCATTCACTTGTTTGCACACATTTGAACAATTACAATATAAACTTACGCGACATAAAATAACAAAGCCCAAAATCATCCGAGCAAATATTAAGGTAAATATTACCCAAACATATTTAAAACAAAATTAGATTGATAAATACGTCTAAGAAAGTTCAGCAAAATGTTGGCCTATCATTAGCAAAACTAGAACTCGTCGATTAAGCGAACTCTTTATAACGATCACATATGACCCATAAATTATGATACCAATTGGAGCACTTTCAGTGAATTTGTTATGCGTTATCATCTATGAAATAAATTTTCTAATTATAATTTTCTACATATCACATCAATATTTTAAACATTAAATACACACCCTATATAACCATCTCTTTTCTCGAATTCTCGAGTGTATATTGCAAAAGGTTGTCAGAAACTTACTGTGTTAACCTTGGGTAATTAAATACTTTTTTTTTTTAAATTCAAAATCAAATCATAGTTTCATGATAACACAAAGAAGTGCGTACGATGGATCAACGGACAAAACGTTCTTGAACACATATTTAAACCGGAGCAATATGTACTAGAACAACTTATGGTTTGGTTGTTTATTTGAAAAATGTTGAAGCTATTGATTTGATACTTTTAAAACTTAGCACCAAACAAGCACCGGGAATAAAATAAAATAATGCTTGAATAATAAGTGCTTTTCGTATGGGTGCTACATTTGAATAATGTGAGAGGAAATGCATATGCCATTATCGAGAATAATAAACACTTAACTAATGTCCAGTTAAACTTTTCTATAAACGGTAACTTTTGAAGTACATATATTTTCTACGTTTTGCTTTACGCTCATATTTTCATTTTGTGAAAACAAAATATATTTGCGGACTCGAACTCGGGACAACTCGCTATCAGGACAAGTGCTCTCCCGACTGAGCTAACCGGGTGGCCAAAAAACCTCTCCTCTTACGTGACTAAGTTCAGACCGTGACACACACCTCCTCCCGATTATGTATTCGTCCTCAAATACAGGGATTCGGGGTGTTATATAATGTACATTGAGTCTCTGAGAGCATGCCCAGGTGAAGTCACGGTCCCCCGTTGGTCGCCAAATGCCACAGGGTGCGAAACGTAAACTTATGCTTGCATCATTATTGTCAGTTAAACTAACCATAGCTCAATACATCATACTCCCAAATAAAAAAGACACACATATTAAATTACAGTACACGTATAGTTAAAGTGGGATTTATAAAAAGACCGAATTATCCTGTATTGTCCTTATATTAAAAATACGGACAAAACATGTAACACATACAAATAATTAAAAAGCTGGGTTTAAAACAATATAACTTCAGTGGTGTTTAGGGCTCATTTTAGGCCACAATTTGGCCAATTCCGCTTGTCAACCGGTATATTTTTCCCCTCGTACAATCACCTTGATATTCCTTTATAAATGTTAGCTTCGTTTAAAAAGACATGATTTACACAAACATGACTAAGTTATGCGCATTTTCTAAATAATCCAATAAATTTTAACCAAACCCAGTATAATCCACTTTATTCATGATACATGGACACACGAATTAAAATATGTAATTGTGCTTATAGTTACAGATGCCCTTTGCCATAAAGTTTTCATTCGTAGGGCACGCAACCTTTCGTCAAATTGTCAATTAACAACACCAAATACTGTATTCTTTTTAAAGTGTTAAGGAAAACGTTCTTTTTTAATGTACACAGTCATATACATTAAACCGGTTTGCATATTATTTAATTGTTTCAAAGGTACACTCATGCAATATTCAATCAGCTGTTCTAGAACACAAACTCACCCTTCCTACTTCCCACCCGATGAGCGCTCTTTGTGCCGACTTGGAAGGCATCATGGCTACTCCAATTTGTGTGTGCTGCATCCTTCTGCTCATGCCCCGAGAACAACAGTCACCGGAAGTCAGTCAGTTGTTCCCAGAGCGAATCCATTGATTTACTAATTCCTTTGATTGTGAGGTTCAGGTTGAACTTACTTCTATATGCAGCCACTTGGATACTTCATGTACTGATGGTGGTTATGATCCGGGTGGAGATGATGGTCTTTAGCCTGATGGCTCCAGTTAACTCTGGCTTTCACCGTCCGGCGCCATACACCCTCCAGCTGCAGTTCCACCTTTCCCAGGTTCGTGATGTCTGTTGTTTTGCTGTTTGGCATTTCAGAAGCAATAAGGTTTAAACAAGGTATGAAAGCCCGCTCTACGCCAAACCCTTCTCGTTTTTCAGCGCGGGCTTGTGACCGTCCTTGGTGGAGGTGTACATTTATAGACAAAAGCATTATTCAGTTATAAGGAAAAATGATTTTATTCACAAACATTTAACAGCACTGTGCTTGTTTTTAAAGATAAAATTCACTCAATTATAATTTTATAAACCGTTTAGTGTAAATCTTTACTCGTGACCGTAGGCAAACGTACATAAGCGAGTGTTGTATATTTTATTTATTGAATGTAATTTAACGGTACAGCATGCTACCCTGCCACTGGTATATGTGAGGTATGTGTTATAAGGAGAAACAGCTGTTTTTATAGCTCATGCACTTCACGTGTAATGGAAAGGAATCTTCTTATTGAGCAGCTTCAGCTGTGCAAAATGTGCTGTCGTTTATCTGTAAAATGGTATCAGCATAAATTTGGGATGATCTAAAAACATAGTACGTGAATAACGAACTTAGCATAATATATTGATTTACAATATATATATTGAAAGGGACCTTTTACTAGATATATTACGGCTTCAAATGATGTTAATATTATAAATTTTACATTAAGGTTTTGTTCTTTCATGTTTTATTACATGCCAAGTAAGGAACACCCTGTTCACGGGCTAAACATTCAATATTAAAGTATTCGTGATGTCAACGATTTTAACTTTTTCTTCATGTCAATTTAAACAGAAATAAAAAAAGATCAAAACATATTTTATGGTGTAATTTGATGTTCAAAGCTGGTAAATTTACTAATTTTGGTATATTATCAATTTGTTTCACGAGTTGTTGTAGAAAGCAATAGAGCAGTGAAAATAAAAACTACGCTAGAGTAGCTTAAACGACAGATATTTGTGCATCGTTATACCACTCGACCATTTGACGTCATAAATGACCCCAGCATATATGGTCAAACTAAATGAAATAATTTGCACGTAGATAAAACATAAGTTGTTATTATTATTATTTTTGCCATGTATTTTGTGTTCAACTTATGTTTGTGGATATTGTAAATTTAATTTCAAATTTTAACGACTTTAATTTAATTTAAGACCCTGAAACTAAAGATTACTATTGTGGTTTGGATGTTTTTCAACTTTATTTCTCGTTTCATGTCTTTTTTGAAAGGCATAACATTTGTGTACATATGACGTCATGTTAATATACGTTAAATACTTCTATTGTGTACATTTTCAATAAGGTCAAGTATGTATTGTTTTCAATACTCGTTGCCCTTAATTGTATTCAAATATATTCTTCATACTTTTCCATAATATAAGCAACTCGAACATAAATAGTCTTTTAATGCCAAAGAAAACTACCATTTATATTATTTAATGTTTTAATGTCAAATGCTAATGTACCTGGTGTTTCAGTTGATATTAGAACGTAATTCAAGTCATCTTTACCAGTCGTAAAAAATCCATATTAAAATGTGTCTTAGGCTTATTTAATATCATAAACATAATAGACATCATAACAATCCAAAAATCAACTGTTGTAGCAATGATCAAGATTTAATATTTTCACATGAGAGCAACAGTTACAACGACACAGCCAAATATGTTACGGACATAATTATACTGTGACTAAAACTGCAATACATATGAAACTAAAAATGATTATAATATGTGACTTATGCTTACGACAAAGATAGTTGCATATTTTAAAACAATCAGCGTTTGGATTTGTATATCCGTCATTATCAATCAGATCAAACGATATAATCTAACGTGCTTTTTAAATGACAGATACCGCAAATCAAAATAAGACATTCTGCAAAATGTATCGGTCGCTTCAAGTCGGAAGCTGAGTGTTTCTGCATATATACTGCACAATGGAACGAGAATAAGCCAATACTGAACTGCAAAGTTGAACGTAACACTTTGTTAAACCATGGGCTTGTTTCCTGTTCGTAACATGTCAGTGGCAAAAACAAGATTTTTCCACGAAACTACAATGTCCATGTTTTTCTTTTGATGTCATTGCCGTTTTCAATTTTCAATTAAAATACCAAGTTTCTTTTTAAGCTGAACGTACTCTGAAACGTGACCAAAAATAAACCGATTCTAACTTGAATACATACTATTTGAAATCAGTGAAAGAAATGTGACGGTTAGATGTACATTTTTGACAGACGTCGCGTTGCTAGTTACATGTTGTTATTGCCATGTACAATCACACCGAAACGAATTCAATTGTTACTCTTTATGCGCTTTCCACAGTTAGTGATTTTCTCAGATCGATAATGTTTTGTAGCTGTCTCATTAAAAAAGTGCTTTGATTTGTTTTGCGAAAAATAAAAGAACCAATATTCAAAAATGCAGATTGCTTGTTATTGATCAAACGCATATTTTGTATTATTTGCACACTGACTATGATGAATATGTGAATGTAATATTTCTTGAACAATTATTGTTAGTGAATATATTCCTGTTTTTCAGTTTTACGCAAAGTGAAATCAGTTGTCTTTTTTGTTGGAATAAATACGAAATGCTCTCATTCTTGTAAAGTGTATGTAAGTTTATGTGTACGTAACGTGACGTTTTTGTAAAGTATAAATACGTTAAGACGTGGATGCGTATCGTATTTATTGTCATGTCATAAATGTTTTCTATGAAAATGTATACAAGTCTTTCAAACGTTAATAATTATATTCTTATATGTAAGCCGATAAACATCAGCCCGTTTGTTTCCTATGTGTCTATGTTTTTGGCATGCACGTAATACGTGTGACTTGAATTTCGCCACTTAAGTGCAAAAAGGGAAACATGCGCCATTGTATTTTAATGACAGATGGAACCTATTTGCACTTATGGGCGCAATGATCCGAGTATTTATTGTTTCGTTGTCCGTCAATCTTTGACAATTTAATCCAGACATATGTCTATCATTGCCCTAGCCAATAATGCAAAACACCAAAACATAACTTCATTGACATTTACGAGTTGACGGAAATCTCATAATCCATTTACTCTACATTGAAATTGAAAATAAGTTCATATGTATTATGCTTTTAATACATAATACTCCATATTAAGAAACATGAAAAAATGGACTTCACAAACACCATTATCAAATTTTATAGTTTATTGAAAAGTGAACGTCTGTTCATACACGATACACGCGAAGGGTAGTACGTGTTTGATCCCATTATCTTCGGAAATAAAATGCAACTTTTAGGTTCAACTACAAGTTCACAATTAATCGTGTCCATACTATGTAGAGTCATGTTGTAACTTACATTACGAAAAACTTGATTTTCGTTGAAACATGTAACATTGTGTTATTGACATAACGCATCTACACAACACACATCTTGTTGTAAGTTACCGTTTTCAGGTTCAAAGATTAAAATCTACGATGTGTGAATTTATCTAATATATATATACTGAATGAAAAAATAAATCATTTTGAGAATGTTTTTTGCTCTCAAAATACTTACGTGTGTTATTATATACAAACAAAGGGTTAACATTATCGAAATTATGTGTAGGTATGCAGGTACCATAACAGTGTACAGAACACATAAATGTAATGTCTTGTCTTTCTTCCTTTTAAACATTTAATCTCATGTGAACAATGACCACGTTTGGCAAATTGTACAGATAGACACACTCGGAATTACCCAAGAATGTATCACTGTTCGTGCATTTTATTATTATGTTTTGTCCAATAGGGGAATTATATGTTGTTAATTTTGTGTCAATTTTTGTGTGTGTTTATTACAGGGTTTACTAAGTGTGTGATAAGGCATGCCGCTAACTGGTCTAAATCTCTATGACATGCCCCAGTTTTAATCTTTATATCATGTTTAAGGTCGTAGTATATGCATTTTCGAGTATTGAATAGACAATTGATAATTTGCCTTAAATTCAAGACAAGGAACACAAACATGTCTCATGATAATGGATTTTTTTTTATTCTTAAACGTATATTTGATATCAAAATAATTTTCTATTACACACGAATGAAGCCCAATTCAAAAGTTATGTTGAATATGTAACGTTGCAAAATGTGGCATTAGTTTTTCACATTTCCCAGACGTTGTCATCAATCAAGTTGATATTATTGCTTGATTAAGTCAAATTGAGATGCATTATATAAGTAACCTCGTTGATCGTTATATGGAGCTTCCATAATTTAATATTTATTAATAGTAGATTTTCTTTTTTATCAATATGTAATCGTGTTTAGGGGATTTAAAATTTAAATTAATTTATATTAACAATAATTGCTCTTAACTGAAGCTTTCTAAAGGTTAATAAAGGGCGACCGGTTAATAAATCTGATATTAAAGCCGATTTTCACCACATCAATATGTTTTTAACATAAACGGCTATGAACCAAAATCTTCTCATAAGATGCTTATTACGAGGCTTTTTCATGATGCTTTTATGTTCTGTCAGCATCACGTTCACTAGGATGCACTAATCGGATTGTTTCTAATTGGTTTGTGCCGCCGTGTTTGACAACTTGATCCGGAGATATGTCAATAATTGTTCACGCGTCTAATGAAAATCCGAGGCATTTCTTCAATGACCTTAGCATTTATGTTTGAACAAAACAATGATCATTCGTTTCAATATTTATTTAAATTTCGTTTTGCATTTATTGACATAAGTGCTGCTATATGTTTACTGTATTATAAGTAATATGAAAATAATGTTTGTGCATATTCAAGGTTAAGTTACAAAAAAACATAATTGAGAAAATACTTTTCAAATAGTGGCGGTTAGGAATTGATGGCTTATCCTGTAGGTGTTTGAAATCACTGCAAACCAGGATATTCTTTTGAAATACGCCCAAAAAGCTCATTATCCCACGTGAATCATCAATTAGTGTGCTTATTTATCACAATCAGATATGTTCGACATAAGACGTTTTTTATATTTATTAAATAGCACAATTTCACGCAACTTGTATGGGTCCCTATGGACATTAATTGTTCATGACTAATGGCCAATTTATTTATATACCGATAAAGTGTTGAATAGATAACTATATTTTGAACAATACATTATTACTATTATCCCATAGAACTTACAATTAAATCTTCGTACGGCATATAACATATTCTTTTTGCGAATATGTTCGCTATGCGAGGGCCTGTTCATTATTAAAACAAGGATACTAGTTGCATGAACTATACAAACGATTTACAGCATTTTAAAATAAATACATTTTTTTTTTATAATGTGTCCTTAAAATCGTCATTGGTGTAACGGAATGTATTAACATTAATCTTTTCATAGTCAACTCGACTACACGTAATGCTACTTGGTAACTTTTTATCTTGAGTTTCTATCATTAGGCAATAATGTATATATTCTGGCTATGTAATCTGTATTCAATAACAGCTTTAATTACTATCATATTATTTTAACTTTCACCAGCACTATGTTTACCGCTAAATTATGAAAAGAACTATTTTGGTCCATAAAACTAGCCGATTGTTATTAATGTCATGTGTAGTACGGACGAATCTGTACAATATCAGCACCCGATGCCATATACTTTGTTTATTCATACGACTCACGAACACTTAAAGTGAACATGTACACGTGATGGCTTACTAATTATGACAACATTCCTAATTATGATGAATGTAGAAAAAGTTATCGGGCTATTTACATTATGCATCCAGTATTTTTCTTGAAATGCATTACACTTATCCGGAGTTGGTACTATAAGATGATACTTTCTCAAATCATTTAAACAAGGAGTTCAAAGGAAATCAGGTGATTATTTTATACAAATGAGCGTGGTTTTTCTGACGCTGACGTGTCAAAAGTTGGACACATCCGTTGTTTTTCATCAATGCAGAAAATAAATAAAAACATATCGATATTCATGTGTTTAAAAGTTGACGAATAAGAAATAAAATAGTCTCGTTTGCGCAGTTCAAACAAATGTTTTTATAAATCATTGCAACGAAATTGATATCCCCATATATCTCTACCAGAAGCTGGTGGAAAACACTACGTACATTTGTCTGTACTTATTTATGAAGTTTGGCCCACCTCGAACCCCACGAACAGTCAAACAAATCGTTTGATGTAGACAAACAAATTAAAAGCGGAAATTAAAAAAAAATATTGTGCAAGTCAATCTTCAGCATGAATGAATCAGGCCCTCCTGTCCATGCCAAACGTCCAAACACCAATATTCATTCAATCTATATAAAACCTGAGGACGTCGTTGATTTGATTAAATGTCTGCAGGTTCTGAAAGCGTTCGGCCCTAATGGCATTGATAATCGCATCCTCCATGAACTATCCTCTTTGTGAATTGCTCTATACTTTTTCAAAATGATTATCGCCAACTGCTACCGCGCAGATTTTGAAAATTAGGAACGTTACGGAGTAATTGCCGTTTGTTGAAAATGCAAAATAAAAGCTCGTGTACTCATTTTCTCTCACATTTTTAATTAGGTTTTTGTCGAAATAATATCAGAGTGGTGCAATGCATATTTTCAAGGTCTCGCGATAAGGAGTTATTGCTCTTTGTTTAAAATGAAATATATAAGCATATGTACGCGACTTCTGCTACATTTTGAGAGCGAAATTCGTAAAACGTTAACAGCATAATTATCTTTTTTCTATTACATAAATTGTTTAAAAAAAAAGATATGATGCATAGGTTTGCTTCATAACTTCTCTGATTCTGTACACTCATTGTCCTTTATTGTTACTGTCCATAACTGTAATAAAATCACTATTTTACTACTTGTTTATGTGAACAAATTATGTTCGCTTAAGTACAATCAACAAATAATGTTTTAATGCAAACATTAACACAAATTATTACACTAAATATAGAATATAGGTACGTGAAAACAACCATAGAATAATCTTTTTATATAACTGCTTTTAAAGGACCTTATTCACACATTTGGGCATGTTTTGGAATTCGGAATTAAATGTTTGAAATTGATAAATATTTTTTCAATATGAGTCTACATCATAGTTATTGTTTAGCTCCCTGATATAAGGGTTCGTTCATGTTTTTCGAATCTGTGATAGCAAGTTGGAAAATTCACATATCCACAATTTGTGAACAAGTCCCTTTTATATGCATCTTTCTTATTTAAAGACGATTGAGTATCATCATCATCATCATCATCCTCCTGACCGGACTGGCCGCTGGGAAGAAATGCGGGAAGACGAAAATGCGGAAGATCCTCTACCAGTCAGGAATGTTGCGGGCTTCTGATCCATTCTCATCTATGGGGAGGGACGTCTACTCTTTCTGATTGTACATCCAGATTTTTTGTGTTTTTTGCAATCCGCACAGGCTAATCATGGACGACACTTTCCGTATAAACTGGATTCGTGCTAATAATTGACGTTCTTTAAACGAAAAATTACATGAAAGCGGAAAGTGTCGTCCCTGATAAGACTGCACATGCTAACATGGGACGACACTTAACGCACATGCCTTAAACACCCATGTCACAGAGCGCGGCTCATATGATGTTTTCGTAAGGGTCGTTGTTGTACAAGATTTTATGCAAAATTGAATGAAATACTAAAAATTGGAATACTCACATTCGAAATATCAACAAACAAACACATTTTTAACTGTAATATGATGGTTACGTTAGTGTTCGGAAAATTGGGTGGATGTCCTAACCAATTAGCAAAACGCCGTACATTATGATTACGAGTGCTGTATATCTCCTCCGTGAAACAATTAAGGTAAACTGATTGATTGCGAGATACACAGGTGGATTTTAATTGGCCTTAATGGAATCCAGCAGTGCTCATCATATTTTCTGCTGAGCCTGAGGCGAAATACATACTCCCCGAGGGCGTCTACAGGTAGTAAACAACTAAGGGAGTAATTGGTTACAATGACCTCGTTAGCCTGTTCTGATTTTAACCGCCTTTATTATTGCCAGACGCGTTGAAGCAATTTAAAGTATACTTGTACAAAAGGTAATCAAAACATGGGAAAACAAACAAGTTGCAAAACTGATGTTCACCCATGGAAACTCACGTTCCCCTTAATACGCTATTCTTCTATGTTTACCATGGGACTTTACGGTCGCAAAACAACAATTAACAATTAATGAGACAAAACCTATTTGTGGATTGCTCTATACCGGATACGTTTTTTTTGAATGCCCTCTTATAATCCACGCCAAAAGGATATAGACATGGTAGAAACGCTTTTTTTAAAATGATTATGTCCAAATACTACAGCGAACATTGTAAACAATTTGCGATTTTATTGCCCTTTGTTATTCAATATTAAAGTGTAGGTACGTATTTCTCTTGCAATGTTTATTTAACTTTTACAAGATAGTTATCTTAAAGTGATACAGCAATAATGGTCAAGGTTTCGTCACGGGGTTATTCTGTACTCACGTTCATCTAATTACGCTATGGTTCTTGTTTACACGTGGGACATTACGGTCGCAAAAACAAAAATTTAAAACAATAAATTTTCAATTTGAGTGTCAAACCTTTAAAATATGTTTAATATTTGCAAGGGTGAGTAAAAGATCTTACATAAATTGTTCACTCTGTAAAATGAATTTTCATCTCTAAAGGATGTTTTATGTATATATGTGTCGTGTTCTGAGAAAACTGGGCATAATGCTTGTGCGTAAATTGTCATCCCAGATAAGCATGTGCAGTCCGCACAGGCTAATCAGAGACGACAATTTCCGCTTTTATGGAATTTTTGGTTTAAATGATGTCTCTGCTTAGCGAAAATCCAGTTTAGGCGGAAAGTGTCGTCCCGGATTAGCCTGTGCGGACTGCACAGGCTGATCTGGGACGACACTTTACGCACATGCTTTATGCCCAGTTTTCTTAGAACACGACACATATATTCATCAGTAATCAAAATTTCAATAAAATGTCTTCATGCACGTAGTGACTGTGATGCTTCCACTTTACGTGTGGAGTAGTGTTTTGAACTCTGTGGGTGCTTGTGCATCAGTATGCATAACTAATATCGGAAATCTTACAGTATGCATTACAATTGAACGGGTATAATCTAGATACAGGTTTGAAATTGTTTATTATCTGGTGACTATATAAACGTGTTTGTATTTCACTACAACACACTAGCCTGAACGCAAGTTGTATATTCAGCCGATATTTAAAACATCTAGTTAAAGTTAGGCCTTAAAAACAATGTCATACCATCTATCCTTGTAGACATTAGACATATAATACCCAACCCATGATTGCATCTTAAAGACATAATGTATTTTATTTATGTCATGTATATTAACTTTAAGCTATTTGATGAATTTCCCTTAGGAAAATTGATATCAAGGATTAGTCTTAGCTGTGGACTACTATGATACTACTGCATTCCATTTTAACAATTATAAAGAAGCCAAAGACATAATTATAAATAAGCAAGCAGTACTAATTTGTTAGGCAAGAGCAAGCCTTAAAACACACTTATAAGAATTATTTTCGTGTATTACTTTTGATTAACCTGCATTAAAAAGGCTGGATTTAAAGGTCAAAGAAAAAAAAATATCATTGAGTAATTTGTATTTGTTTCTTACGTCTACTATGATAAATAGAGACAAGTATTTTTAAATGCCGTATTGTCAAGATACTATATTAAAATGTTGGTGGACAACTGGTATATTGTTAAATTAAAACGGATTTGATATATGGATATTTTTATACTTCCACTTTTAACCGCCATTGATGGGAAATACTCGTTAAACATCGGTTACAGTCGGAAATCAAGCCGGGGATCGAGCAACCGATCGTCGGATTTGTAGTTAAGCGCTCTACCAACTGAGCTAACCGACTCGATTATATGTAACTCATTTGTATGAACGACGCAAGACAATGGACACAATTCCGGGTAGTCACTTTTCGATGTACATGTCACTTAAATATATTTTAATCCCTGACAGCAGCACTTGTGCAAGTCCTGGATTTTATTTATGTTAACAGTACGGATATCCCAGGTGTAACATTCTTGACAAAATGTCTCGAACAATAAAAAATTTAAATTTCAGATTTCAATTTAATAGTTCATCTGTTTAATTTTACAACGTATAAAACCGATTTTCAGTTGACAAGTATGCTTTGTTTTGCATTTTTCGTTTGTGTAAATTTGAATTTGTGGTATTCAGCCTATTGTTTAAGATATGTATAGCTGTTGTGATTTCCTGCAGTTACATGCTTATTTATGTCTCAATATAGGCTGTAAATCCACATTTATAAGCCAGGAAAAAAGTCAGAGTGCGTAATACAGGTTTACAGCTTTACATTGCTGTAATCATCTGTAACATTATTCAGCAGAAATCATTACGTAATCATCAAAACATATTGCAGAGTTGCAATTCATGGGAAAGAATGCAAACATATTTTTATCGTGCCCTGGGTTTTCTCAGGCAATATCAATTAAACATAAAATACATGGAATTCACCGTCCGAAACGTCACTGAAGCGCTATAAAGTCTTATTACCATTCAATACAAATTTCCGACATTGCTAATCGTACTCATAATATAACAATATAAGAATAATTAAACTTTATAAAGTTTGAATTGTGAATTTGACATTAAATCGAGGAGCATGGAGGTTGTATGCGACACACGTGGGAGTTTAATCTGAAGTTATATAACAATCCTTATAGGCATGTAAAAGTTATAGAGCGGACAGAAAATCCGGACGGACTGTCCGAATGATACATAAAGGAATTTGCATTCGGTCTAGAATATGGATAACGTACTTAAACAGCGAAGGTTATCCTTCCAGAGAAGTTCAATGTATAAACGTACGCGACACAATGAACATTTTGCTAGACGGCGACATCTTGTATGTCCGATGAATGCTTTCTTAGCAACCGGCGTATTGTTTGTTCAGTTTAACGGTAAATTATTTATCAATTTTCTGCTACCGGTATGCGTGGAAGAAACCCTACGCCCATCTCCTTTTCCATATGGAACTTACCTTTCAATTATGATAATGTTTGATGTATTTAGCACTGACACGAGTTTATGTGTTTATTTATTTGTGTTAAGGCCATTTAATTATTATATTATACGGCTGGAGTAATATAAATTAATTGAAATAATAAATAAAACAATCGGGATAGAAAATACTATTTAGTGGTATGCACTTAATGAAGTGCAACATTACAAAAACATCGTTCAGGTGATTTTCGGACACCAAACTTTACTATATAAAGTTAATAAAAACGCGTCATTAGTATTATACATATAGCTTATTAATGGTACGCAAATTAAGAAATGTAAGAGGAATACAATTTCGTCAAGTTTTCTTTTACTAAATTGTGTACTTGCAAAATGATGTTCTACAGCATGGTTTTAGATTTAATAATATCTGCTTGAGAAGTTGATAATAAGCTCCATCAATTTAGCTGTATCGCCTCTTACTTATTAAAATAATCATCAGCAGAAACAACAACAACAACAACAACAACTTAAAACTACGGACAGGTTATCTTGAGCCAAAAGCGTAAAACCCCCATAAAGTACCGCATATATATAAGCCACATACAAATTCTTATAAAGTATCCAACAATTATTGGTATACGTAAGACGATTGCAGTTTGTTTGTATTCCCTATATTTAGAATAAGACAAGATATTGACGTTCAAGTTACCGCTGTTTACATAATTGCAAAAAATCAAAGCCAAAAGTGAGCTTAGACAGCTACGCAGAAAAATGTGCAAATAAAGCGATTTGCTGATGGGCATCCTTCTTCGTATCGGCTCAATTTGATGTAACAATTCACCATCTAGATGCCATATTTGCGGCCTACATATACGTCTCATTCTTGCCATGATTTACAGTCATACAAAGGTTTCAATAAGTATTATGTATTCACTGGAACATTTATTAAACATTTAAAGTGTCAATTGTTTTGTTTTTTATTTAAACCTGAAAACCATATTAAAATCATAAAAGCTAAATAAACAGACACCTTGTCTACATGAAAAGTCAATATGAAGAAGGTAGCTACAGGTTTGATTCGCATCCAGCTTAATACACGTTTGCGTTTGTTTAATGGCTGATACTTACGTAAAGGTAAATTTGTTTTACGTACTGCAGTTATTGAAGTTTTATGTTTTTACGTAATGCATGTTGTTCAATATCAAATAGGCATGTTTAAAAACGTGCAAATATCTTTACGGAAAAAATCCAGACCTTAGGTTATAGTCAAACCAGATCATTCACGAAGAAATGTTATTGAAATGATGATTGTCACCGTATAAGAGTTCAAACACGGTACCACATATCACACGAACTCTAAATAAATATATCCTATACAAAAAACGCATTATTTGTTATTTTTTTACAACAGTTTCTCTCTAAGCGTATACATAAATCGTACAAAACGTCAATATTTGATAAGTAAATATAATTAATAATACTAAGATATAGCTAGCAAGTGTCTGCGTACACTGTTTTATCTGGCATTCAACATGATTTAGTTTGAAAAATGAACATGTATGTGCATTTTAATTTTGTAAAACAAATACTAACAGATCGTTACTTAAAGCGGGACTTTACGATTTTTACATGTGTTAAATTTTAATATANGTGAACATAAATAAGCTCTCTGGACTTGTGCTACACAGTTGGTTGTTTTGGCTTCAGATGTTATGAAACGTGCTATAATCCGATTGCTTTTGCAAACGAAGTCACAAACTTTCAGAAACAATATTTGCAACATTCAAAAATAGATGAACATAATACTTGGAAACTAAAGACATTCACGTTATGAAGTTTCAAGTGATCATCCTCCATATTTACATAATATGGAAGTAACTTGTGTTGTGAATAGTTTTGAGTAAACACATAAAGTGTTTGCTCACTTGAATCTGTCGGTAAATTTAAGCATATTTTATTTAAACATTCTTTATTTGTTATTTGCAAAATATACACACTCGTAGAAGAATGTCTTTGGAATGAAACAATGAATCGATTGAAACACATATGCTTGCAAATTCATTAAAACATTACAAACGTTCGACACATTGATCATGAGATGAAACGAGTTATAAAGATTGTTCGTTGTACCGATAATTACAGCAATCGTTGTATTTGCTATTCTTCATGTTCTTTCGACATACTGAATTCTTTCTTACTCAGTAAACGTTACTTTTGAAAACATTTGTGTAGTCAAGTAATTAATTATAAATTTATTAAACTACCTTAAAATACAGCTACGAGGATCATTTTCACGATTTATATAATTTGAATAGCAGAATTTAAAAACGTTATGGCATAGGTATACTTTGTTACTGGCGATGAAAAAATCAATAAACTTAAAAAAATGATTAAAAAAAACCTACAATTGCAAAATACAATATAATGAACATGACTTCGAATTAAACGAAGAACGGTTTCTGCTGATTTAATAGTGCCATGCCAGTGAAAGGTATGGAAACGTATTGTCGCTGCTACTTCAATTCTCACAATGGCAATAAGTAGCACGCTTTCATAGTGACGCATCTAAAGAAAAAAGAGTGTTTTTTTACGTTTTGGTCGAATACATTGATTTCAGCGTATAACTAATGTACACATACACACAAGAATGCAAGACAAAATCGGCAATACAAACTAATATTTGTTTAATGGTGTCATGCCAGTGCGAGTAATTGAAACGTTTAGCATCTACAAATTAGTAAATAAACCAGCTATTTCATTTCTCACAATACAAATAAGTAGCACATTTTCTTATTGACTTTGATCTTAACAACCAAGAGTATAATTGCTTGGTCGAATACAATTTGTTTCAGCAGATAGATCTAATTCATGTATAAATACATAGAAAAATGCAAGAGGAAATCGGCTAAAACAAAGTAATACAAAGCGATGTTCATATATACAAAGATTTCAAGTGGTCATGAATTTTACATAGGGCGACCACAAAAAATGTAACGGCTTAGTGGAAGAGAGTGCGGCCTAGAAATACTTGGCGCCGAGACCTGGACGCAGATGGACAAGCGTAAGGAGAGCTGGAGATACTCGCCCAGAACCGAAGCGCTCGAAGGAAGCTGGAAGACGGGGCCACCGTCGAATAAAACATGAAATGAAAAGTAATTTGTTTAAAGCATTATGTGGATTAATTTTTATTGAAACCATGGTAGTTTAACATTTTTACCTATCGAAAATGGAAGAATGAAATGTTCTTCCATTTATGTTCAGTTATTTCGAAATTAAGTTTACATGACCTCTTTTGTTTTATGTTTTAAGTGATGTAATTGCAAGATAGCACGGTGTTTGTAGCTTTCACCAAATTTATATATTTTAAACAGAGCAAATATCGCATGTTAATACAAATATTTGACAAATCATCTTTTTTCAGACTATACTTTTTATTTAGTTTAAAGAAATCACCGTTTTCGTTATGTTTTCAGAATTCATCGTTATTATGTTTTTATTATAAAACAGTGGATAGGGTAATATATTTTGAGAATTTAATTGAATATAAAGAATTGAAGAAGTTCTTGGTATTTTACAAAACTTACTAAAGCATCATTTCAGAAAGCATTCCTTATTTTGTTTGCTATATTTTCTGGGCAATTTTGTTCAATATATACATTAACAAAGGTTAAGTTTAAAAGTATGTTTATATATGAGCAATCCATTTTCGGTTTGAAGCGCACTTCTTTTTTGAACAATTTTAATTTTAAGGATTGAACACATGCTTCTAAACTTATCATTTTAAAAGCGGCCTTCACAGGTTTTGGTTAAGGTGCTGAATTTGATATATTGTGTTCTCGGTCCGATGAATATATAATCTGTAAACAAGTGTGTTAAAATATTAATAAAAAGCTACCAGAGGATTTGGAAGAGAGATATTAAAGATGATTAAACACACATACCAATATAATTTTTTCAAGACAAAGCATCATGGAGTATATATTAAAGAACATTATCATGTATTCTAACTAAAACAGTTGACGTGCTATTTGTAAAAAGCATTATTTTTATAGCGTTATTATATATGATAACTATGTGTCATGAAAATACATTACGGCTATATTTGTTAAGAAATACCAATAATGTTTTAATACGTTAAACTGAATATTGTGTTATAATGTATCAAATGGCAAAACTATACCAGAAAGAACACGACATACAAAATTGAGTGACGTTTATGCACTTCTAACTTCAGGAAAGCTGCGGTTCTATTTATGTTTTGTTTATTCTCTCGGATAAACATGTGTTGACTATTTTGAACTTCTAGTTGACAGAGGAACACTCCAGAAACAATTAACGCATCGGCAATTAAATAATTTCCCGGTAAATGAAATTACCGGCACGGAGTCACTTTAATTGTATGCACATTCAAGTGTAGCCTTGTTTGATACATGTTTTCTATTTAGAGATCATGCGTTGCTTTGTTTACATGACTTACAATCTATTTGTTTTGTTTTGTACAAGTGTTTCAAACGTTGATTTAAAAAAAGTTTATTCTTTTCAATAATACTAGACAACTTAGCATAAGTTATTTTGGTAAGCATTCGTTGCTTTTACATAGACTTACATGACATATTTTGTTTGTGTGTGTCGTAACGTATGCAAAAAACAGGCGTTTATTAAGAAAATCTTACAATATTAGACAAACTTTCGTTTTCTACGCTTATTGCAAAACAGACATTGAGCTTGTATGTTTAAGCAGACTATGTTCAATTTGATTTTTACATGTTAAGAATGTTAATAAACCCAATAAGACAAGTCGACCATAGATGCCTCAAAAAGTAGATAACTGAATTTAAAAATTTCAAAATTTATAAACATCGACACATATTCTTACCCGGATGTTTTATCACTTTTCTCCGTAAATTTAAAACCATCGAGATTCTGTAGATCTTATTAATAATTACGACTGATATGTCTTAGAAATGCGTTCTCTACGAGATTATTCTGATGTGTAACTAATGACTGAACACAATTTAAAAGCATCTGGTGAGTTATCGTACATCTATTTAGTCCGGTAATGAGTTAACTGCATATGTTTCGAAAAGGCAACTTACTTTTAACTATTCGCGTTTAAAAGGTATGTTGATGTTTATTAGTTGACTTAGATGCAATTATTTAAGAATTATTTAAAACATGTAACAACCACAATGATGACTGAATTGATCGATCGGAAAGAATTGTAAACATCTGAGTTGCTGTTGTGCCTTACACATATTTACCGGTAATTATGGATGCATTTGATATGCAAAGCATATTGGCTTGATTAAGATGGAAAGATATGAAGTTTTTAGTAAAATTATTCGCTGCTATTCAAGTTGATTATTTAGGATACCAGAAGTTACGGAGCTCTTTAGTGGCTGATTATACAGGAAAAATAGTCTATCTATTTTCTGCGTTACCTGATGTTTCTAGTTCATTCGTGGAAGGAATATACAATGTTCTTCATTTTAATTACCAACTGATACAAAAAATAGTTTAAACTCTTTAACCGACATCTTCATACGTATACGTGTAACGAGGTTTATCAAACAAAACATTATGAAGATATAAGTTCCGTTAAATTAACCGTTAACATTTAGCAACCTGAGTTAACATCATATTTTGTCAAACAAATACATTTAGTATTTACCTTATTTTAATATTTAATCTGACATTATACAAAAAGTAATACGATTACATCTCGAGCATTGTTTATTACATTTATTCTTGTTTAAAACATTAATAAGGCTTTCACAAACTTATGTTATACATGTTTGGAGATCTACATTTTGTAAATTCAGTGAGTGCTAGTTATATTACTGTCACTGACAAATACCAACCGGCTCATTTGTTAAATAGAGAATACTATGTTAGTGTGATTGTTATCTTGAATTTACCCCACGAGTTGAAGAAAGGTTTACACGGCGAGGCTTGTGTAGACCCCTACGTGAAACATGATTCAGCATTTATCCCCGCCGATATTGGTAATTTTAGTCTATAAACAACTCTTCTTTTAANTATTGAACACTATCTTCAGTATTATTAAATATAATATTAAATTATAAATGTAGGGTAGGATAACATGAATACTTAAAATACAAGTACATGAAAATAGGTTGTTTGAAGGAATTTTTACCAGACCTGTTCCTAAGAATAGTTTTTAGTATTTAATAACATTCTCCCTAATACCAAATAGGGTAGACCCTGTTGTGGCTGACCTAGAGTGTGGCGTGTNACGGGGGGAGTGTTGTGGCTGACCTAGAGTGTGGCGTGTGACCTACCGGAAGCGCGGGATGGAGCATGCGCAGAACGCAGTGACGAAATGCCAAACAAAGAACAAACTCTCAGTGAAATAAGCTGTTATATTTTACTTATTAAAGTACTGTTTTACCTTGATCAGTGTGTGTTATTAGTACGCGGAAAGTCAAATAAGAGTATTTACAACAACCCTGACAAGAGGGTCTAAGCTACAAGCTGTCTCAGTATGGTTTACATTGGGGGTTGTTCAGTTAATAAATATGAGAATTTAATTTAAATTCATTTGTTGAATTATAGTATGTACAAGTATATTTATACACGTAATTATATTAACAAAATTACGTGTATATAAACTTGTACATACTATTTGGACCTGGTTTTACCCTTAAATAGCCTTAATAGTGCTAAATTCAAGTATGGAAGATCTAGTAGACTTGTGTTTGCCTTAAGATTCTGGTTTCTTAGTTACAACAACAAAAAAATGAGTCATGAAAGTAATATTTCTGACAGGTATTAAAGTAATAATTAGTTCAATGGTATATTCATGAATGAATATTCAGCACTTTAATATAAAAGGGTAAGATCACGTCTGAGCCTCAAGACTCTGAGGGTACATGTCGTTGAAACTTAGGGAATTTTAACTACATTTTCAGATTTTCAGACAAGTTCAACAACTACAACGATTGGAAGAAGAAACGACATAAAGCACCCAGACTTGAAGTGCCTGACCTGAAGAAGCACAGTGGTGCAATTTTAAGACTGTTGTCCATGGGATTCACAAACAAGTGGGGTGACTACAGGGCTGAATTAGAGCAGGTGGCTTAAGCGTTAGATGGATACGCTACTTTTCTCGATGAATCATGTCAAATGCAGGCCAAACGCCAGAAACTGACACACCCTATCAGAGAAGTTGGTGAGCATTCAGAGATCCAACACAGGCCAGAAGTGGGCGAGGTCCATCCAAGGTATACCAAGTTGGATAACACTCTTTGTGGCAAAGGGTTTTATGAATATGTAATTTTCAATGAAGAGAATCACAGTCCAAATGGGTNGAATACCAACAACCCCAACATGTCACTGTACCTTAATATAATAAGCACTTCTAAATAGATAATTTATAATCCAAACTGATACCTGTAAACTCAACTGATACACCAACACAAATTAAAACACAAAATTACCATAAAGTATGTTTTTATGCCCCCTGAAGGTGGGAATATAGTGATCGCACTGTCCGTCCGTCTGAAATTCCGTCACACTTTGCGTTCAGGTTTTGCGTTTAGGTTTTGCGTTTTGGTTTCGAAAAATGGTCATTACTTTTGCAATATTGATCATAGCAACTTTATATTTGGCATGCATGTGTATCTCATGGAGCTGCACATTTTGAGTGGTGAAAGGTCAAGGTCAAGGTCATCCTTCAAGGTCAAAGGTAAAAAATAAATAAAAAAATCAAAGCGGCGCAGTAGGGGGCATTGTGTTTCTGACAAACACATCTCTTGTTAATCTTGCAGTCAAATTACAACAGAAACTATACTAAATAAAATAGTGGAATATGTGTTTCAATCAAAGTTTTAAGGATATAAATAATTAAGTACCAACAAACAATAGCTCAGGTCAAGTTTTGGGCTTAAATACATGCCATAGGGAACAACAACCACCTACATGTAGTTACAAGGCTGACATATCCCAGCAACTTGCTCACAATAAACTTAAACATAAAGACTTGGAAAAAAGTATGTTAACACTTTGGACCCTAAACAGTTTTAAAGAAATACATTATAAAAAGATTATAATAATAACTACCTTTCGCATGGTTTCATTCTAACACTTTGGGCCCTAACAACTGTCAAAGTTTTAAAGNATCAATTTTTAAGGTGTTTTAAATTCAAACAGTTACGAAATCGGGTGAGCTCTTTAGCGTCGCGGTTAGAGTGTGTGGTTACAACGCGGGAGACTCTAGTTCAATCCCCCGTTGGATACAGATTTTTTGTCTTTAGCTAAACGAATTTAAAAGAAACGCTGCATTGGATTGATAACTTACGACTTTTTTATATACGGTATATTTATTTCAAAAAGTAAACATTCATGTCATGTATAAATCCAAATTTAAGAACAAATAAACGAGGAGTGAAAGGCGAAAAGTAGTCCATATAGGTGTTTGATAAAGGGTGTGGGATAAACCTTATCTTTTATATATTGGTCGTATTTTGTTCTATGAAATCATTTAGCTGTTGGATAAATTAATATAGTAAGATGACATAAAGGCACGTTGGACTTGTCTTTTATATCCTGAATTGGTGCTAAAAGAAAAGATACACTAAAGCTATTTATTTATATAGCTTTAGTGCACCCTCATTTAATGAAGCTTTCACGTTGATGGGAAATGTCATTGTACTTTCGTTAAGTTGAATTATGTGCGAACTAAAATACTACACGGAAAAAATGATAGTCGAAAACAACTTTTGCTGAAAAAGCAAGTGTCTTAGACATTAAAAATGAACTCGTTGAATATAAACAATAGAATACAATAAGGCATGGTAAGTTGCGAACGTATGTTATACAATTATTAAGATCGTGTCTGTATCATATTAACCGTGGTTATATAAACATGCTAATTAATGAATTGAACGTAAATAAATATGAGTAAAACTAAAGGGCCACGTGTAAAAAAAAAGTTTACAACAACGAGTTGATTACTTGTGTAAAAAACGGACTTAAAACATCACATTGATACGGAGTCAATTATGTCGTGTTCTGAGAAAACTGGGCATAATGCTTGTGCGTAAATTGTCATCCCAGATTTGCCTGTGCAGTCCGCACAGGCTAATCAGGGACGACACTTTCCGCTTTTATGACATTTTTCGTTAAAATGATGTTTTTTTTTAGACAAAAATCCAATTTAGGTGGAAAGTGTCGTCCCTGATTAGCCTGTGCGGACTGCACAGGCTTATCTGGGACGACACGTTACGCACATGCATTATGCCCAGTTTGCTCAGAACACGACACCATTAATCAGCTCTTAGATTATGCCATGTATTTTATTTCTTTAAATCTCTTTTCCTTTTTGCATGTTGTCTAACGATTTATATGATCCATTTTGCTTAAATGATAAAGACTATTCGTATTGTGGGATATTTTAAAATTAATATTTGGTTTCGAAATTTTGAAAATATGGTTGAATAGAAATTTTATATCAAACAACAATATTTAACATACACATGTATAGTTATTAATTGTTTGATTGAAAGCCAAATAAAACATCAATTTGCATCCAGTTGGAGAAGCAAACCATAGTTGTTGTTTTTTAAATCATTACAATTTGCTGCTTTCAAATTAGCATATTTCGCTTGAAAGTCATAATTTACGAAATATAAATGAGCAGTATAACTACGGAAACTACTGTACTTGTGAACCTTACCAATAAACTAGGATGATTAATGTGGATAATTATTCGATTATGTGTCATTATTAATTTAAACTGCACAGAAGCAATTATAGCAGTTTAAATGGACTTAATAAATATATTTCATAACGCGAGATGGCCAGGCAAGCTCAATTTGTAGGTTTGCGAGTTCGATCCTGGGCCGACCACGTAACTTGTGTGGGGAGTGAAAATGACATCCTGTCTATGGTCATATTTAACTTACATCTTTTTTAAGAATGACAGTTGTCAGTCACTTGCGTTAGTATGAGCACTTAGTACTGGTGCTCAAGCTTATACAGGAAAATTGTAAGATGGGAAACTGACCGCCGTAGTAAGACTTGAATATTGTTGAAAATGGCGGAAAATCCAACAAACTAGACTAACACAAAAAGCAAAACTATGCTTAAATCCGCGCTTCAATATGTGCTGCAACAGTTTGTATAGAAAAACACGTTTTAAATTGTGTATTGTAAGTGTTAATAGGTAATGTCACAACGGATTTCTTGTTTGAATACAACACACGTTTTTGTGCACGTGAACAATTAATATTATACACGCTTTTTAACCATTTGTGAACAACTTTCAGATACAACTATTTCGCTACATCATTTTTAGAATAAGGTATCTGCTTCTTGTTTTAAAGGCCCCTGTATTCCTGATGTGGCGATTTGAATATTACAAGGTTGAAGTTAACTAATGATCAATGGATGATCTATGTCATTAAAAAGACCATACAAAAGCAATTCGAAAACAAGTATGAATTTGAAAAAAAAATGTAATGTCAAATTATGCGTGTACCTGGATTCAGTGTCACAGGATCCATATTTAGTGTCTAATTATTTCTGTTTCCATAGCAACTCCAATTTTTGTCAGACGATAAAACTGAAATAACGTGCACTCTCCCCATGTTTCTTAAATATCTATATATAGTTGCTTAGATAGAGCGCCTTGGTAAGTACGTTAGCACGAAAGCCATTTGTTTATTCAGACGATTGATTTATAAGAAAATACTTCCATTAGCTATTACGGCATTTACGCAATCGGTGTCAATGAACTATCAATTGAATCTCGTTATACGTTATATCGACTAACTTGTCATCGCACTGATCCCACTAGTGTTGGTCAAGTTGGTAAATTCGTTTTAATCGGACTTGCTGTTACATCGAGAATTCCAGGTTATTGCCCTGCCGTGTTATACTATATTTGGTATGACTAAAATAACATTAACGGGGTGGTCACCCCGAGCCTGATATCTTACAAAACAATGAGACAGTAACCTGTTTTTTGATAGAGCGCCTTCAAAATTGAGTTGCACGACAGCACGCTGCAAATTTTATAATTCATTTAAAAACAATTTTGAATTTGAGAAATACCTAAAGCTTCTTCCCAAATCTAAGTATGTACCTATATTAAAGCTCCGCACCGCTAATCATCATTTCCCAAATGGAAACTGGCAGATGGAGCGGCACACCCGAACTAAATAGACTGTGCACTTTATGTAATGAAGGTTATATCGGCAATGAAGAACATTACATTTTAAACTGCACCCACTTTTCTACCGCTAGAATCGATATAACTATGTTCTCAAGACCTGTTCCTAGTGTTAATAAACTCAAATATATAATGACCACAGAAAATGTTGATTATCTACATAAATTTAGTAAATTCGCTAACACCCTTTTAAGAAATATCAAATAATTCTTTTTTATCCTAGTTGTGTGTGTGTCCATATATACATAAAATTGTATTGTAAATTGTATTGTGAATTGTATTGTGAATTGTATTGTGAATTGTATTGTAAATTGTATAGGTGTTTGTAATACTTCCCATCATTTATACGAGTTAGAAAATACAACGCTATTTTGTTCCTTGCATTATCCCACTTACCATTGTTGTTTTTTGTTGTTGTTGTAATTTTTTGTCTTTTTGTTTTTGTTTCTTGTACCTGCATTTTGACGGTACGCCGTTAACCACGAAGCACATGTCCATTGAAATATTGTATAACTAAACATATATTGTTTCTCTTACTGCATACTTGTATGCCTGAGATGTAAATAGGATTGTGTTCTGTTCTGCTCTATTCAGACGATTGATTTATACGAAATACTCCCATTAGCTATTACGCAATCGGCGCCAATGAACTATCAATTGAATTTCGTTAAACGTTATATCGAATAACTTGTCATCGCATACATATTGGCCAGTAGTGTATCAAGTTTGTAAATTCGTTTCAATCGGACTTGCCGTAACATAGAGACAACCAGGTTATTGCCCAATTTATTTGTACTATATAAGTTATTACTTGTATTAAATTAAAGGGCAGGCCGTGCCCTTTTTTATTCTAGACGAGCCTGATATGTTACACAAAATAGGACAGTAACCTGTTTTTCTGTTTATCATACCTCCATGTCCCATTTGTGGAAGAAATAGTACAATACAATCGATACGCCGCTATATTGTAAGCAGGATTAAAAACAAAATCTGATTATTTATGTTTATACCAAAATGATGACCCGTATGTATGATGTTCATGAATAATATGACCCACCACAAAACTTCGACAGATAAAAACGAATACTTACCGGATATAAAACATACATCAATATCTTTATTTCAGGACGATTTCAGCTTAATGGTTTGATAAATAACTATATCATATTTATACCTATTTATGTTTAAGATAACTAAGTAATGTGAACGAATCCTTATGTAGTATAACTTACATTCAGCTTTCGACAACAACACACGTACGATACATTTTAAGTGAATACGGAAACATTTAATGATTAAGTAATTTACACATGTTCCCCTGTGGAAATGATTTGAATGCACAGAGGACTCTTCACACGTTTATATAATTACTAGTCGTTTTTATAAGTTTGGTCGGACAGGCAATATTACACAACATGCATTGTAATGCAAGTCGTTGACCAGAAGACAGTTGTCAATCAATTCTTGTGGTGCGAAATCACGGGTTAATATTTGTATTGGTTAACATGTGCATGTTTGAGGCATCCAATCCATTATCTGTAATCCATTGAGCATAAACCGACAGGCAATACATTTGAGTCGCTGCGAATGTTCTTAGTGGAGCTGTAATTAGGTCACCCCGCTAAGAAACTTCGCAGCGAGTAAAGTCGAGATAAAAACAAATATTTATACGAAATAAATGAATGAATTTGTTTTTGATATGGCGTGAAAGTAAGCGGCATTTTTAAAATGTATAATAGAAATGAAGGGCATAAAATGGCAAAATAATACCTGTCTCGGCATGGACGTCACCATCATGTTTGTCACGTGATTACCTCCTCTGGAACATGTACAAATACAATTAGAAAAATGCTCACTTAATGTGTATTCAATTTAGTGAACTTTGACATGAATAATATAATTAATAATATAGAAAACACAAACTTCCTCATTTTAATTGATTTTATAATATATATAATATAATAATATAATATAATCGACCACACCTTTCAAGATCATTTCCATATTTGCACACTGATTGCTGCACTGCCTTTGTGATAGTCGCAATGGAAGCATGATATATGCTACGGCATGCCGAGTTTTCGGACATCGTGAAAGGTATGTGTGTAAATCCGCGGAGTTGGACTCGCTTAGAGGGCTATTCTTCTTTATACCCCCGTCACACCGGACTGGCGTCCTTACTGCGTCCTTACGGCGACCCAGGTCGCAGTGAGGACGCCGTAGACGCCGGAGGGACGCAGTAAGGACGCAAGAGGACGCAGTGAGGACGCCGAAAATTGCTCAGGACGCGAGCCCTTGGCGACCACTTTGAACATGTTCAAAGTGGTCGCCGAAGTCCGGCGTTCTTAAGGTGTTCTGTTAAGGACGTTGTAGGGACGCCGTAAATACGCAATAGTCGTAGTAGGGACGTGGTAGGGTCGCTGTAAGGTCGCCATGGGCGTCGTGTGGTCGCCGCTCAAACCCACAGAAAATGATCAATGATTGCAAGGCGACCGTACGGCGACCTTATTGCGACTTTAGTACGTCCTTTGTAAGTCTATTGCGTCCTCAGAACGACAATGGCGTTCTTACTGCGACTTCATTGCGTCCTTACGGCGTCTATTGCGACCCTACTACGACTATGGCGTTCCCACTGCGACCCCATTGCGTCTTTAGGGCGCCGTAAGGACGCAGTACGAACGCGGTTAGGTCGCGAAGGACGTATGAGGACGCCGTGAGGACGCGCAGAACACCATAAAACCAGGACGCTGGTGTGACGGGAAGGCGAGAAACAGCATTTTTACCGAAAAAGTCATTGGCGTCCTTACTACGACAATCAGAAATTTCCAGAAACACAGTCTCAGGTCGCCGTAAGGACGCCAGTCCGATGTGACGGGGGTATTAGATCAGAAATGGGTTAGTCGTATAGAGCACGGACAAAGTTCTTTAGTAGAATGTATTGGCCTGCATGAAATGTAAAAGGCCATTTCTCTTTATGTATTCGCCAAATATGCTTTGTTATAGTAAAGCGTGGACTGTGTTCACTGTATTTACATTATGTTCTCGTATTTAAACACATGTAAACTAAAGGACAATGTTTATGCAATAAATGTTGGAATTGGATTAACAGAGCAAATCACAACGGGTGCCACTTATTTCTCTCCGCTTATTTTATAGTCCAATGACAAGCTCAACAAACAATCGCGGTTCACTTTTATTCACACTTTTACTGCATTAGAACACGAGAAAATTGTTTTTTAATTTGACCAAAAAAAGCACACACACAAATGAAAATGTCCGCCTCCGGAAGTCTTTCGGAGGGATTCGATATTTATATAAAACAAACTCTATGCAATCATTGGTTTTTGCACATTTTTTGATGCAAATATGCGAAAAATGTGATGCTAATATTATCTGAAAGAATATTCTGAAATGAGAAGTACATTCAACTGGTACGGATTTTAGCTGTTTATTGGTAAAGCTTCAGCGGATAAATGCCGTGTTTGTTTAAGGAAAATATGTTTTGCTCAGGAGATATCCATATTATGATAAANAAGTACATTCAACTGGTACGGCTGTTTATTGGTAAAGCTACAGCGGATAATGCCGTATTTGTCTAAGGAAAATACGTTTTGCCCAGGAAATATGCATATTATGATAAACACACGTATCGCAATCATGTATCGAATATATCTCACAAACAAACATTTTGCCACATATTTATTACAAGCGGATGTTTGCTGATTGTATTTCTGAGGCTGCAATTGAGTTGAACATGTAAGATCAAAAGTGATCTTATTGACCATCCATCTGGACATTGTTTATCATATGACAAACATTAATCAAAGCTCATCAGTGAAATGTAATGTCCGTTATTCAATATCGTGCACTTTTCTATATAATTAGGGAATTCGCGTTTTCGTTCATTGAACCTCACTGAGTAACAGTTCATTAACACCAAGAAAAAGGCACTTCGTTTGTAAAAGGATGTACCGAACACATATTGGAGCGCACTTACCATGTTATACCAATTAATTTGCGCTGTTAATTGTTTGATCTTGTAAAAAAAACAAGTATGTTTATAAAGACATAACTGAAGAACTTCTCACTATTGAAAAAATGTGTGCTATAGAAAGTATGACTCTAAGCATAAAAGTCCTGGAACAATCATAATTACATTTATTACACATACTTTAAATTATGATTTACATTGATTAAATAAACTGAACTTTAAGTAAATGTACTTTTCTTAAAATATACATCTGATAATTCATGCGTTCTATAATACAACATTTATGTTTGATGAATTCACGATATGTGTTTATACGATCATTTCAAAGGGGAAATTAAAATAACAAATATATGTTCACGTTAATGACAAACTGAAGAATTTTCTAAAAGAATTTAACATTAAAAAAGACTGGTATTTTGTTACTTTATTGAGTAAAATTACAAACATGCTTTAATCATACCCGGATGAGCGTAAGTGTAAGAAAATATATTTTATATGCTCCATTTGTTTGCAAATTTAATACCAGGAACTTTTATTGTACTTTGACATAATTTATGTTATTGGAATATGAATATTGGTTATTAAATAAATTAATATCATATTAAGGCATTAACAAACTCATGGCAGGGGAACAGGAGTTTGTTTAAAAAAAATATACATGAGAATGCTCTGTAAATGATTAAAAAAAGACAAGGTTGGTAAACAATAATACAATCACATTACTTTGAAAGGAATATCATATTTGAATAATTAGTTATGTACTTTATAATTGACATCACTGTGTTTAAACGAGCTTGTATTCTAAATAAATACATATACAACATATACAGCCGATTATACATATAAGGTTAAACACCTCAAAATGTATTCCGATGCATTTCAGCAGATCAGACACCAGGACGAACATCTGAACAAATAAAATGCACTTTCTAGTATTTTGGACGGTAATGGGTATAGATTTTAAATACAAAAGAGAAGGAAATACAGATAAACCTAAAAAAAAAAGCACATAGATTTTATGCACAAAAGTACGTTTTGATATTAAAAACGCCATTAAAAGCGCAAACAAGTAGATTATGCCAATGTTGTTAACATTTGTACCAACATCACAGACTAATCATACTAATCTCCTTGATGGAGACATGTTAATAGTTATTAAACAGACTGAACGTCTTCCATATAAAACATGGTATTGCGTTTAAGACATCTTCGCACTTTTGTGATAATAAAACAGCCGAACGAAATTACGTATCTAGTGCTGGTTTGGATGTAAGAAGCATTCTGTTTACAGAAGGATTCCCTGCATATCCCCACTCAATATACGATGCAAATGAATCACAGACGGAATACATTAAAAATCAATATGATTTTCTCTACACAAAAGCTAATTAGTGTTAAATCTTGAGGCTTTACGCTGCTGCTAATGATTAACTCGTATTGTTTAAAAGCGAACTTCAATTTATTAATATTAAATATTGGCACTAAATAGGACATTTAGTTATTATAATTAAGAGGTTGTAATGATTAATACGAAATTTGTAATCGATTAGTTGAGTAAACTTATGTCCGTATGCATACGCGCGGAAAATCCCGGTTCAAAATATCAGTCAACTTTGGTTGTATTCTGAATTTTTCTTAGAAAATCTTTTCTCAGAATTTAGTAATTGTCTATGATTTAACACCAATTGTCTAAACATTTGATGCACATTAAATTTAAGTATAACTATAGTAAAGAAACTTTAAAACATCTGATAATAAATGTTGTCTTCTATGGGGCCTTAACAAATAATCTCTGTTTAGGCAAAGAAATAAGATATGTTTGAAGAGTTTTCTTATCTTTAGCTTCGATAAATAGTTGTCTTACATGGACTTTTCAACAAATTCTAAGAATAGATTTGATTTTTAAATAAAAAACAGTCGTTTAGTAATAATGTAAATCTGAACCTTTCATGCAAAGAAATAACTTAAGTTAGGCACGCATTTTACATTTGCAACATAATACTGTTCCTTCCACATGCGTTCCCCCAGACTCACGACATTTTTACGTCGTTCTCAGGCCTGGTGATAATAACACAAAGATTTGATGTCCAAGCCTTACACAATTCATATTTCTGTTCTTTATATTTCGTAATCATGATGAAAAGAGTGTCAGCTTAACCAGACTGTCAATATTTAAACTGATCCGTTTTAAATACAATGATGACGATAGTTCAATATAAATGAGTATATTATTACTCTAGTATAGCAACAAACAAAATCCGAGTGCCAAACGTTGATTATTTGTATTAACCGTTAATAAACGCGTTTGTTCGATCTTATTTATATCAACAATAAAATAATGTCCCAAGTTAATTATATAAGCTATTTGCTATAATGAAATAGCTGTTTTATAGTTCACCCACTAAACATGTAATGTAAAGTAATCAACTAATTGCACAACGTCAGCTGTATGACAGTTCAGACGTATTGAAGTAAAATGATTAAAATGTATAAATGGAAAGCAATAACAATTTTAGACAACATATAATAGCTTTTGAAGTTTCGAAATAAAAGTCGTATATCAAACAAATTTAACTGGTACTAAATATCAATTTATCAATTTATTACGAAAATAGCTTCACTTAGTCTACTTGACATTACGCGTATTCGTGTTAACAAAAACTTTCGGGTTTATGATACATTTAAATGTAGGTTATATATGTTCGTGTAAAAACTGGCATTTTACAGTATTAAACAAACAAAATAATATATATAATCTGGTTATTCGATCCAGCATAATAAGCTTGTAAGCTTGAATTGTGAATCTGTAGTATGTATCTCTTAACAAACGACCTGATATATATCTGAAGTTTGAATATTTATTTATACGACGAGATTGAACAATTACCTTTCTCTACTAACGAAATAATACATAGTACGCTCGTATCAAAATTTAAAGAATACTCGATTCAAAACATGGAAATTAAAGCACAAATAAAATTGAATGCATTTCTTACAAACAAAATAATATCGTTTATGAAATAAACGCATTGCTCTTTATGTATGCCAGTTTTATACAAATTAAATTACTATCGGGGCAATTAAAGCAATAAATGCATCAGTTTGGCGATGTAAATTCATACATCTTATGTTACATCATGGTCATTGATAATTCTTTAGCATTTAAAAAAGGCATCTAAGATTCGAATAGAATGCAGTCTAATTGTTAAAAGGTTCATCGCCTTTGGGCTTGAGTTGCGATATTAAGTCGTATATGATATATATATATATAATATTAAGACAGTGTATCAGAGAACCCGTCGTGATACATTTTTATGTTACAAGCTATGATCACCATGATCATAAGCAATACTTTTGCATTAAAAAAGACAAGTAAGATTTGAAATGCATTCTTATTGTTAAAAGGTTCAGTGCCTTTCGGGTTCAATTGCGATATTAAGTCGTATATAATATATATATAATAGTATGATATATCTGATAAATTCCTAATAAAACATGCTTCGGCTCAGGATAGATAGATATCATAATATAATGACCACATTAATATTCAATATAACACATACAACCTTTGTCGCAATTAAAAAAAATAATGCTCAATTGAGCGCAATTTCAACTTTGACACAATAACAAACTCTTACGTACAAATGATGTAACTAAAACTGCGGTAGTATATGGTTTAAAAAAGTAAATGATGCACTGTTCAGACATCAAACGTCAAACATATTTGCATTTCTTACACAGGGATAGAATGTTCAGATCATTATTAATGTCATGTATTTATGTCAGAATCAATCACATTAAAATATGAAATAACCGCGATAAAAAAGTTTCGAGATGGAAAGTAATGAATCGTTTGAATGATAGAAAGCGCACATCCAGATCAGATTGTCTACAAAATGTATTGGTCGCTTAACTGTTTAAAATATGACGGGTTATAAAATATGAAGGGATATGTTTCTTCTAGAAATCTAATGCAACAAAAAAATGGCGTTTGAGGGTTCTTTTATGTCAGTGACCTGATAGTATGACAGCAATATATAATGTCGTTCATTTCTGTTATAAAAGCACAGGGTATATTTAAAGTTAAACGTGAAAATATTAAGATTACAAATAGGGGCTTCATTCGATTATACCAGGTTAGGTGTATGGCTCTCGATCCATGTATAATGAACTCGAATAAACGTAGTTGGTGTAAATTGTATATAATTAATCGATATTAAGAGTCGTTGCAAGCAAATATGAACTTGATAGTAAAAAACGTGACGCAATAATGCTCAATTGCAGGTTATAGTAATGGGCCTTGGTCTTTGACGTAAACAATGTCAACGAAGACATGGTTAACGTTTCAATTGAATACATGAAGTAAACACACACATTTGGAGTTATTACATGCAAACATTCACAAAAACATAATGTTGAGGTCGACGAATTGGTGACTAGTGTGAAGCTAGAAACAGGAATAAACCAGAAATTCAATTGTTAAAATGTGACACTACTATAGCAGAAATATTAAAATTCCTAACAATCTTCAACCACATATTTGTATACACTTATATGGTCATGGTATACATATTATTACTAAATGATTAATGCCATTAAATGTCATAGCTTGTTCTATTCAACAGCATCTCTTGTGAAAATATACCGTTTTCGGAACTCAGCTTACCACTTGGTACAAGGAACTTTTTACTGTTATGTACAATTGTGTCACGTGTATATTCAAATATAGATAAAACGATTTAAGGTCACGGTAATTTAAACGTCAACTGTATCCGTACCACATGTGTATTAGCGGAATCAAATGACACTATTCACACAAATTACGAACAATACAAGTTCCGATAAAAATCATGTTTGCAATTGACAATACGCCTCACCAGGAAGAAATTAAAAAACACAAGTAGAAGTTAAAAACATGTTTTTACAAGATACGACTGTCAAACATTTAGGACTTCTGCTTCTGAATGACTGAATCAAATCACTTATGTTTGAATAGTTTTTACTTATTTATGCATTAAGTCTGTATATTATGGATTTGACCGGAGGTACATTTTTTTGTTTGCGCCGCTGTCTGTTAATTCGAATGCATATTACTACACTTTGGATAGTATCATATAATTATTAGTTAGCATGTACTCTTCGAACTTAGGTCATTTTTATTATTACTAAATATATGAAAAATGGTTTCCGCTCAAAATAAACCTTAAGTTGTTTTTGGCGATATTTTGTATAGTAGAACAGAAAAATACCATATTACTTAATAAAAAGACTAACTTATGTATTAAACAAACAGTTTGATAAAGAAACAAGAAATGTGTCCACAGGACACGGATGCCCCCAACTGTAACCTTGTCACTACATAAAAGTATAACTGTGTAAATGTTTTTGAGNTCAATTGCAGGTTATAGTAATGGGCCTTGGTCTTTGACTTAAACGATGTCAACGAAGACATGGTTTACGTTTCAATTGAATACATAAAGTAAACACACACATTTGGAGTTATTGCATGCAAACATTCACAAAAACATAATGTTGAGGTCGACGAATCGGTGACTTGTGTGAAGCTAGAAACAGGAAAAAAACAGAAATTCAATTGTTAAAATGTGACACTGCTATAGCAGAAATATTAAAATTCCTAACAACCTTCAACCACATATTTGTATACACTTATATGGTCATGGTAAACATATTATTGCCAAATGATTAATGCCATTAAATGTCATAGCTTGTTCTATTCAACAGCATCTCTTGTGAAAATATACCGTATTCGGAACTCAGCTTACAACTTGGTACAAGGAACATTCTACTGTTATGTACAATTGTGTCACGTGTATATTCAAATATAGATAAAACGATTTAAGGTCACGGTAATTTAAAGGTCAACTGTTTCCGTACCACATGTGTATTAGCGGAATCAAATGACACTATTCACACAAATTACGAACAATACAAGTTCCGATAACGAATCATGTTTGCAATTGACAGTACGCCTCACCAGGAAGAAATTAAAAAACACAAGTAGAAGTTAAAAACATGTTTTTACAAGATACGACTGTCAAACAATTAGGACTTCTGCTTCTGAATGACTTAATCAAATCACTTATGTTTGAATAGTTTTTACTTATTTATGCATTAAGTCTGTATATTATGGATTTGACCGGAGGTACATTTTTTTGTTTGCGCCGCTGTCTGTTAATTCGAATGCATATTACTAAACTTTGGACAGTATCTTATAATTATTAGTTAGCATGTACTCATTCGAACTTAGGTCATTTTTATTATTACTAAATATATGAAAAATGGTTTCCGCTCAAAATAAACCTTTAGTTGTTTTTGGCGATATTTTGTATAGTAGAACAGAAAAATACCATATTACTTAATAACAAGACTAACTTATGTAGTAAACAAACAGTTTGATAAAGAAAAAAGTCCAAACACTATGCCATAAACAAGAAAAATCGTGCACGCTACCCTCAACATCTCGTGTTGAACATGTGTCGTGTGTAACTCAAAAGGTTATGCTGGTAGTAGGCTGAACATTTTCAAACATATTAACACGAATGTGAACCTGCGCATCGCAAAATGTTAAGTGACACGTACTGTTTATTTACATTAATTAATGTTTTATTCAAACACGAATTAAAGTTAATTTTATAACATGAATCGGTACAAGATTTTTTTTTAATGCAACACACAGTGAATAACTAACAAAAAAAGCCCCATTACAAAAAGGACCGCATTTATTGAACAAGATTGGCGTTTTCATAATAAGCACACTATTTTATTATAGGCAAACCACATATGCAAACGTCAAACAAGTATGTGTTCAACAGTTATGTTTTATATAATAAATCACAATTCTGAAATCAAAGTTTGTTACTTATTGAGGAATTAGACGACTACATAGATTTATTACGAAATAACGTAGTCTGGTATAATTGTATGTACTATAAGGTAATCTTAAAAGGAAACACAGATGCGTAGTGGGTGATATTTACGGTGTTATTATAAGTCTGCTTAAGGGTGAACAGTTCAGCATATTGTGAAAGGTTAATAATTATGATAGTTAAGCTGATTGACCTCAGAATGGTTGTTTTCGGTTTGTTTATGGTCTAAGGCACTTACATGTACACATGTTTCACGTAAATTCGACTGATCGGATTATTTCGTCTTGCTTTCCCCACCAGTCGTTGACAACTTAATCCAGGCTTATGTCAATAACTTTCCAGGCTACAATTAAATCATAATAACTCATAACCAATGCCATTAACGAGTAGACTATGGTCTGAACATATATGTCCTACTTATCGGACTGGTTTACATTCTGAATTGTCCATCTATATTATATAAACGAAATGAAACTTCAGCTGCACTAAATATTATTACAGAACGAGGTCCTTCATTTATGGAATGTGATATAAAACTTAATAAGTAAAAAAAATATTTTATATACGTCATTAGATGGTTTCTATCACATACATTATGTGTTGTTGTGTTCCATACAAAAATGATGCATTTGGAAGGAAACTTAGTTTGAAAATTATATTGCAGCTAACAAGTTCACATAAAACAGACTCTGTATGTACACATTTGTGTGGAGTTGTTGCAGAGTTATGTTTTATAACTGCATTAACATTATTATAGAAACTTTTTAAAATATAATAATGCACTATATTTAATCGAACCAATCTGAATGTTTCTAGTGATTTGTAAAATTATTATTGAATTTACTAAACCGACTATTGTCTTGCACGTAATACCGTGTTTTACAAGTCTTTTATTTAATTTTACAGCAGCTAATTAAGATGATACCTTTTAAAATATATTGGTTTACACATATTTATTGTGGACAATACTAATAAAACAATACAAAGTTGACACACATAACATAAATTGTAGGATTTGAGCAGTAGCATGTCTGGTATTGCTCATATCCAAAAACATATTTACTACTATGATGCATCACTTAATAGTTTGGTGAGAGTGGAATGCACAGACGGTCCGTCTGCAAAGCATGGAACACATATATGTTTTAACGTATATATGTTAATATTTTTTATTTGTTTTTTATTCTAACGGATGTACTCATTGTCCCGTTATGTAATGTATTTTCTTACAGTAATACGTTTATTATTCGTGTTTAATTTACCTTTGCTCGCAAATGTTTCATATTTTGGACGTAATTTAAAAAGAAATTTAGAAATTGAATTGTCATTCGATTCATTTATGCGCCTCTTGAAAAGACAAGACCCCAAAATTTATGTTTTAAAATTAATAATATTGAAATAATTGTTTTAGTGTAGCAAACCTTGTGTTACTAAATTTAGTTATCAATACAAAAACATGCATTTTACGTATTTCATTGAAAGCATTATGTCTGTAGGTGCGATATTTTCCTTCGAAATACTGAGTAAACTGTCTTTTTTGGCGGCGTCAAAGCTATAATCAGTGACAATCCAGTGTGCCCAAACCATACAACTTACTTATTTTAAATGCAAGTGATCGTTCAAAAATAAATGAGGCAAAGCACGTTTTGACAACTTATTCTAGTGGGTGTTCCGTAACGATGTATGTTGGTTCATACTAATACAATATTAACCACAATCTTCATTAATAACCCAGATAATGCAGTCAAAACAAAACGCTGTCAGTGAGCATAATTACGATCTAAACAATCGTTTCAAAGTTAAATTTCGTCTGACATGTTATTACCTAAAAATAGTTTTCAATTTTAGTACGTATTACGTTATAAATTACAAATCATAGTTAAATATTGACAAGAACTGACATTCTGAAATGCTTGCCGGAAATTAAAAATTATAAAGCAAACATGACAGCATTATTGAATTGTGTCAATCTATAATAATTAATGGGCCCTGCTGTGCCATCACGTGCATTGTGTATATGAGGGTATGTTTGACAATGAAGTATTCAACGGTTTTGAATGATTTTTTGTATAATGCATACATCATATAAACCTTAAATCAATATACAAATGATGACTAGCTGAATGTGATCTGATATCCACTGCTAGAGAGAACGGTGTAGATTTGAGGTCATGATGATTTATCTAAAGTGAATATCAGCTTATTTTTGTTATGGCACTGTTCGACACAATACGGTATTCTAAATTATATCCAACTGATTTTATAAGCAATTGTTTTTAAAGACGATGTAATACGCGCCAAATTATACTTGAATATAAATGGCAATCTTGTTTGTCAAACTATTAATATTTGTTATCGCACAATGATTAATATATTTGTGGAGAGTGCGCCGGTAATTGTCAATATGGCAACCAATGTCAACGAAACAACATTCTCATGTTATTATTGTGATTGCCGTCTGATACAACCGGCTTGAGAGATTCTGTTAAATAGAAACACTTCCTGTGATAAGTGGCCAACTTTGATAAAATAGTGTGCAGATCCTCGATTTATATCTCTGTACATATCATTTTGAATCAAACGCGCTCCGTTTTAAGTAACGAGAAAAAAATATAGACATACGATGAAAGTGTTTCAAACAAGTTCTAATCAATCACGTTGATGTTATTTTTAGATTTAATCACGCTGACACACATTCCATTAGTGACCTCTTCGATCGTGGTATGGACTTTCCTTAATTTGTTATTTTCCTAAATCATTCGGCCCCACTTGTGTTTCCATAAACCTTAGTATTCACTTCAGGGCACAGGCATATTTATTGTAAATACTATGGAACCTTCAATTTGTTTGCTAATATACAGTAAGCCAAATGTTGCATGGTATGCGGTTTTTATCAGAAAATTGATTGACGTAAGCAAAACATTATCGGATATAAGGATATCAGTTTCCTGGGAATATCATGAAGCAGATACAGTGCTTTTAGAGCAGAGATAACTTCGAATGGTAGTTCGGTCTGAATGTATCACAATACATATATTTGTAAATAACGCAAGATAGTTGTAGCTTACTAAGACTATTGGTAGTGGGTGCTTTTTAGGTGCATAATGTAAACATTTACCTGAAGCGTATTACATGCACCAACGGGTTAAGACATATACTACTTAAGCAGATTTGCATCACAACTATCTTTTATAATAAGTATATATATAAGTTAATGAACCATTTTATAACTTATACGTGATACATTGCAAAAAGAAGACTTTGGCGATAAGGGGCATTGAGCAATGTTGCGAGTTGTCGGAGTACTTTCACTAGGCAACAACACAAGTTTATTAACACAGAACAAGTTTCACTCTTTTCTGATATATTTCGCCTAAATAGGCTTTTTCAATGCTTGTTTTTATAATTTGACTACATTTTCTTTATGTTTCTCAACAAAACAATTTCATATTGACGTCCTTGTTTCATTTAGAACACAAGTTTAAATAGAATAAACTCCTTAAAGTCAATCATATATGCATTGTTTACAGTTAAACCGGCTTTCAGATCCGTTAGATATGTTGTAAGCTCGGCTGCGGGTTGATCATTAATGCCGTTGATTTTATTGATTAAAGAACAAAGTGTATTACTGTTTTGATGCAATAAGAAAGTCTTCTAAAATAAAGTCTGCCGGCCACTGAGTTCAGCGTCTTTCAATCAAAAAGAATATAGTGTTCAATGTTAAAGTTGTACTTGAATCAGTATCTTTATAAAAAGGATGAAAGCGTCAGCCGAAATGTTGCGACAAAATTGGAAAAAAAAATGACTTGAAGGACGTGTTTTTGTGCAATTTTCTTGATGTATGCATTAATTACAAATAACGTAGAAATAAAACAAACACATACCAGAAACATGTATAATTACGTGTACAACCATTCCAGGCACATAAAAGCATAGGCCTACTTATTGCTCATAGAAGTAATGAAAGATAATAAAAAACTGGTTATACAGCAAAATGGAAATTACGCATACTAGAATGAACCATTTTTGTAAAATATCGAACACGATGACATAACAAACGAGAGTTTCAATATTTAAAAAAAGTCACATGACAACATTCTGTATATCAGAAAAAAATGGTACATTATATTGATATTGTTTGATTGCAATGAAAAATGAACTTATTTTTATGAAACCGGTTTGTGTGACATATGTACAGCAACATTACGTGAACCAACTGACATGTTGCGTTTAATTTAATTTCATTTTCATTTAAACTACCTTTTAGTATTGAAAACCGCCAATATTAAGATATAAACAATAGCTAATCTATGTTGATTGTGTAGAGATTGTCCGATATATTTTTGCCACTCATACCGATATATTTGTAATTTTAAATCACGTTCATACGGATTCCATTAGAAACCTTTCATGTACTACCGCATGTTTATAGCTTTATTTGTTTTTTTTCCCATTTATTTTCTTAAGTTATCAACCTTCTTTACCGCCAGTGACACATGTTAACGACCAGACTGTAAGGCTATACAAGTTCTACGATAATATAAATACATTTATTACGAATTCCTCATTGAAACGACATTTCAAACTGTAGTTTTGGACGCTAAACTAACGTGAATTACTTATAACTTGTCTGGATCAATAATATTTTCAGAAACAAAATAAACTCGTGAATGTGAATAAGTTTAGGAACATAACGTGATACAAAGTACACGAAAACACATTAAATGATATTGTTTTGGATGTTATAAGTTTTGCTTGTCGTCCTTACACAATTTTCAAGAAATATACCATACTGGCAGAGGGGTATTGTAATACAACACCAATAATGCAATAATGTGTTTTTGTAAATGAAAGTAAAAGAGATATTTTTTTTAGATTTATGGCCAAAAGCGTTATTTTTTTAAAACGCAAATGCATTGACAATCGAAATTTTAATAAAGTTTATTCGTACACAATGCTTTGTTATGGGTAACACTTAACGTTAGAATATTGGCCGCAAGAATATTTGCGACTGATACACATTTATATTTGTATTGAAAGCCATGCAATACGCTAAGTATAGTAACACTCAACTGGAAACTGGTAACTGTTTAAACAGTTCCTTATTTAGCAAGTTGTTTACAAAGTCGCTATTGAAACGATCAATCTAGGTAACAGTATTTACAGTCGGTTAATAAAATATATCATTTCGATGCTGCCTCTAGGGTTCCATTGTAGACAGTGAGCATATCATATCCAACACATTTCCTCTAGACGCACAGTTTTGTTTGTTGTTTTTTGTAATTTATTTTAACTTTAATCTTATTGAGATGCATCTTATAAAAATAGTCAGCAACTATTTTGTTTTCCGGAGACTGCTTAAATATCTTACTGAACTCCATTGTATGCAGTAATAAGACTGCAAAAGGATATAATTAAGCTAGTAATACTTTATTCTATCAGGAAGTGTATGTCCTTTGTTATTTTGTAATAAGAAATGTGAACATGATTAAAGGCATATATATCTGAATTATGAAAGATTTACTTTAATGTTCAACTCAAAAGATCTATATTTATACTTGTTTATAAAGTGTTAAATTATACTAGAGATTTTCAATTTGGTTAAGGCAGATAAAATCCAAATGAATAATTCGAGCTTTAAACACATTTAACAAAGAAGTTAAAAATATAATAAACATATTTACATATTTATAAGTGTACCTTACCGTTGAAGAAATAGTAAAAGAAAAAATAATACACACATGTTAATACTTCGTGTGGTAAAAAACACTCTAAAATCAGGTCAATTTGATAATATCAAATACATATCAGTCAATAATTTCTTGTCAGTAATTCAATTAGCAGATACTTTCATTCTGGGACACATCCACTAAAAGAATATGTGTTTTTTTATTTATGTCGTTTCCTAGTATTTATGTTCCATATTTGATTTGCAATGCTTTCATGTTTTAATACTTAAATGTTTTATGACTTAAAGCTCAGGTATGTTCGGGAAGTCATGAACCCATAATGCAATTGTGCATTGATCGTCAGAAGAGTTATAGGTTGTTTTCGTATTTGTATCTGTTTAATATTCACTTCCATTTCAAGCGTATGATTCTAGACTAAGTTTGAGGTTTAAAGTCCTTAACACTGTTGTTAATTCCAAGAATTGCACTGGCCGTCTCAAGTGTTTGACTTTATAATTTGACTATATAATTACCAAATAACAAATACACCAACGTGTAAATGTATTGTTCCATCAAGATTTATATGCCTTAGCTCACGGAATCGGTTACTCTCTGTATTGCATAGCCTATGTTTGCAGACAATACTTCCTCGTGTTATTGAACACCCCGCCCTAAAAGGTCTACTTACGTTAACGTAATTTGGCATAGGCGATTGTATTGGCATTAGTTTCGACAAAATACTGTTTTCATGTCTATAACCTACTAAAATAATTTTGAGTCTTATGTGAACCAAACAGTTGTTTTGCATGTACATGTGCTGTATGTGGTTATTGTAAAATTAAATAAAAACAGTTCAGTTCGATATATTAAGATTGATTTTTGAGTTGTTTAAGCATTTGTTTACAGCAACATCAGTCCATGTTCTTTTTTAAATAAGCTTACTACCATATGCCATCATAACAGGGCGTGCTATTTTGCAGTCAATCAACAATCAATCAAACGATGCTCAAGGTCAATATACATCAACTTTAACAATTAACGCACTGCATGCAGGCACCATGTCCATTTCGGTAAAATTGCTTTCTTTCTCTGGGCAATCCTCAAACATTATGAAGTAATTGAAAATATGCACCGACTGTTAAAAATAAATGAGAATGCTTTAATATAAAAATCCACATAGTTGCGTTATGCAGCTTGTTCATTAGACCTCAATTAAATAACGAACTATATGAACGATCTCAAATGCACACTGATCACATGATTTTGCAATACAGCTTCACTTATAAGACCTGCATGTGCAGTCAATATTATTATCATACAAATACAATGTGTGCCCTTTGGTAAACTGTAAAGATACATGCGGTATTTAGTATTACATTTTAATTGAGTTTATTTCTTATTAGACATGTTATTTAAATTATAATAATGTTACAAAGCGCTAGACGGCTTTGTCATAAAATGCATGACTTTCACATCTAATATCTCAAACATGATGTTTAGTCTTGAATGTAAACACAACACATGCTTTTACATCTCTGTTGCTAAGTGTATACACACAATTAAAATGGTGACTTTCCATTGAAAAGAAATGGGCAAATTCAATGACTTTACACATTTGATAAGTGACTTATATTTCTCTGAAAAATTTGATAAATTACTTGGACTTATCTGGTAAGTGCGACGAATACAGCAGACACATAAAAACCAGATTATCAATTCGCTCGGATACTTTCAATATATATCTTCAATATTTGCCATTCTGACAAGCAAACAACTCCCTGGTCGCATCATAAGTCTAGTCAAAACAAAAGAAAAATTACTGCGTACAGATAAGAGGAGCAAAAATGCACAGTAAAAGCCACATTTTTTTTTCATTTGCATTGTTTGCCTGTATTCTTTGAAACAACTAATATAATCGACTTGATTGACGAGTATGCCTTGCTTTGTGTTTGTCAGTTTTTTAAAGTTGTGTTGTGGTATTAAACCTTAGCACATGTTAAAACACTCTTAATACGAATGTAAAAAGACATACAAGTATAAAGTCGGATTTATGCAATTATATCTGTCCTTCATATTAATGTTTTTTTGTTTATTTTTTCTTTAAAAACAAACAAAACAACTGAAAGTTGGTTCCAATAAGTGTAATAACTGTAATAACATTCTCACGAAAACACGAAATCATTGAATCCATTTATTGTAAATTGATCTGATTCTTTTTTTTTGTAATGATGTATATTTTGTTTATTTTGTATTTACTTCATGCTGTAATTGTATATGTATTTGAATGACGATGAGCTTGTAATGCTTAAGTCTTAATAAACCATTCTGTTCTGTTCTGTTCTGTTCTCAATGGAAAAGGGCGCTTTGAAATAGGCGGCGTTTAATGCAAATGTATTTCGATATAATTCACTGTCAAATCAAGATTTATTAGCTCAGAAGAACAGTCTCCGATGCGGAATAAATGTCACACCCTTTAATGCCCTGTAAATTTTCGTTCCATTTCTTTCAGGACTAAGGATATCGCAGTCGCAAACAATACTGCTGTGGTGCAATGACTGGGGAGAAATAAACGTATAATGTTTAAAGTGCAATGAATAATAAAATACTTTTTAACAAAACATATCGCGCCAGAAATGCATATCATCATTCTATTCGTATGTAGTTTGACAGGTCGGCATTCCAGGAAAACCTAAAGCGAAAACTTGCAATTGCAAGCAATAAAGTGACGTCAATTCTTTGTTTTTTTAAATGCACTGTTGATCGCTGCATAAACTGTATACATCGTGTGACCAATTCTAACGCGTTTCATGGATATGTTGATGTTGAGTATCCGCATAAATAATGATTTGCATAACCTTAAAAAATCCAGGGGTCAAACAGTTTATATCAAAATTGCAACTCGGTTTCAGGATAACTTAAAAATTATCAACTTTTTTATTTGACGGTAACGGTTCATAATATTGTACATTATTTAGATTTGAAAAAATAATTTATTTACGGACTTACCTTAAATGATTTGTTTAAATAAATACATGTTGAACACATGACATGTCGAAGTACGAATAGTCTCCTACTCTCCCCGACATCGAAGTGACAGTGCCACGACACAAAGCCTACTTAAATATGCCATGTCTTTCCTTCGCGAAAAGCTTTACGTTCACAGCAAGTTGTAGGAGGATGGACAGTTTATTGCCATTAAGCGTCGGTACTTTTCAAATGCGAACACAAAATAATCGTGCAACTACTATCTCGCAAATTCCAAAACATTCGAAGTATTAGTAGTTAGAATAATAGTATATTAAATATATAGTAGTGTTCAGGTAAAAAATTAAATGCGTGGTAAAATATTTGTTATAAGCAATTCGTTTTAAAGGTCTGCTCTCGGTGTTTTTTCTCTAACAATGATGAAAGATAATTGTAGAAATAGAATCTCCAATTATTAATATTGTTCTGATTATTTTCAATATAAATGTGTTAGTTTCGCAATACTGATTTGGCCTATTAATGTGCACATTCTCCCTAGGGTGTGACATTTGCTTAATCATTAACGCAGACAGACGAAGACGACTTCGTGCCTAAAGAGAAATATTGCTGCATCTATCTTCATATGTGGTAATACTCAGTTGGTGGAAATGTTACCGGATGTTTTGGGTTTATTAGTTTCATTTTGAGCAAATCAGCGAAACAAACGTCACCAAAGATAAGTTTATATATAATTTCGCTTTTTGACTCTCTTTCTTTACTTGATAAGTGGTGCTCTATAGTTACTTTACTTATGTTACAATTCTCTAGCATGATTTGATTTCAAACAATGTAAAAGAGGGATACTAATTATAGATAGATAGATAGGTGTTTATTTCGATCCAATACGCCATATGAGGCACATGAGGACAGCATATTTTCACAACAAATAAACAAAAGAAAACAAACGCAAAATGCAATTAAAACACACACACTCGCACGCACACACCCATGGATACACACACAAACACACACATACACACACGCACACACACACACAAACACACACACGCAATCCCATACACACACTCACAAGTAAACAGAAACATACATGCACGCACATGAACAACACCTTCTTTAAATCATGACAAAAGCGGAAAAGCTCATTATGCATGAGAAACAATAATAATAATAATAAGAAAATTCCTTAAATAACAACAATAATCATATAAATCCTTACACGAAACACAATAAACAGAAGCGATCAACATAAAGTTACCGATCAGTAAGTCCTATCGAAACCAATTAAAGAACTTTTTCGGTAATTAGAACACAAATTACTTAGCAACAGAGATATAAAACA
>VMBQ01001277.1:3065-188099 GCA_007657795.1 Dreissena rostriformis
AAACATGTGTAAACCATAGAACGACATACCCTGAGATGCGACCAGCAGGTAAAAGACCGACAATTTTCACGGGCAGTGGTTTTGTACTTAGTGGACGAGTCTATGTGTTACAGTAGACTGGGTAGGATGGGTTATAACAGTGGGGTATGGGTTTCGGCGATCCCTTAGGAAAATCGCGTTTGCGTTGAATAAGAGAGTTTATTCTTGAGCGAATAAACATTATTATTCAACGACAAACGCCAAACAATTTAACTATGCAATTTATTATCTTAAAGGTTTGGCATAATAATGTCAAGGCTGGGATCATTTGTATTATACAGGTTCCCCCGAGAACGGCGGGAAATTTAAGTACATAATGTCTATCCCCCGTGACAAGCGGGAAGTGTGTTCGTGGAAACTATGCCGATGAACACAATAATTTTGTCTTCACACAACTAAGCTCAAAACACAAATCGTTTTGCATTGGGCAAGACTTGCGATCAGTATATTGACAACATACATACAAGTATATTACATATCGTAATATACAACAATCAAGTATAATCGTAGAATAACATGACAGTACAACTTTAATTGGTATACATCACTTATATTCTTTATCCTTTAATGGTGTATTCAAGGCCAGAGTAAAAACCAGAGAAAAAACTTCAACTAATGTAAAATAACTCTGGAAAACTGTACCCGAAAACAACCAATATTAACATGTAACTGTGGACATTGTGTAACTCAAACATAACTGATCATTTTAACCAATTTATTAATGCGGTTCGAATTTCAACAAGTAAAAGTTTACTGATCAAAGTCAAGCGTAGAACTGACCAAACAATGAAAACCCCGTGCACATTCCCGCCTATGTACGCCTGAGTGACCATCAATCACGTGACAACCATACGCATGAACGAACCGCACATGTACCTGTTTTGTGCGGTGCGTTATGTTTAGACATACGTTCTATGCTGTACTCCGTAACGCACAGAACTGAACATTCTCCAACACTGGTACAGTCAATTACGCAGGAACCTGTCGTCGGGGGCCGAACTAAGTAGACCATTTGACAGACTGACGGTGTTCCGTACGCTGTTAAGTCCCAGCCATGACGATGTGGGTTTCTAATGGAGCTCCGAATTCTCGACAACACTGGAATATAACAAAAATCTGGCAAGCATCGTGTTACAATAAAAATTAAGTGGGAGGGTGGGTGGTAAATGTAAACATGTGTAAACCATAGAGCGACATACTCTGAGATGCGACGAGCAGGTAAAAGACCGACAATTTTCACGGGCAGTGGTTTTGTACTTAGTCGACGAGTCTATGTGTTACAGTAGACTGGGTAGGATGGGTTATACCTTTGGGGTTTGAGTTTCGGCGATCCCTTAGGAAAATAGCGTTTGCGTTGAATAAGACAGTTTATTCATGAGCGAATAAACATTAATAAACGCGAATTATGTTATACCTAGCTACTCAGTAAAGCGCAAGCGCGTCAAACTAGAAACATTTGCAGCTCTTACGTAAGCACGATAATCAGAAACCATGTACATATAAAGCTTATTCACATTTCCTGTGCTTTCGAGCAGATAAACTAAGTTAAATTGCCATCGCTATCGGGTCCACTCTCATGTTTTGTTTCATTTACACATGCGTGAAAGCACCTGTCTGTGATAATCGTTACTGATAACGTTCTATGTATTGTTACACGGGCATATGTATATACAAAATATAATTTATTCAGCTGCGGTGAGTGTTGTTTTATTTACGGTATTCTAGAACAATGTGTTGAGTCGTTGAGTCTGGTAGAAAGACCCTTTGTACAAGCAAGAGGGAGCTCTTATTGATAGCACGATGTCCCTCTGTTTGGCAAGTAGCCAATTGCCATAAAGCTAAGCAAAGAGCCCCAAAACAAATGACAAACACCAATCACACATGAATACATAAATAAAGCTGGGGTCACGGCATTTAAACAGCCCATGCAAAGTAATTGCGGTATAAACCTTCGATCGAACTCGACAATAGCCCTGATAAAATTGTGTATAATCATAATGAGTATAATTAGGTTAAAATCAATTTGAAATATATTTACATAGGATAACTTAAGCTTGCGTTCATATTGGAATTCAGTGTTAATAAATATTGTTGTAAAGACCTGTATCGTTTGAAAATGAATCAGAAAATAATTTAACATTTCGTCGTAAAACATCAATTTGTAGATAGTACATGTGTTTGAGAAAATGAAAACTATGCCGGTTTTTAGTATTACTATTGGTACTATTGGACCATTTTGCGCCGTATTGCCGCGATAACATCATATGTAAACAAACAAATGCTGACATTTTTAATTACACATTAAGTTAAGTTATTTTACTAACAATTAGTCGGATACAGTATATAAACTGTCGAAGAGTATACTGAACAGCTTTTCTTACACAGCATATACATAATTCTCGTTCAAATGAGTGTCCGGCAAATTCGAATAGAAATTTGTACTGCAGTTTAAACGAAGACACAGACGTTCATATGTATTTTAAACTGCACATCTCCGATAATGTGATATTATATTTAACACATTAACCTTTAAACTAATAATTTTCACTCACTGCTGCTTTTGTGGTGTACAAATTAAATGCCCATAATGCGTTATAACATATATAAGATGATCTTTTAATTGAATATTTGAAGTGGTTCATTTAACTGTCAAATTGGAAGTTTACACCCACAATCCCCCCCCCAGGTTCAAAATGCTTATGACTGACCGTTCCATTAGACTCCAGTTTTAATAATTTCCTATCTCGTGTGTTGTGTCATGTACTCGTTCGTTGTCTTGTTTGATCACTATCTCTATATTAAGGACATTCGGATGGTTATGAGCTTCTTTCATGATAATGTGTCTGGGGTTTCTTTAGGGTTTCAATACTCTTAATTTCGCACTAAGATATCAATATGCAGAACTAGACTATTGGCTATGTTGAATATATATGTAGCGTGATTTAATATGTGAGTCATTTACGCTTCTTGTCGCATCTTCACAGTTTCGCTATGTTATCCTTTCTTTAATTCGGCGAATAAATATGGAATATCAATGAGTATGGTGTTCTGACGGTTTGTATCACACGAGTTAATAGTGTGACGTTGTATTTAACGACTACGCATTTGCTTTGTATCTTTCAGATAAGGGATTGTATATTAAGAGTTTCCGGATGAACAGGTTAGTTTTAAAAATGTGTATTTATTTGTTTTCATTTCCACTCAATATATACTGGGTTTAATAAGTTCAGTAAATTGACTGATTGGGGTCACTTTGTGCCAATGTGACTGTTAATTATAGAGCTATGGTAAACCGTTTTTTAACTGTTTTCCAATTGACACTTAAAGTGAGACTGTACGGTTTTGTCAAATATATATATGTGTTAAATTGTAATATATTGATAAAAATATGTTACAATAACACAAAATATGCAAGAAAAATTAAAAATTGAAGACGAATTTCATAAAATGCAGCAAAGACAAGCTAGCGCTGGTTAAGGCCGATGCCGACACGTTTACTCGTATTTGTTAGGAAACAAAATTGTGTCTTTGTGTCGTATGAACGAATCTGCACTAAAACTAAATTTAGATTCACAATGTACATGCATGATATATATGCTGGCGAATTGACTTCAAGCCATTTTCGATTTCAGATTTAAATATTTGGCTTATTTCGCATTTTTCGACACATGTTCTTCTTAACTTTAATTTTAATTTATATTGAAATATATGTATAATAATTGTTTCTACTTTTCATAAAAATTCATAAATATTTGACAAAATCGTACAGTCTCACTTTAAATATAAAAGGCATGTGTGCACAGTAACGGTTTAATTAACGCGCCCTGCTATTCAACTTCTCTTCTGATAATTAATTATTCTTTTAACAGATGCCACGAAGCAATATCAATTTCGAAAGTGCTTTCTTTACCTTTAATATTTAAGTGGTGATAATTAACTATTTTTTTAACAGATGCCACGAAGCAACATCAATTTCGAAAGTGCTTTCTTTACCTTTAATATTTAAGTGGTCATGATTAGTTTAATTCAGTTTAAACCTATATATTTTAGCTCGATTGCATCGAAATCCTAAACCTTATTTTAAACGCTCTCGGGTCCGTTTCCTGGGACTAGGAACCAGTACTTGGTTTCTTAGGGAGAGATCTAAAGAATTTCCCACTGTAGGGATCGAAGCCATGACCTCCCGGTCGCAAGGCGGACATCATATCCACTACGCCACGGCGACCTATTGGTCATGATTGACACCTGTATTTCATATCGGAAAGTAATGCGTGTATTTTTTTATTTCGGCGGGATTATCAATCCGATGGCGACGTCGCCACGAACAATTTAATGTCTGCGCGTGAAGTGTGGTCCCAGATTAGTCTGTGCAGTCCTGTATGTGCGTAAAGTGTGGTCCCAGATTAGCCTGTGTAGTCTTGTACTTGCGTAAAGTGTCGTCCAAGATAAGCCTGGGTAGTCCTGTATGTGCGTAAAGTGTCGTCCCTGATTAGCCTGTGTAGTCTTGTATGTGCGTAAAGTGTGGTCCCAGATTAGCTTGTGCAGTCCTGTATGTGCGTAAAGTGTCGTCCCTGATTAGTCTGTGCAGTCTGCACAGGCTTTTCAGGGACGACACTTTCCGCTTTTATTGTCTTTTTCGTTTGAAGAAAGACTCTTGTTGACGAAATTCCAAGCGGAAGGTGTCGTCCCTGATTAGCCTTTTGCGGATTGCACAGGCTAATCTGGAATAAAACTTTACACATATGCATTAAACCCCCTTTTCACAAAGCGCGGCTCATATCTTGTCATCATACTTCTTGAAGTATTTCATTGTACTGCGGCCATTTTTACCAGCAACAGTTATGTGTAGGAGGCTGTTTTCAAATCAAATTTTAAGTGACAATAGTAAATTCACGCACTCATACATGCATTTTACGCAAATAAGGTGGAACTATTTTATCATACATAAGCCTTCCTACGAACTTCTTGTGGTCTCTCTCGCATGTGAGAAGTACAACACATTATCGAATTTTGACAGGTCATCGACAAAGAAAAGCATATTTTATAAAGAACAACTATTTTTCTATGCCAGTTTGTCAGAAGGACAGATTAGTAGGAACTAATTCGTTGGTGCGAATGGTTCTTTTGTTGCCCCTTTTAAACTTATATGTTCTGAACATTTCATCGATGATTTATTTATTTATTTATTTTAAATCAATAATACAAAACACGTACATGAAGTGTGAAACTGTAGATGTGTTTTCCGCTTCTGCAAATATTCATACGCTTGATAATAAATAACGCCGTCAAATTATTCGCATGTTTTTATTGGCGACGGAATTCTTATTACCATATGAATTATAACTTCACACTTGTGCAATCTCTGTATTTTATACAGCTTGTTGTTTATATAGTGCACATGGTGTCTCTTTATCGCCTCCATGAGACACGTTACTGTTCAGGCAGAATCACTGCATTCTCTGCCAATAACCGTTCGTCTGTACTTGAAATGCAAGGATACGAATACGAAACAGTTCAGATCTACTTGATGTTTTAATTATTATTCACTTGACGTGGAACGATTAACTATTTCACTATTTATATGTTTATGGAACGAGAATATAACGTGATCAATAATTGTAAATTGTGTTTTTAAATTATGAAGGTACAATCACGTTCGGATGTTTAAACACTCAACCGATTTTGTATCAGCGAATTTGTTATATATTCAATTTGGTTCTTCTACGTGAAATTGTTGTAGTCGTAATACCACTTATCATACCAGTTAACAAGCAGTGAAACTCATCCGAATGTTTAAACACTCTACCGAGTTTTTTACAAAAGAATTCACCCAATTTTTGTATGAAAACTGTTGGTAGTCATACATTCAGAAAAAAATTAAGTACATAGAGGATATTTGTTGGATTCGGTGGAATATCGATTTTATTTCACGAGTGATCATAGAAAATATAGTATTTCTATGATCACGAGTGAATTGAAATCGGTATTCCACCGAATCCAACACATTTTCTTTTTATTTTATGCTATTTTTACCGTTTATTTTCCATGTAAAAGAGTTTTACTGAGGAATTTCGCTGGAATAATGACGTCATTTTGTCAAAAAATGACGTCATTTCACAGTAAAACAGTGAAAAATATCGATATTTTTCACTGTTATTTTTCACTGTTTGAAACAGTGAAATATCAGTTTTATTCACTGTTTTTACTCTATCAACCAACGGAAAGCATATAATAAATCGCGTTCCCGTAAGGAGAAGCGTCAGAGGATATAGTATCTGCTAAGAGGTACGCTATAATTGGTATTCTGATACGTAGTAATTAATGGAAACGACAGAGAATCATGCATCAACCATCACGCCCTTTGCTTTAAATTGACTTGTATTTCAAACTGCGTTTATCATAATATACGAACCTTACTATAACCGTATAAATATAAGTATTTAACATAATTAAAAGAAATTCCCGCTTGTGGCCATCATATGGGCTTGTTCACATAATAGACAGTCTGTTGAAAATAGCTATGTAAATGATGTATGAATGACATGAAACTTAGAAAAATAAAACAAACGCCTCATCATGTCATCATTGACATTTTATTTCTTGTGTCTGTCTAATATTAAGTATTTTCATGTTGAAATCTACGACAAAACATGACAACTGTCTTTTCATCTGTAAACAGATGCGCTTACTACGCAAAATAGTATAGACAATCTCAAAACGAGTCTGCGACCTTTGTTAATATCAAATGTTGGACCATAAATAATGTTGTGTCAGCTGCCAGCCGTCCCGACAAGCGTTGATAAGTTCTAATATATTTGTATGAGTGTGTGTTTGTGTTTTAAATGAATCATAATACACTGAATATGTCAATGTTGCTGTTTTGGTTTGATTATAAGAGTTGGTTCAGGATAACGTTCTTAAATACAAACTGATGTTCTATGTTACCCGTGCATGTCCGATTTTTATTTAACCTTCGTTTTCGGTGCATATGCCATAACTTATAATGACTATGTACGTTTATTTATACTTTAACTGAGAAAAGTATCTCTTTTATCTTTTAATGAACGAACTTTATATTTCATGTAAAATCGAATAAATTTACAAAAATAATGGGAAAGTATTTACTTGAACGGTCCACGACAATAACGCATGTTCATTTTACGTGTAAATATAGCTGCCATAATCCAACTCCCAGTTATTGACCCTCCGGATGGCTAGGAGTTGCAACTGGTGAAGGCTTTTTTCATGTAAACTCGCCACCAGTCGCTCGAGCCCCCCGTTAATAACCCATTGTCCTCCTCCATGTCATTTCCTGGTCGGCTCGCAATGGAGGCTTCACACACATCGTGAATGACGAGATTTATCTCAGTGTTCCGTAAAGTTCTTTCGATATAAAACTCTAAAGACAAGTAACATATTCGTTTGACATATTCTCTGTAGTAGCGCTCGTATATTCTGAGCCACCGCCCGGAAAGATAGTCGCACACTGTCAAAGCTAGGGCATGAAAACGTTTATATTCGAGGCACGTTGACGGTGTTTGACCAACGTGAAATGTAAATGTCTGTTAAACTGCTGTTTAATAGAACTTGCCTCATGTTCTCTGATATTAGATCGAATTCCAGTTATACTCGATACTCGACGATAGTTCGTACTCCATCTTGGATAATGGCTGACGTCAAACAACGGAAATGACATTGGCGCCATTTTTAGAAAAGGCAGAACGACGTTATGAATTGTTCATTTAATAATTAATCAATAACAAACAACAATACAAGCGTTATTGTATTATACCGGCACAATTAAATTACGAAAATGAATATTTTAGATGTAATTTGATAATGTGAAGATTATGTCAAGTATTAAGAGGCATTTAACCTCATCATCATTTACATCCTTATCATGATCCCCCTCCTCTTCATCTTTAAGAAGGAGGATGTTACCAAACTGCGTAAAGTTTCACCAATGATAAGCCCCACTTAACCGCATTCCGGTGGTGACCTGTAAGCATATATTATACACGAAGCCCACGTCAAATCTAATTTTTGATTTAAAACACACTTTATCAAAGTAGGTTTGCGACTGCAGGTATAAATTCTCTTGAAATATTCACCTTTATCGTCTGTCTACGTGTGTGTTGCATTGCCTTTGGTGAAAGTCTTTTTTAATTCGGATTTTACAGGGTAATGGTTATCTGCAAAATAGATCAGCGTTTGGTTTGTCAACTTGCCTATAGCTTTTATATTATCTCTAAGTATATATTCAATGCTTCGGCTAAAAAAGAACCATTGTTTACTTGAAACAATTCTTGAAGCACATATTGCGAATAGACAGAGTTACCAGTTTGTCTACGTCTAATTTATTACCGTAATCGACCTCAATCATAATTTACAAACGTGCATGTCCACACCCGCCATTTCTTATACGAAAGCGTATCATTTGTCGGGTAGTTAAAACTATTCTAAAATACCATTTGTTTTAGATTAAATCATCTACTTGTTTTAGTTATAGGCTGGTTTGTTGAAATAAATGGATGGTTCGTGAAACCAATATGAACCTAAACCAAATTTGACAACAACAAACACGCCCAAAAATTGAGACTTTGACAACAGATCTGCACAAAAACACAACACATGTTGGGAACTCCCTAATTGTAGCCTTACCAATATAAATGAATACTGAAGTATTTTATTGTCACAAAACTGTTATCAAGATGCATATTCTGATAGAAGTTCTATACTACATTTTGTAGTTCGTTATTCATACTATTTTACTTTATTTATTTTCGTTAAAATGTTAAATGCGCACATAGCCGTCTTAAAACACACAAGTTACACAGCGTTCTGTTATCTATAAGTATTGTTATGATGGATATCGAATAGTATTAGAACTTTAATTTAAATTGAAATGTTTTTTTAAATGTCAATATATGATTTAATTACAAGTAATATAAAACCAGCTATTTTTATTTGTCTTAGTATTCTTCACAAAACGTACCATTCCATTTCAAAATAAATATATGAAAAATTGTTATAATTGACTGAATTGTGATATATGTTTCTTGCAGCTGCGAAATTGACTTTCCATAGTTCTCGAGTATAACTTTAATTTTGTTATATTAACAGTCTATATGGCCTGTAAATGAACTTGAGTTTGTTTTTCTTGCACAATGATAAGTATAGTAATAGCCATTACTTCTTATGAATGACAATATTTGTATATAGAATATTGTGTGTAGTTTCTAAAAATGGAGGTTTCACTTTACATTAATTAAGTTGTGAAAAAAGAATGTAACGATGATTACTCCCATTGGTGTGAGCTAGTAATTTTTACTCGTTTTTATATGGCTTCTTTTCATTATACATGTGCCGAGCGGTATATGTATGATGTTGTAAACAACAAGGAATCCTATTATCAATTCCACATTTTCAACAATTTAACCATATGGCTTTTTGCAACTATTCAATGTTATTAAGAATCATTTAAGCATAGTTTTCATCGTGTAATATATGCTTATAAAATAAATTTAATATCAAGTATACGTCTTTAAACTTGTTGAACTATATTAATTGTTAAAACTACACTGAATTTATTTTGTTATTATGAGTCTGTTAATTAGTTGATAAATATCGAAAATATTACTTTTTGATTAGTGAATCCGATTAAATGTGTCTCTTTGGTTAATGAAAAAGAGAAAATGTACATATGTGATACTAAATGTATCTAGTAATAACCGCTAATTCGATTGTTTGGCTAAGTTTTCAGATAATTGAATGAGCTATTTTTAATATTAGATCACACGCAATCAAGTTAACAAAACTATAAAGGTCAGGCGTTTCTAGGATTAATTACTTTACATATAGCGCCTCGTATATAGTGCATTAATTCTTTTATACGATTGGATTTCATGATGATATAATTATATAACAATTTATGTAATTTTTATATATACAATTCACGTAATTTAGTAAATATTTAATAATCTTCGAATACATTTACATGTTTACACAAATACTTGCACAAGCTATTTTTACAATTTTGATATGTTTAATTATATATTTTATTATAATTTTGATTAATTGAAAAAAAACAACAACAAGAAGATGATTACATATAAGTTCAAACAAATGGTTTCACAAAAAGAATGCATACATATTACACAACTCTAAAATCAAGTCTATAAATTGCGATAATATATGATTTAATAAAAACAGTCATTCTGCAAATATCCAATACAAAACGCCTTTAACTAATGAGAGTTAAATTCGCGAGTACCACCAAATTCCTGAATGTGCTTTTTCACATTTCACAGTAACATATTTTTGTATCATTAAAATAAAGTTTTAGAACACGGTTGATTCCTAAAGGAATCTCTTTAATCGTAAGCCTGTTTATGCAGTATCAGCAGCAACTAATAACAGTGTATAGAATGACGTTAGGACCAAATGCACACAATACCATACATATATAGTAACCCTTGACGACCAGGCATCAATTTTACAGACGTCGTAGTTCGTGACAGTGCATTTTGCAAACCTGTTAAAATTATTATTATTTTTTTAGAGATTTAAGTTTTAACAAAAGAATGGAAACAGTCAATCACTTGCCTTATTTATTTTACTTAAATAGTTTGAAATCGCCAAAAACATTTATGATAAAAATAATAAGACATCATATTTTTAAGAAAACCGAATAACATTTCATAAACCTGTTTTTAAATTGCAAACGATGCAAATAGACGTAATTAAGTGCTTTCTGTAAATCTTTGGTTTTTGCAATCCATGACCAACCATAGCAACACATAAAAAATCACAACGATTAACATTACTCCTAAAATAAAACAATAAATGAAAGTGATATCCTTCCTAACCCAACCCTCTGGTCACAGTGCACATTTGGTCACGCTCACAAGTCTAGAAACGATATAAATGTCAACACTCTGCTTCATCTGGCAGTCAGGTTGTAACACTTTCAGTGACATTGTTCAAGTTATAGGAACATTACTGAATAATTCTTCAGAACAAAAAAGGTATGTTATGTGTTCTAATGCATCAATATAGGAATTTAATGATCTCAAAGTTTATCAAATAATGTTAAGATTAAGACACATTCCGGATATAATCAATAGCAAAGCTAATGCTAATAAATATGTACTTCTTTTTAAGTAAAATAAGGATATTTGCAGTACACTATTATCAAATTATTTGTGCTTGTTGATTTATTTAAATATTTTGCACATTCCGGATATAATAAATAGCAAAGCTAATGCTAATAAATATATACTTATTATTAAGTAGTATTAGGAAATTTGCAGTATACTATTATCAAATCATTTGTGCTTGTTGATTTATTTAAATTTTTGCAAGCAGTTATCATCTGATTATATTTTATATTTATTTCAGAACACAACACTAATGAATTATATAGTTTATATCACAGCTCAGGTTGCACTACTGGTGGTGTGCAAATCTTCAGAAGCCGTTATCTTAAATGTCTTAAAGTCCTGTAAGGCAAAACATCAATTCATCCCGTTGCATGGCAACCCGACTTTTTCCATCGACAATTCTGTTGCGCGTGTTCCTGTTCTGGCCGAGCATACAACTGATTTGATGAGCGTAATAAAAGCGAAACGCGACCAGCGTGACCAGAAACAAACGAGCTCAAAAGGAAAGCGGCGTCAAAGGAGGAACAATCGTCTACACAAACGTACGAGGTCGATTCATCGATTGCCTTCACATCCTGGCTTTCAAAGAAAATCGTGTGGAACTAAATCGAGTTATTTCTACAAAACTGAAGCTGTTGACATATTCGGAGACTCGGTGACTGTTCATCCTGTAATCGAGTTCGGTAAAGTCACTATTGACCAGTATTTTTATGAGACCTATTGTTCGGACGACGGTTGCTCCTGCGCAGGAATTGACTCTAAACAGTTCACCTCGTCGTGCGAGACGACAAACAGCTATACGTATGCAAAAGCTGTCAAGAACGGAAACCTTGTGAAGGTCCGATCTGGTTGTGCGTGTATTATTAACGAAAAGCAGCAACAAACGCAGGGCTTGAAACATCTATTATGACAAACAGAACCTTATGGACAAAGAAATTAGATCAATGACCTGTGTCAATATATTCGTAACATCGGGATCATGTTGCTCAAGTAAAATGAAGCTATTTGAAAGTATCTAAATCAGTTTTATTAAATGTCTTGAATTTTATATAGCAGTTTTAACGAAGTTCGTTCTATTTAAATACAGGCAATTCGGCCAACCGGTCTAAACATTGAGGAATACAATATTTCTTTAGCGCCTGTGTCGTAGATTTGGACTCTTATTAACGCCTTGTCATGTTGTGAAAGCAAACATCAGGTACGTTCACAATGCAGGTTGTTGTACACAAAAATTGATCGTATGCAATAGTTATAACAGAAAGAATAGTTGTGAAACATTATTCGTCGTGTTATGTCATTGAAATGAACTATAATAACGTTCCCACTTTAACGAAATCCTTGCTCAGTTGTACAAAAAAATGTTATGATTAATAAAAAATCTCTCTCAATCAATCGATGTGAACGAACTTCATTTTGATTTTATGCTTAGTAAAAAACACTACCGAATTATATTTATACTTATTGTGTATGCAACAACTATATATGCATATACTAGCTACAGACATGGTTAAATACAGCATTTCAAATAATGTCACAATGTATTGAGTTTAAAGTTATACATATACAACTCAAACATATAACACAATTATACAATGATATGAGTATAAGTTATACATATACGAGTTATACATATAACACAATTATACAATGATATGAGTATCACGTTGGCGAATGTTTATTGCTTCTGTTATGAACATTCCTAACTTGAACATTTCACTTTAATTTTGTGCAGTTAACAACTGCGTGAGTTTGAACATGTTCGTTCTAACTCTATAATACGTTTTGATGTAGTTTTCTCTTAATTGGACAAATTTGGCACATTTAAACAAAAAGTGGAATTCATCCTCAACTTCATTGTTGTTACATAACTTGCGATTCGTATTTTTTTCCATTCTATCATACCTACTAGTCTGAATTCTCAGGTTATGTGCACCGATGAGTAATTTCGTAATCGCTGATCTTAAATCTCTTGAAACAATCTTCTCTAAATATGATTAGAACGCGAATACTGTTTTTAATGCTTTATATACAATAAGTACTCTATTATCATTAATGTATCGTGTCAACTCTTGGAGATTTTCGTCGAAACATTAGCCTCATTTATTTGTGAGTTTGTAGACCACACATATTAAAATCCGTATTTAGATAGTACGTCCCTCACCTTTCCGAACCAATTCAATTTATAATCATTTAAATCGGCTAAACCATCTTCCATCATGGATCGTAATATAATATTGTCACTTTTAGTTATTTTAAACCTTTCCAGCGGCAAACGTCTTATATTTCTCGAGTATCAATTAAATGTCGTTATATTAATAAGGTAGAGAGCCTGGCAATGAACTTGAGATTTTCCACAATAATAAGTACAATAATAATCTTTTCTCCTTAGGAATGACAATTAATATAGTTTTACAAAGAATAGTGTGTGAAGTTTCTAAAAAATGGAGGTTTTATGTTACATTTACAAGTATTGAAAAAGAATGAAATTATGATTACTTCCATTGTTGTGATAAAATAATGTTTTCGCGTTTCTAAATGGCTGCTTTTCATTATACATGTTTCAAACGTTATATGTATGATATTGTAAACACCATGGAATCATATTGTCAATTCCACATTTAAAACAATTTCACCATATGGCTNTGAAACATTATTCGTCGTGTTATGTCATTGAAATGAACCTATAATAACGTTCCCACTTAACGAAATCCTCGCTCAGTTGTACAAAACAAATGTTATGATGAATAAAAAATCTCTCTCAATCAATCGATGTGAACGAACTTCATTTTGATTTTATGCTTTATTTTCTACTTTTAAATTGCTCCTGGCTATAATTAAAAAATGCATAAAAAATAACAACGTATCACAAATAAACGCGAATTATGTTATTTCTGTTTTACTCAGAAAAGCGTAAGCGTCAAACTAGAAACATTTACAGCTCTAACGTAAGCACGATAATCAGAAACCATGTACATATATAGATAATTAACATTACCCTTTGCTTACGAGCAGATAAGCGAGTTTTAATTGCCATCGTTATCGCGTCAACTCTCATGTTTTGTATCGTTTACGCATGTGTGAAAGCACCTGTCTGTGATAATCGTTACTGATAACGTTCTATGTATTGTTACACGTACATATGTATATATACAATATAATTTATTCAGCTGCGCCGAGTTTTGTTTAATTTACTGTTTTTTATAACGATATGTTGAGTCGTTTAGTCTGGTAGAAAGTCAGTTTGTACAAGCAGGAAGGAGCTCTTATCGATGTCCCTTCTTTTTTGGCAAATAGCGAATTGCCAAAACAACTACAGGATCGCGCACCAAAAACAAATGGCAAACACATATCACACAAGCTAGGGTGACGGTATTTGAACAGTCCATGCGAAGCAATCGTGGTATAAACTTGCGATTAAACTTGACAATGTCTCCGATACATTTATGTACAATCATATTCAGTATAATTAGGTTCAAATAAATCTGAAATATATTCGTATCGAATAAGTTAAGCTTGGCTTCATATTGGTATACAGTGTTTATAAATATTGTTGTTAAGACCTGTATCATTTGAAAATGGTAAAGTATTAGAAAATAATTTAATATTTTGTGGTATAACATCAATTTGTAGATAATACATTTGTTTAATAAAATGGGTATTATTAATTATTGTGACTATTTGACCATATTGCGCCGAATCTCCGCGGTTACACAATACGTAAACAAACCAATGTCGATATCTTTAATTGCACATTAAGTTAATGTATAAAGAATTAGTCAGATACAGTTAATCTACTGCCTATGAGTACACTGAACAGCATTTCTTACACAACACATACACAATTCTCATTCAAATGAATGTCCGACAAATGCGAATAAAAATGTGTAATGCAATTCAATGAAAGACATAGACGTGCACTCAATCCTTTAATTGCACACCTCCAAAAATGTGTTATATTATATTTAAAACATTAACCTTTAAAATAATAATATTAACTCACTGCTGTTTTTGTGGTGTAAAAAACCTATTAAATCTCAAAATGCTTTGAACACTTCAATCAATTATTGTGTTCACATTGAGTTACCCCCATGCTTCTTCAGATACACGGGCACCATTGCATCAATTTGAAAATAGTTTTTTTTTCAGAAAACTGTTCGTCGTTGTCCAAGTATGTAGCTTGCTCCAGAGGAAACTGCGTGTTTTGTTATGGAGTATAACATGAGACTTGCTCTGGTAAAAAGTGGTTTAATGCAAGTGCGTAAAGTGTCGTCCCAGATTAGCCTGTGCAGTCCGCACAGGCTAATCTGGGACAATACTTTCCGCCTAGGCTTGATTTTTTTGTTTAAAAAATGACTTCTTTTACACAAAAATACAATGAAAGCGGAAAGTATCGTCCCTGATAAGCCTGTGCGGAATTCACAGGCTAATCTGGAATGACACTAAACGCACATGCATTTAGCCCCATTTTCTCAGAGCGCGGCTCATTTGGTTTGTATCGCACGAGTTGATAGTGTGACGTTGTATTTCACGAGCTCGCATTTGTTCTGTATCTTACATATACCGCATTTTATCATATGAGTTTTCTTTCCTGCTGATACAGATGACGTTTTTCTTTATGTGTATTGTTTTCTTTTCTACTCATACCGATGGATTGAAAAGCATGCCTTCAAAATAGGCTTAACTGTTTAACGCTGTGCCAAAGCAGGATTAAACACTCTCTGGATTGTAAAATAATGTCCGTACCAAGATGACCAGCACCACCAATGCCTTCTAGTTTTAATGAGTTCGGTACATTGTCTGATACAGTAGTCACCTTGGACCAATGCGACTGTAAATTAAAGAGTCTACACATTACTTTGTTATGTTTTCCACTTGATTGTTATAAGCCTAGTATAATAGGCATGTGTGCGTAGTAACGGTTTTATTAACGTGCCCTGCTATTTACCTTCTCTTCTGATGATTCACTATTCTTTTAGCGGAAAGCTCCATAAGAAAGGCAGTGTTTCAAATGTTACGAATTTTAGAGGAATAACATTACTAAGTGTTGTTGGAAAATTGTTTACAAGACTTATAAACACTAGACTTACACATCGGGCAGAGGAAAACTATACATATGTTGAAGCGCAAGCTGGTTTTAGGGCTAAAATGGGAACTAAGGACAATATCTTTGTATTACATGGTTTAATTACCCATATAATCAATCAAAACAAACAGTTATTCTGTATGTTTGTTGACTTTTCTAAAGCATTCGATTATTAAGTTAGACCGAACATTTGGTACACATTATGCAAACTGGGTATAAGAGGTAAGCTTTTTAATGTTATCAAATCTATGTATAAGCAAGTACGCTCATTTGTTAAACTAAATTGTGAAACTGGAGAGATGTTTGAAAGCCTTTTAGGAGTACGTCAAGGCGAGTGTTTAAGTCCTTTTATCTTTGCTATGTATTGAAATGACATAGAAGATGAATTTTTGCTTAAAAGGTGCCGAAGGTGTTGATATTTATACTCTTAAGATGTGTCTGTTAATGTATGCAGATGACATTGTGATGATCGCAAATTCAGCGGAAGAACTTCATTTTTTTTTGATATTTTATCGACATATTGTAACATATGGAAATTCACTGTTAATAGAGATACAACCAAAGTACTTATATTTAGAAAAGGTGGTAGACTTCCAAATAATCTCAACTTTTATTATGATGGAAGCCATTTAGAAATAGTTAATACGTATTCATATCTCGGTATAATATTTACACCGGGAGGTTTCAATAACGGAATCTCATGAGACATTGTCCGGCCAGGCTCTTAAAGCGATATTTAAACTCAGAAGATATTTGTATAGTTACTTAAATATTACTGTTGAGCATATGTTAGATCTCTTTGAAAAGATAGTTAAACCAATATTGTTTTATAGTGCTGAGGTTTCTATCATGTATGGCTGCAACAGAATGTTGAAAATACTAGCCAGTTTATTAGTGTGTTTAAACAACGACTTAAGGACATATTTGTACAGGACTAGTAGATTGGAAAATTCATCTAGAGCGATATTCTATAACACTTTGTGTAATTTCGAATTTCAACCATACTTTAAACATGTAAATGTAAAATGCTATAGAGATGCTCTTACAAAGTTACGAATGTCATCACATAGATTACATATTGAAACAGGTAGATGGAATAGAACGCCAAGGAAATAAAGACTATGTAACAAATGTTATAAATTAGAGGACACATTTCATTTTTCTTTTTGAGTGTAAGTTATATGATAGCATACGAGGAAAATATCTTAAGCAGTATTACAGCCATAGACCAAATATGTTTAAAACAGTCGAGCTGATTACAAATGATAATTATGAAATATTACGAAACCTAGCTGTATATGTAAGCAAAGCTAACGAATTGAGAAAAGCACATTATAGAATACATTACTATTTATATCGTTTATTGCAATTCAGATTTTGTACGCTTCAAAATGTGTATATAAACGGTAAGTGTATCGTTTTCATGCATGCATCATTATGATTATAGAGTTTACGTAGATATCATAGATATTACTACATTGTATTGATTTATCTTACTTATAAACATGTGTCAAGGTAACAAGTATTTTACGAAACATTTTGAAGTAATCCGGGAATTTAATTGACTGAATGCTCAAATGAAACAAATTCAAACATTAGAGATTTAGAAGTGCTGTAATATTAGATTTTCATGTGAGTATGATGTAATTCTTAAGAATGAAATTCTTTATAAATATTAAGTAGTGTACATATACACACCATATTTTTTATGAATATACTCGATTAGCGCAAATTTGTAAAAACACCGATATGAATATTACATCATGATATGTATTTAAGCACTGATTGTCGCCAAATTGTAAATTTATGTAGATATAACATCATGTTGAACAAGGACCATTAAGGTCTATTTCAATTGTTTATATATGTATATGTATTTGTTGAAATAAAAGTTCTTCTTCTTCTTCTTGTCTAAAATATCGGGTACATTCTCATAACTATACGCTAAAAACGTGTGTTATTAATGAAACGCTCGTTGCACCGAAAAGAAGTATACGATACAAACGTTTGTTATTGATAAAACGCTCGTTGCACCGAACAGAAGTAAATGATACAAAAGTTTTTTTATTGATAAAACGCTCGTTGCACCGAAAAGAAGTATATGATACAAACGTTTGTTATTGATAAAACGCTCGTTGCACCGAAAAGAAGTACGTTGATTTTATTTTGATTTTTAAAGTGTTTTCATTTAGTTATGTTCTATGTATATCTAATGTAACTATACAATTATGTCAAATGCACTCATGTTCTTCGTGCAAGTTATGGATGCCATCAAATTACTTACATTCGGCGATGGACTTATTATTAACATGTTCACTAGCTAATTGTTACTAAACACTTGTGTATCTGTATATTTTCTACATATTGAAGTTTAGCTAGCTAGTGCACATGTTGCCACTTCATCATATGAAACATGTTTTTGTTTATGAAGACTTCCTGCATGCTCTGCCACCATAAATATAATATCCAACTATCACTGAGCCTCATTGTATCACGCTACGTGCTAAGGCCAAATAAAAAAATAGGTACGTTTCCGGTCGCCCGACCGTGTCTCCAGAATCGGCGCCGACCCTCAACTTTTTATTGGGGTCGCCAAAAAAAAATAAAAATTATTTCGGTTCATTTCTCCATTCTAGTACCCGAAAGACAAAAAAAAATAATTAAAAAATCCCAACCTACCGACCCTGTTTTTTTCCAAGGAGACCGGAAACGAACCTTTTTTTTTGGCCTAACTAAAATACTGACATTCTTTAAACAACAGTTCATTGCTCATTGTTGTGACAAACCATTATTCTGAGAACGTCAGTGTTTTATTGAAATCTGAGTACGCAATTATTGTAAAAATATAGACAAATTACCTTTTACGTGGGTATTTCGATTCTATATCATTGTAGGAGATACCACGTTCATTTGTACTTGAAATGGAAGGATACGAATGTTCTTGAGATATCTTACCAGTGCAGATGTTCTTGATGTAAACATATGCGCTTAACGCTGAACAATGTACTTTTCAGTATTGGTATGTATCTTTAAGAAATGTCAAACCGTGGTCGAAATTAAAAACAATGTTATGTAAATAGTTCAGAGCTCCAGATAAGGTTTTGTGAAATTCTTAACGNAAAATACTGACTGTATCACGCTACGTGCTAACTAAAATACTGACATTTTTTAAACAACAGTTCATTGCTCATTGTTATGACAAACCATTATTCTGAGAACGTCAGTGCTTTATTGAAATCTGAGTACGCAATTATTGTAAAAATATAGACAAATTACCTTTTACGTGGGGTTTTCGATTCTATATCATTGTAGGAGATACCACGTTCATTTGTACTTGAAATGGAAGGATACGAATGTTCTTGAGATATCTTACCAGTGCAGATGTTCTTGATGTAAACATATGCGCTTAACGCTGAACAATGTACTTTTCAGTATTGGTATGTATCTTTAAGAAATGTCAAACCGTGGTCGAAATTAACAACAATGTTATGTAAATAGTTGTATTCCTAAAACAAATAATTCTTTGATAAATGAATACTATCAAACGTTAGTTTCGTTCGTGATACCTTTGAAAAATAATAGTTAATGTATTCAGTTGTGTGAAATGGAGACAATGGTAGCTGATTTCTTCCATGTCGTTCTGTCGTGTTTGAAGAGCGACAACATGACTCCAGGCCAGAACGACCAATATACCGGCCGCAACCACAATAATAACATTTACGTTCTTCCGTTTTGGATCGTTATTGTCACCTTTCAAACCAGCCAACAAGCCAACACGAAAGAACGACACATGTTATTTTTGTCGTTTTGGCGGGTTTATTTGTCGTTTTGCGTCGTATCGTGATGTCGCCTTTCAAACCACTAACACGCCAGAACGACAAATAAAAGGCGCAACAAATACACATTTGAGAAACCTAATTACTCAATGCGGTTCTTTATTTATGGCAAGGAACAAATTTGCAAAGAGTGTGACACAAACAAATTCACTGGACAAGACACACACGTACATAACAAGCGAACAAACTTGTAGACTGGGATCACCGCCTTGGAACAGTCAATGCAAAAGCGTCCGGATTTTAAACCGATTGTTAGAAACTCCAATCTCACAAATTCTTCAAAATATAGCTTTTTTTCAAGACCTATATTAAATACTATGCAATATACAATATAGATATGTAAATAAAGTGTAAATATGTGATAAAATAATAAATAATAATATATGTGTAGTTAACAACATCATCGAATCAGAGTTGCCATATGTATATCATATAATATACAACACGACTTACAACTAATGACAACATATTTAGACATATACTCGTATATAAATAAGATGATTAATATGTGAGGAATTAATAATATATAGTTTACCACATCATCAAATCCGAGTTGTCAGAGTTGCCACATATTTGTCATTTGTACATGTACAAGAACAAAAAGACGGGCAACAATACATACATAGTGAAATCTAAAAGAATGTACATCTGCATTCATTTAAAAGTCAGATTCTTGTGTATACACAAAGTATGGTTTGTTTCACAGTTTCTATATTGATTATATTCGCAATACAATACTTCTAAACTTAATATAATTGAATTTAACATTATGTCCTTTAAACAACGCAAGTCTACTACACAGATCCGTTATGTAGGTATAGAATATCTTATCTAACATTAACATTTGAAGAGTGTCCTAAAATAAAGATGTTGCTACTAAAATTCACTAGAACTTACACATTTTAGCAAACATGCTTTTTCTTTCTCGATCAGCAACTTAACATGTTCACAGTTCCAAAACAAATGTAGGAGAGTTTTGTTCATGCTGGTCACAGAAGGTACACTTTCTATTGTTCGAGATTTTCATTTTAAACATAAGAGCATTTATTCCTAGGATTGGGTGTATAATTCTAACTTGAAACCATTCCAAATATGTATATTTTGTTATCCAAAAAACGTTTCTTAAATCAATTTCCCATTCTTTATTAGTCATAGCAAAGTCACCCCATCAATTCAAACATTTTGGTTTTACTTTATTTTCAATAAAACAATTATATATACTTTTGCCTTTTACTCTTGATCCAGGGGGGGATCCGTGATGACCCGGGACTGTCGTGTCCATCCGTGCCTATATTGGACTGGTGCTTAAGTCAGCCAGACCTATGTAATGATATAAGAGGATTTATATAACCAGAATCACTCACTTTAGTACACGCATGTTCTACACCATTTGAAAACTGTTGTTTTTATCATAGTTAAATTTATCGACATCGTTCATGGCGATAATTAAAGTCTTCTTATATAAGCAAAGGGATAATTACGCGGCTGAAGCAGCAGAAAAAAATGTACTTGTACTTTATCATCATGTATATGTGAAATAGTCCTTGAGTTCGACTTAATTCATTAAATTGATTAGATACATGAACGATATGTTATGTTATGTTAAAAAAGTAAGGAAAACGGATAATTCACTGTTTCAAACAGTTAAAATTACCAGTGAAAATTATCAATAATTATTAGCGTTTTACTGTGAAATAACGTTGTTGTTTATGCGATGGCGTCATTATTTTAGCGTTATCTCCAGTTTAAATACAAAAATAATCATTTGTAAGCAAAACATATAACGAAAATTTGTTGGATTCGGTGGAATATCGATTTTAATTCACTCGTGATCATAGAAAAAATATGTTTGATTATCAATCGTAAATTAAAATCGATATTCCACCAAATCCAGCAAATATCCTCTACATCTTCGTTTACAATTTATTGAATCAACGCAGAACCTTTTTTCTTTTACATATATTTTGTTATCAAGCCTTTCAAACAGAGCGTTTAATTATTTTTTTTGTCATTTATTTAATTTATTAAAACAGAAATTGTGCCCTGTTTCATTACACTTTGCTGTCAACCCAACAATGTAGAATATAAACAATGCTTAGCTATAAACATCACTATTAAACTTTGATACGTGTATATTGCACAGAGATGTTCATTTAACTAATGTAGATATCCGCTTATGAACTACGTTGTTTGAGGATATAAGAAAAGGTTTTACAAAGTTGAAATAATCTCTTCGCAAACGTGTGTGGGTACATAACAATGGAATTCCAGCAATACTGATTGTCTGTTAATCAACATATTTAGTACATATACACCAAATACAACGTGGCATTATGGGCGTGAAATGTTTGAAGTTTATACTTCAAACAAAATACATAGACCTGATGACAAACCTGACGAATAAGTGCATACTTTACCTCTGTGTCCACCATGTTTAAACTGCGTTAAGATTATCCGGCTTAGGCGGTGGAACAAAATATGCCCTATCTGGAATTGTTCTCGCTGATGCTTGGTTAATGAACGTGATTTCCAGATTGCGATTAACTCTATAGCATTAACCATTACTATCAAAAGTTAAATCCTTCCAGATCTGGTGGGATTATCGTATCTTTGATTATTAAATGGCTTTTTTTATATGATTAATGGCCACACAAAAGATAAAATAAAGAATTTAAGTAATATATACAACATTATGTTCGAATCGACCATCATCAGGTAACCTGTCATGGCGCCAGCGGCTAGATAAGATATATGTGTGGACCGATCATGATATCACTACGCGGACGTTGACAAATACGTTCGTTTCACACTTTGTCCGTTAAATGAACCCGATGTTATTCAAATCAAAAGGTACAATATCCTTACGAATGCCTGATTTGTGTATGTGTTTTACCACAAGAAGGTGTATATGTGCTGTCATTTATCTATATATGTACGTAGTACGTATATTACGCTAATTATATGTCGTCAATAGTGGCACATGTAATGACAAGGCGACAATTATTCTAAAAGTCGTTAAGTCATTGCGTGTAGTTTGAAAATAAACACTTAAATGTTATTACAGGACATATGTTTGAAAGCTACACTTATACAAATGTTATTTTGTATATGTAAGCAATAAGGTGCTCAGCCGGTCGTTGGCTTAGATGTGTAAATTAAAAACTCGGAAATTCAGATTATAATAGACCTCGACGTTTCGAAAAAAACTTAATTTTCGTTTTTTTTCATGTAAACCTTTAAACAGAGTCAAATAAAGTTATGCAAAATTATGTGAGACGGTACGGCATAACGGTGGACAAACTGTGAAAAAAAGCAATCAATGGCACCGTTTCCTGTGCGTGGAAAGAATAAGTGCCGTTGTGCGATGATAAGAAATTGCGCAAACGCAAGCATCGCATTGGTGCAGAAGTTGATTGGAACATAATATGTTTAAAACAATATCAAAATAGAAAGTTAGTTTAATTTGCTTTTCGTGTATAATCATTTTTCGAGTGACAATCAAGGAATAACGTAGCAGAGATCGTCAATTCATTAAAGGATTAATAAATCGACAAGAGCGAATTAGGATTTTACACATTCTAATGATTTTCGCGCTTATTTATCGATGCAATTCGATATTTATGCATTTATGCGGTCTGTTTATTTTTTTTAATTGTTCGTTTGAAAGTGAATTATAATTAAAAAAAAAAACGCAATTTACGCATCACGGATAGTCATGTAGAATCTGTGGCTATAAATAGGTTAAATTAAAACTACTCGCTGCCATCTGACTGTCCGTTTAGCGCAGTGGTTGGTACATACGCTTTTCACTTCTACGACCCGGGTTCAATCACCGTTCCCGGCGCATGCGAGTTTGGTAAGTGGTCACCATACAGGACAGGTTTTGGTTTCATCTGGCACTCCGGTTTCCTCCCACAGCATAGCACTACACCAAATTTAATCACTTTCAGTAAAAACTAGATAGCTGGATATATAGCTATAATTCAAATTTCGTCCCAACGTTCATGAGTCTGGTAAGCAAATTAGGTAGGAGTGCTGGGGCACACTCTGGGTCTTAAACTTCATAAACTTCGAAATATACACACACACAACCTCCGCGCAGAGATTTGACTGGAACCAGCATAGCTGAATCAAATCCCTGCCATCATAACCAACCACGCGATGATAGCCGAGCAACGTGATACAATAATGTAGTCTTTTAGTATCAACGGCATAGAAAACAATGTGTATACGCCAAAGAAGAAAGTGCCAGAGAATTGTTCCCTTTGTGAAAACAAAGAGTTTTTAGTTCAACCGGAAAAAAAGAATCATATTATAATGATATAAAATCCCTATTGTTATAAAAAAAAACACGCGATGATAGCCGAGCCACGTGGTACAATAATGGCGTCTTACAGTATCAACGGTTATTTTTCCATTTTTAATTTAGGTAATTTAGTTTTTTATTATGAACCTGAACTTATACACTATTTTCAAAATATAAAAGAAAATGATACTACTTTTCATAATATAATACTTAAAAAAAATAAATAACATCCTACCGAATCTGGTAGGATTTCCTTGTAATGGCAGAGGTTGTATGTGAGAGCAAGGAACGACAAATTTGAATGGAGTTGACACACACCCTCGCAGCCATTATCTCCCTTAGCTGTTAACAGCGCGTAAGGCTTAGTCAGCCACACATCTGTAATGCTATAAAAAGATTTATATAACCAGAATCATTCACGTTATACAAGCATAGTCTACACCCATTGAAAAATGTGTTATCATAGTTAAATTTATCGACATCGTTCATTGCGATAATTAACATTTAAAAAGCATATTCTGTACCCATTGAAAAGTGTTGTTTTATCATAGTTAAATCTATCGATATCGTTTATGGCGATAATTAAAGTCTTCTTATATTAACATACGGATAATTGCGCTGCTGAAATAGGAGAAAAATTGAACTTCTTTATGATTAAATTGTATTTTTTTTATTGCAAACACCGCTGCCTGTAAAATACTATTACCTTTATTAGGACCAGCTAACTTGCCAACTTTTAGGAAACCGAAAAATGCTAGCATATAAGCTGCTGTGGACAGTTTTGCTCTGTAGACACCGAAGCACACAATATAAAGTTTGCTTTCAATTTTTTAATCAATTTTAAAATAATAAACTTTGTGTTAGGGTTGTTAACATAAAGCAGCTTGTAATGAAAAGCTATTGAGCTTAAGTATGATTTTGCTGTTTTGTGGGTTAGTTTTTGTAGGGATAGCCATGCTACAAATTGAACCACCTGTTTAACTGTAGGCGGCCAGGCATTTGACAAGCCATATTGCCTTTTTAACGCAGATAATTATTTTTTTAACCCAACGATGTACGAGTTTTTCGTATCAGCAGAAAGGGAATTGTTAAGCAATTTATTAGCCTTATGTTGCAGATTATTAACAAGAACTTTGGCGAGACTGATTTTGGGCTTGCTTGTGCGTTTGTTGCTAACTGTTGTAACCTGTGAAACTGTTTACGAGAAATAGCATTAGAAATGTAATTGGACTTTGATGAAATATGTACTGCTTTAAACACCGAAGTATTTTATAACTAATCACACAATTTTTTAATTAGAAACATTAAACGTTTTGATTTGGAAGACTGTTTGTTTATTACTTTTACCAAACCTAGATTATTAATATGAAACTTAATTTTTCTGTTCTTTAAAAAGACCCCCCAGAGCCATCTTGCCAACAAAACAGGGACCATTTGTAAAAATGTTATATTTGATAAAATATGTTGGCCTCGCCATTGTACAGGCCATGGGCAATAGGCCCAAATACCTTAAAAAATAACAACCACAGCAAAGAGTTGCACCACCTGCACTATGAGTGTAAAGGTGAATGACAGAGTTATTTAACCATACATTATTTGGAATATGTACAACCCCATTACAAACTTTAATAAATTGAATTTACATAAGGATGTTTTTCCTTATCTTAACATTATATAAACCCTTATTTTATGATATGACTTTAATTAAGCCACACAAAGCATTATAAAATTTGCACCAGAATGCCCGGCTTGCTTTTGCTGCTTGACAACACAAAATTAAATGTTTGGTTAAAGACTTCCCTAATTGTGCTAAAGCTTTTTTGTTTTATTTTTTACTTTGTTAGCAGGTACTTTAACAGTTATTTTGCCAGTATTTAATATTAGGCCTCAAAAATGTAAGTACTGTTGTGGGAACGACCGACTTTTTCACCGCAACTGGGACTTCCATTTTACTACATACTTTTTTAAAAGTAGAGACTAGCATGTTACAATTACTTGACTCAGCTGCACTTTTAAAGATAAAGTTGTTTAAATAATGAATTACAGTTTGAATTTCAGATTTGAAACTTACCTGCCAATGTTTAAAAGTGGAGAATGAACAATGCCGGAGCAATAGAAAAACCAATTGGTTAGCATTTGTTATCATAATAATGGTTGCTGAACTTAAGACCCATTAAGTGAAAGTGCCCTGGGTATATAGGCAATAATTGAAAAGCCGATTTAATTGTTTTGCCACTTTGTTAATGATGTGTATTAAACAGAAATGTTTTTTATATATATATATATATATATATATATATATATATATATATATATATATATAATCGTAATAAAATATATATATTAATGCATTGCATTAAGAGACTTGCTTGTTTGAAGTTTCCATTGATCATCACCGAGCATGCATATGAAGCATTAATACAGCGCTTAATCTATGGCACAATGAGGCTTCTGGACATGATCAATGCTACACTATATTTAGTAACGTGACTTTTGTGTTTTACCCAACATCTTTCTCTCTTTCCGCACTCAATCATCTGCAAGTGGACGATTATTGTTTTCCGTTAATCACCATGCNGTTGGTAATGGGGCCATGCATAGTTGAGATTGACCGTATTGTCATAAGAGATGTTCAGTATCAATTTGAAGTAAATCGGTGCAGAAATAAAAAAGTTAATGTTAAATAACCTAAACAAATGAGTGAAAATCTCTGACACGGCCCCATCCCATCCCCCATAACTTTTGACCCAGCGGTCAGAACAAAATTCCAAATAGTGCACTGTCGCACATATGCTCATAGCTAATATATGTTTAAGTTTCAAGGTTCTCGAGCTAATAGTGTACTAGGAGATAGTGGCCAGGACGGACGGACGGCCGAAAAGGAAATTTTGGGTGTGTATGGCCTATGTGGGCGAGGCCCTGGGGTGGGTAATGTGGCTTGTATTTTAATTATGCTGAAATAGCTCGGGATCTTGTCCACTAAACTGGCTTAGATTTTAATTATGCTGAAATAGCTCGGGGTCTTGACCGCCAATCTGGCTTGGATTTTAATTATGCTGAAATAGCTCAGGATCTTGACCACCAAACTGGCTTGGATTTTAAAAATGCTGAAATAGCTTGGGGTCTTGACCACAAAACTGGATTAGATTTTAATTATACTGAAAAAGCTCGGTATCTTGACCATCAAACTGGCTTGGATTTTGATGATGATGAAATAGCTTGGGATCTTGATCACCAAACTCGCATGTATTTTGAAAATGCTGAAATAGCCCGGGGTCTTGACCGCCACAATGGCTTGGGTTTTAATAATACAGCAATAGCTTGGGATCTTGACCACCAAACTGGCTTGGATTAAAATTATGCTGAAATAGCTTGGGGTCTTGGCCGCCAATCTGGCTTCGATTTTAATTATGCTGAAACAGCTCGGGGTCTTGATCACCAAGCTGGCTTGGATTTAAATTATGCTGAAATAGCTTGGGGTCTTTGCCGCCAATCTGGCTTGGATTTTATTTATGCTGAAATAGTTCGGGGTATTGACCACCAATCTGGCTTGGATTTTAATTATTCCGAAATAGCTCGGGGTCTTGACATCCAAAATGGCTTGGGTTTTAATAATGCTGAAATAGCTTGGGATCTTGAACACCGAACTGGCTTGGATTTTAATTATGCTAACAAAGCTTTGGGTATTGACTGCCAATCTGGTTTTTATTTTAATTATTCTGAAATAGCTCGGGGTCTTGACCGCCAATCTGGCTTGGATTTTAATTATGCTGAAAAAGCTCTGGATCTTGACCACTTAACTGGCTTGGATTTTAACTATGCTGAAATAGCTCTGGATCTTGACCACTAAACTGGCTTGGATTTAAATTATGCTGAAATAGCTTGGGGTCTTGACCACCAAACTTGCTTGGATTTAAATTATGTTGAAATAGCTTGGGGTCTTGGCCGCCAATCTGGATTGGATTTTAATTATGATGAAATAGCTCGGGGTCTTGACCGCCAATCTGGCTTGGATTTTAATTGTGCCGAAATAGCTCGGGGTCTTGACATCCAAAATGGCTTGGATTTTAATAATGCTGAAAAAGTTTGGGATTTTGACCACCAAACTGACTTGGATTTTAATTATGCTGAAATAGCTCGGGGTATTGACTGCCAATCTGGCGTGGATTTTTATAATGCAGAAATAGCTCGGGGTCTTGACATCCAAAATGGCTTGGGTTTTAATAATGCTTAAATAGTTTGGGATCTTGACCACCAAACTGGCTGGGATTTTAATTATGCTGAAATAGCTTGGGGTTTTGCCAGCCAATCTGGCTTTGATTTTAATTATGCTGAAATAGCTCGGGGTTTTTACCGTCAATCTGGCTTCGATTTTATATGTGTGCCGAAATAGATCGGGATCTTGACCACCAAACTGGCTTGGATTTTTTATTATGCTAAAATCGCTCAGGGTCTTGACCGCCAATCTGGCTTGGATTTTAATTATGCTGAAATAGCTCTGGATCTTGACCACTAAACTGGCTTGGATTTTAATAATGCTGAAATACCTCGGGGTCTTGACAGCCAATCTGGCTTGGATTTTAATTATGCTGAAATATCTCTGGATTTTGACCACTTAACTGGCTTGGATTGTTATTATGCTGAAATAACTCGGAGTTTTGACCACCAAACTGGCTTGGATTTAAATTAAGCTTTAATAGCTTGGGGTCTTGGCCGCCTATCTCGCTTTGATTTAAATTATGCTAAAATCACTGTCAATCTGGCTGGAAAAAAGATTATGCCGAAATAGCTCGGGGTCTTGAAATCCAAACTGGCTTGGATTTTAATAATGCTGAAATAGCTTGGGATCTTGACCACCAAACTGGCTTGGATTTTGTTTTTTATGCTGAAATAGCTTGGGGTATTGACTGCCAATCTGGCTTTGATTTTAATAATGCTGAAATAGCTCGAAATCTTGACCACCAATCTGGCTTGGATTTGAATTATGCTGAAATAGCTCTGAATCTTGACCACTAAGCTGGCTTGGATATTAATTATGCTGAAATAGCTCGGGGTCTTGACCGCCAATCTGGCTTGGATTTTAATTGTGCCGAAATAGCTCGGGGTCTTGACATCCAAAATGGCTTGGATTTTAATAATGCTGAAAAGCTTGGGATCTTGACCACCAAACTGGTTTGGATTTTAATTATGCTGAAATCGCTCGGGGTATTGACTGCCAATCTGGCTTGAATTTTAATTATGCAGAAATAGCTCGGGGCCTTGATATCCAAAATGGATTGGTTTTTAATAATGCTGAAATAGTTTGGGATCTTGACCACCAAAATAGCTTGGGGTATTGACTGCCAATCTGGCTTTGATTTTAATTATGCTGAAATAGCTCGGGGTTTTTACCGCCAATCTTGCTTGGACTTTATATGTGTGCCGAAATAGATCGGAGTCTTGACCACCAAACTGGCTTGGATTTTTAATTATGCTAAAATCGCTCAAGGTCTTGACCGCCAATCTGGATTGGATTTTAATTATACTGAAATAGCTCTGGATCTTGACCACTAAACTGGCTTGGACTTTAATAATGCTTAAATACCTCGGGGTCTTGACAGCCAATCTGGCTGGGATTTTAATTATGCTGAAATATCTCTTGATTTTGACCACTAAAATGGCTTGGATTGTAATTATGCTGAAATAACTCGGGGTCTTGACCACCAAACTAGCTTGGATTTAAATTATGCTGAAATAGCTTGGGTTTTGGCCGCCAATCTCGCTTTGATTTTAATTATGCTAAAATGGCTCGGGGTCTGACTGTCAATCTGGCTTGGATTTTAATTATGCCGAAATAGCTCGGGGTCTTGACATCCAAACTGGCTTGGATTTTAATAATGTTGAAATAGCTTGGGATCTTGACCACCAAACTGGCTTGGATTTTGTTTTTTAAGCTGACATAGCTTGGGGTATGGACTGCCAATCTGGCTTTGATTCTAATAATGCTGAAATAGCTCGAGGTCCTGACCACCAATCTGGCTTGGATTTGAATTATGCTGAAATAGCTCTGGATCTTGACCACAAAGCCGGCTTGGATTTTAATTATGCTGAAATAGCTCGGGGTCTTGACCGCCAATCTGGCTTGGATTTTAACTATGCTGAAATAGCTCTGGATCTTGTCCACTAAACTGGCTTGGATTTTAATTATGCTGAAATAGCTCGGGATCTTGACATCAAATCTGGCTTGGATTTTAATTGTGCTGAAATATTTCTGGATCTTGACCACTTAACTGGCTTGGATTTTAATTATGCTGAAATAGCTCGGGGTCTTGACCACCAAACTGGCTTGGATTTAAATTATGATGAAATAGCTTGGGGTCTTGGCCTCCAATCTGGCTTTGATTTTAACTATGCTGAAATTGCTCGGGGTCTTGTCCGCCAATATGGCTTGGATTTTAATTATGCCGAAAAAGCTCGGGGTCTTGACATCCAAAATGGCTTCGGTTTTAATAATGTTGAAATAACTTGGGATTTTAATTATGCTGAAATAGCTTGGGGTCTTGAGCACCAAACTGGCTTGGATTTTAATTATGGTGAAATAGCTTGGGGTATTGACTGCCAATTTGGCTTGGATTTTTATATGTGCCGAAAAAGCTCGGGATCTTGACCACCAAACTGGCTTGGATTTTAATTATGCTAAAATCGCTCGGGGTCTTGACCGCCAATCTGGCTGGGATTTTAATTATGCTGAAATAGCTCTGGATCTTGACTACTAAACTGACTTGGATTGTAATTATGCTGAAATAGCTCGGGGTCTGGACCGCCAATCTGGCTTGGATTTTAATTATGCTGAAATAGCTCTGGATCTTGACCACTAAACTGGCTTGGATTTTAATAAGCCTGAAATAGCTTGGGGTCTTGACCACAAAAATGGCTTAGATTTTAGTTATGCTGAAAAAGCCTGGGGTCTTGACCATCAAAATGGCTTGGGTTTTAATAATACTGAAAAAGCTTTGGATCTTGACCACCAAACTGGCTTGCATTTTAATTATGCTGCAAAAGCTTGAGGTCTTGACCGCCAATCTGGCTTGGATTATAATTATGTGGAAATAGCTCGGGGTCTTGACCGCCAATCTGGCTTGGATTTTAATTATGCCGAAATAGCTCGGGTTCTTGACATACAAAATTGCTTAGGTATTAATAATGCTGAAATAGATTGGGATCTTGACCACCAAACTGACTTGGATTTTAATTATGCTGAAATAGCTTGGGGTCTTGACTGCCAATCTATCTTGGATTTTAATTATGCTGAATTAGCTCGGGGTCTTGACCGCCAATCTGGCTTTGATTTTAATTATGCCGAAATAGCTCGGGATCTTGACCATGAGATGTTCAGTATTTATTTGAAGTCAATTGTTGAATACATTAAGAAGTTATGTTAAAACAAAATTTTGGGTGAGCGTGGTCTATGTGGGCGGGGCGCCCCAGGGTTGGTAATGGGGCCATGCTTAGTTGAGATTGACCGTATTCACGGTGCCTATACCAAGTGACTTTTTAAGATCTGTGTTGGGAGAATAAAGCGCGACCTAGTTAACACTTTTAAGGATGTCATTTTAAATGTTTAACCATTTTTAATTAGATAAAGTGGAGAGCCTGCTCATTCGTGAGAGTTTTCAATAGGCATCATGATTTTTTTTAAACAAATAAGTAATTGTACAGTGAAGTGCAATCTCGCGTTTGTAATAAGAAGTTCCCACACTGATACGACATTTTTCTAACCGTTCAAACGCGCGGTTGCACTTTACTGAAAAAATACTTATTTGTTTAAAAAAAACATCATGATACCTTAAGAAAACTCTCACGAATGAGCGGGCTCTCCACTTTATCCAATTACAAATGGTGAAATATTAAAAAAAAGACATCCTTAAACATTTAAAGTATCAATTCGAAGAAAATCGGTGTAGAAATGAAGAAGTTAATGTAAAATAACCTAAAAAAATGAGTGGACATCTCTGACCGGCCCCACCCCAACCCCCATTGGCCACTATCTCCTCCTACACTATTTGCACTAGAACGTTGACACTTACGCACATGGTAGATATGAGCATATGTGCGACGGTGCACTTTTTGTAATTTGAATCTGACTCCTGGGTCAAAAGTTACGCCACATGTTGTTAGTAAAATGAGAGAAAATCTCTGACCCGTACCCACCCCAATCCCCATAAATTTTGATAACAAGTACCTTATAAATCTGTCCACCTCTACGTAGGGTTAAGCCAAACGAATATTTTATTAGATAGGTTATGTTGGTTCCGTAATTTAGCAGGTCATAATTATGGACCGACGTCGACAAACGGGTGAGTAGAAACGTTAAATAAGGCGATCTTACAACTTCTGAAACCGAAATATAAACTTCGGCTTTTGACTAAGCTATAACTATTTGCTAGATACCAGTATGCGCAGGTCTTCCAGATGGTTTACGCAGCGGTCGCCAAGCGTCTCCGTGATAAGCCCCGCTAGTCCCGGGTTGCATACGAGCAGCCAGCGGTGAGTGGCTATGCCGTCGGTCTTGTTCTGGAACCGCTCCGGAAACATCTCGTTGAAAACTCGGAACGTCTTCTTCGGTGGAATATCCGAATGGATCCTCGCCACGCCGTTGATCGCGTGGGATCCAATGATCGCCAGATGAGCCATGTTTATCTGCTTCTCCACTCTTTCTTCCACGATGGCCATGCGCCGCACGCGCTCTTTGTCGCAGGGGAATTTCCGACGCACTTCAATCAGGAAGGGATGGTTGATGTAGTAGCTGATTTCCAGAATACGCGGAAGGAGTTTCCCCAACGACGCCGGCCAGCGTTCCAGAGCCTCCGGAAGTATGGTGTGGTTGATGTACCGGAAACCGGCGTGTCGTACGGCACCGCCAAAACAACCAGGGCTCGCAGAACCGGAAATGAAACTTTTGAATTATGCTTAGTCATTATTTCTGTGCAATACCATCTTTAAATATGGATATTACTAATTTCGAATATAAATATGATCAGACAACAGAACTAATCGTTGATGCTTTTTCTAACATCTTTTACATGATAATTAATAATCTGTGCAATAAATTGATATATNAGGGAAAACTTTGTTAATAGCTCTAGAGCAACCAGGCAATTTAATTTTATTAGTGTAACCTAGTGTCCATAATACTTCTTGTATGCATACTTTCTTTTATACTGGACCAAGAGACTGGAACTCTCTCCCTGACAATATTAAAGGTGTCAAAAATATTGCTAGGTTCAAACAATTAGTGAAAAAGCACCTTCTTGAACAACAAGTATCAGAAAGTAAATGTGACTTTTCATTTAATTAATACTATGTTGCAACAATCATCTGTGATAACCATGTTAAATTGTGATATTATGCATATTAAGATGAATGCATAATTTTAACAATCCCGTTTTGTACCAAAATCTTAATTGTTAATTGTTGATGTTGTTTGTTCATTTGATTATGTATCTTTGAATCACCTTGCTTTTTCAGGGTGTGTTTTATGGACCCCATTGGAAATACGCTTTCAGCTTAGTGGGTTATCCCTAGGTCCTTAGCATTCATGCTCATATGAACCTACTATAGTTATACAACTTCAGTATTGTTAAAACTATGCATACAGCAACAACGTTTTATTTGATGATCTTAAATTGGTATTTTAAATCAGCCTAGTCTTGATTCTTTGAAATCTGTGATATATTCTTTGTCTCATGTGTTATATATTTGTATGTGCTAATGATCTTAAATGTAAATAAATAAATAAATATAAATCAGAACTCTCAATTCTGTGTAAAATGTGCAGACAATAACTCGTTTTGTTAATTTCTCTTCAGGAAACAAGCCTAAAGCTGCTGCAGCCATATCGGATGCCGAGATGGAAAAAATGTATGCGGACAACATTTAAGGTGCGATAACGATTATAATTTCTTTTATCCGAAGTTGTTTTTGTTATGTTTTTAACGAACATAGCAATTAGAAAAAGGTTTAAATATAATTAAATGTAAGGAATAAATAAATGAAACTACATAAATTAAATGAAATCTTGTACCGGTATTAGTAATTTTGGCTTTTGCTATAAGGAGCACTTATTTGTTATGGGGTAACTTTAATTTATGAAATATTTGAAAAATTATTCGTTGAGTTTAAGTGTTAATAGGGCTTTAAATAAAAGCAAATATTCTCTATCATAATGTACTTTTCAGTAGAATACAGAAATGTATTGGTTGATGAAAATTTAATATCAGTGAAAATATGGGATTCGTTTTATTTAGCTGCATTGACAATAAAAGAACAAATTGCAATATTTGTCCATCATTTAAATCCGTCTAACAGCGTCATTTACATTTCCCCCTTTTTTTTTGGGGGGGGGGGTATAATTTTATTTTATCCGTAAGATATTACAGACACACATACAAGCTTATCATATACATAATTAATTAAAGGACATGTATTTGATGGGTACATCAACTAAGATATTTCGTAACATATTACATACATACATGCAAGCATGTTATTTACAGAGGACTTTAAGTACACGTATTTGAGTAGAACATTCATAAGGTTATAAACATTCATTCATATACACTATAACAACAACACTAATTTGCACATGCAACTAATATTGTAAAGCTTTAGCTATAAGTATGTATGTCTTTCATCTGTACTATATACACACGTTTGAAAGGTTACTTAAGTGCTGAATTGCATTGTGTAAAAAACATTAATAATGCAGACTTTACAAACAAACTTGGTGCTAAATGTCTATACTATCTATATAACGTGTTACGATTAGTGATGTCATTATGGGAGATATCTACAAATATTTGCATAAGGGACCAGTCTCGTAGTTCATCATCTGTGTTAATTGTGGTTTAATATATTTCAAAATTGTGTTTCATACTATTTACAAGTCCTAAAGGTTAAGGGATTCTGTTTTTCTTCTGGCAGTGACAATTTTTGTTTAATTTCTATCAATCTATTGCTATCAATAAAAGGAATCGACTTGTTTGTATAATGATTTGATTCAAGTGGGCAAACGTATTTAGAGGGTTTTTCCCCATCTTCTATCCATTTAGCTCTAGAACGAATAAGTGACCCTTTAAGTTTATTTTCTCGAACATTTTCTAATTCATTTTGTAAGGCAAGAAAATGGTCTGCATTAGTTTCATTTAATGATTTAAGAAGTCTATTCATTTCCTAAATTAAATTAGATTCGTGGTTTTTGTTTAGTTTAGTTTTATGTGATGAGAAAGAGATAGTTGTTCCTCTATTTCCCATAAGTAATGTTTCTAGGAATAACCGGTCATTGATAACAAACTGTATGTTACTGTTGTCAATGTTTTCAACGTTTTCTATATTGTTTATTGGAATACAATATTGTTGTTTAACATGTTCTATTAAAGTATTAATGCAGTTTAAATATTGAATATCCTTTAACAGTGAATTGTTGAATTTCCATAGCCCTTTCCCATGTGCTATATCTTAAAAGCTTATTTCTAGGTCAATTATGGAGTGATCTGATTTATAACTTGAATCAATAGTAGATTTCCTAATTGTAGATGACAAACTATTAGAAGTAAGAAAGAAATCGAGTCTAGACTGCTTTAATGGCGTTAACCGTCTCCATGTATATTGTTGGGTAGTGCCATTAAGATAACTAAATGTATCAGTTATATTATTATCTCTTATCATAGACTGTAGTGTTTGTCTTGCATTGTTATTGTTATTTATGGATGTGTAATTTAAATTGTTCATGTTAACATCTAATACACAATTAAAATCTCCACATATTATATATTCATCAGTTTGAAAAACTGTTATCCTCATAAAGAGGTCTGTGTTAAATATCGGTGTATCTTTATTAGGCCCGTATAATGTGCATAAGGTAAAAATGTTTGTCATATATGTCAAATTCAATAGTAAGTAGTTACCAATAGAATCATTTTCAATTCTATTTACTGTTATTGGTAAGTTCTTTCTTAACCAAATGCAGACACCTCTTGAGTTTGAATTGCCAAAACTAAAGTAACATTCTCCGTCCCATTCCGAGTATAATTTATTTTTCATATCAGGAGTAAAATGACAGTCTTGGAGACAATAAATATGTTCTTGTTTTGCTTTTAAAAAATCAAAGACATCTCTGCGTTTTGTACTGTTATTTAGACCTTTACAGTTGTATGATACAACTGTAAGAGTATCCATTAACATAAAGATGTGACAGAAAATGAGCGTTAACATATATAGCACTAAACTGGTACATGTATATAGGTAGAAAAAATACAATATTTTTATCTTTTAACTTCTGCATTTTATGGTGCAAGCAATTCAGCAAATTAAACATAGAGGCTAATTTACCTCTAAATACATGATTTTACAACAGTTATTTACATATTTTTGTATTTGTGGTGTATCATTTACTCAAATCAGAAAGTGAACAAAATATAACAGGACATGAGACAAGACATTTAATGTTTACATATAAATTGCTTATAAGCATATGGTATTATCTGCAAGGTTTTTCCCTTTCCATATATTTATGTTAACCTATATTTATATTGTAAATCAATGTGTCTTAAAATATACATCTAAGAGCTATCATACTTTTATTGTATTCAGCCGAAACATGATTCACAACATAATTGAAGTAGACTAGATGTGAAAGTTTGTGATTGTCCGTTTTTTCTGCATGTCTTGCAGGTGTTAATTACTTTAATGCGTAACACATTACGCAATAATGTTGGATAAGGAGAGCTTATATTTATCAAAACATTCTAATTTTCTTAAAATCTAAAACGTATACGCACGCTTATTAGTACACATATATAGTTGTTAAACATATAAAATAAAAAAGTAAAAATAGGAACAACACCTCCTCATATATAATACGAATGGTCATATATACGTTCACGTATTGCAGCTATCAATTATATTCATATCTAACCTTAACAAAAAGTATATAAAAAGTCTAGCTCATGTCAAGCATACATAGAAAACATATACAAGTAGTACTAGCATATACATTCCTAAAAAAACATAAATACTAAGGAGGATGAATTTTCAATAATATAAGAACAGCAGCGAAGTAATGTACATAATGATCTTAGTGTGCAGCAACATAAGTGCTCAAGAACACTACAGTACTAATAATTAACCTATACAGGTTTGTATTGGAAAAACACTTGTTCAGCCTGAATGAACTCAGGTGTAAAGTATTCATACAAGGACTTCAAATTTATTTTTTATTACTATTGATTATTAGATATGTTTTATACATTAAAAAGTAACTGTGATATCTTTATCACATCTTGGAATATAAAATTATAATTTTATATTATAACTTAAATAAGAAAAAAAACAAGCATGTTTTATAGTTATAATTGAATTAATATAACCATCTTTTCAATGACATACAAAGATGAATATTGACATATAGTATTTTTGTTTACATTCATTTATTTATTTTAAGTTATTATTTTTGATATTAGTATATTTTCATTCTTCGCATCTACAAATGCTTAACAAATGATGAATTTATTTTAGGTAGCTAAGGATTATAGTTCCAAAAGTGGGTCGATCGGTTTGAGCATTCTCAAAAAGTTCAGAATTAAAACACTGCTTTGAGATTAAATACGGACTGTTAAACTAATAACAATGAGATAAAAGGACTGGTTTATAAACAACAGCACTATGTGCATACAAGTTACATACAAGGTACAGATGGTATATTATTTTGAGTTATTATTGACAATTGTACAATGGTATATTTGTATTATTCACAGGTATATTATAATATATTCTACACACATGTGGACATTAGTTAAACAGTACTATATCAATCCCATTGACCAAAGACTGTAACCAAAGGCTAAACATATACTGGTTTTCTAAAGCCAATTTAAAATGTATGGTCTGTTTTCAAGATAAATACGGTTAATACACATTTACATGTGTCATTTAACAGTTTTAAAGATTATTTACACCAACGTAATTTTTCAAGAGGTGAATTAATGTTTAGTATGCCAAGAACAAATTTCACTGGTAGATAAGTTAAGGAGACTTATGAAATTTTCATTACACAAAATTTACATTTCATGCTAAATGAAAATTCTAAAAGAATATCCACTAACATGAACGGTTTTTATTATACGATGTTTGTTCTAGACTTAAACGCATGTGTTTATGACAATAAAGCAAAACTGAGGTTCCATTGTTTTGTTTCAACAGACTTCAATTCAGTGGAGGTGAGAACGTGAACATGTTATGAACACTGGGATTGCCTTTTCGAAACCGCATTATATAAAGGCTTTTAATCCACACTTGGGACATCGCCTCCATTGAGCGAATGCGTTCGTGCCTCTATCGCAGATGTTTTTTTTTAACTGCATTCCTTTAAGAGTAATAAAATTCAGCACGAATTAGGTCTTGATTGTCATTTGACATGTTATAAGAAGGTGACGCGTGATTTGTTATCTTAATAATGGTATCTACACATGTGCAGACATGTGGTGACACGGACATGCCCATAAAGGATTTAAATCCAAACTTGGGACATCGCCTCCATTGAGCAAATGCTTTCGTGCCTCTGTCGCAGATGTTTTTTCTAGACCATTACCATGCTTTAATTGATAATTCGTAAATAACGAAGAAACAAAATCACTATATGTTTCGTGTTTTTACTTTTTTATCGTAAATTAAGACTTTATTACGAAAATTTAATAAAGACATTTATAAGTTTAGGAAATGTAGAGAACATCATTGGAGCTTATTTAAGGATCCATATTTTTATCGTAAATTTAGATTTTATTAAGAACATTTATAAATTATGAAATCAATTTGGAAAATATTGACAACAACACAAACAAAGTTTATTTCAGGCTATAGACTTTGATATAACCTGTAAAATGTTATTTAAATAATAATATAAACAAAAGTTAGAGGCAAAAGCTGATATGTTTTTTTCAATAAAAAAGTCTGCCTTGTCTTGACATCTTACACAGTTCTGCTTATGAATAGCCCGGTACTTGCTCATTTAAAATCACAAAATCCATTTCCGACTAGAGATTTTTGAATTAGATTGAGATCGATTTTTAAGATTTAAAAAAAAACACTTATGTTTTAGACTAAACCAGATAATACTGTTAATAATTGTTGTTTGCCTCTACCTGAAATCTCGCCAATAAGTATTTTCAGACTAGTTTAATATATAAGTTAAAATCACAAACTTCATTTCGGCTATAGATTTTTATATTACCTTTTTAAAATGAAACTTAAAATGGAAATATTAATAACGAAATAGTGCATGTATAGACAAAGAAAGATATGTCCTATCGACTATAAAAAGTCTGCCTAGGTCTTGAATCTAACACAGGTTTTTAGTGAGTATCCCCGAAACTATATAAGAACGGCATTTATAAAAAAAAAATATACAGGTTTAAACAAAGGCAGATATTTACTTTTCAATAAAAGAGTCTTCCTCGGCCTTAAATCTTTCAAAGTTTCACTAAATATTATCCCCGGCATTATTTACGCTAAATCACAAAGTTTACTTAAGAATTTATATATTGATATAACCTTTAAAATTATCTTTGAATAACTATATTCCATAAAGAAATAATTAAATTTTTAAGCAAAGGCATTACTTATCGAGCATTACCTAAAGATCTGCTTTAAACGGATAACTCGGCCTTAAACATTACGTGCTGAATATTGTTGCAGGAACACATATTTTATAAATCTATCGTGTATATTTCTTATTTAACTTCTATTTATTAACGATGCGATACATATCTAAACTTTGTTTCATATTTCACTTGTTTTCAATCCTACTGTGCGAAGTCATAAAATACAGTTTATTGGAATACAGCGGGAGTACGCTATGATTACGCTGTAATCTGCCAAATTCTTCAGTACCGTAATGGTAGCGGGTCACGTGATAGTCAATATGGCGGCGGTCAATTTATCGATTCTGGGATTGTCTATATATAGTAATTATCCATTTTTGTTTTTCAAAGATTTAAATTGAGAGATGTCTTATATAATCATTATTTTCTCTCCACGTACTTTCATTTATTTATCTACTTAATATAATTTTATTTCGAAACATACAAATTACGATAAAGTGAATACAATTGTGTTGTTTTATTACAACTTTCCGAAAAGATTTTGCACGAAAGGACCCAATTACCATACATTTTATTAAAAAGCACTCTAAGCTGAAATAAATAAATATAAGGTGTGGCATGTGATATGTAAGAAAGAACTTAAATATCAGACGGCACACTTTAAAAATCACTGTTTTTGAACGTTTTTTTCGTGCTACTTTTAAGTTGATTGTGACCCGACTACGCGCAAGTTTCCGGATGTGGTCTCCAATCTTCAACCATAACATTGATTTCTTGGTGAAAATAAATGCTTTTCCTGCACACACGTCGATAACAAATAACACAACGAGTGTCATTAACTAAAAAAATGTCTTTCATTAAATCAATATGAACTTTGTTAACTTTTATAGAGTATAACAGCATTGCACATCTCAATTATTTAGTATACTATAACCTTTTGTTTTGCTGGTTGCAATAACAATTCCCCGCAATAAAAAATAAACATATATTTGAATAACATCGTAACAGTATTAAAGGAATAGTGTTGAAGTGGTCTGTGAATAATAATTTGTTGATTAACGTATTTGTTGACAGATCAACACATTACTGAACATTTTTGTCGCATTGTTTCTTATTATGTTTTCATCAATCACGTGGTTTGACGTGAGGGCTGTTTTTGAACTAAAAATAGTTCATGCCTTTTAATACGTAGGCACTTTTGTAGAACATAGAGAAATCAACTTAATGAATTGCGTGGGCTAGAAGGATTGTGATTGTTGACTAAATACATATTTGTGATGGAATAGTGACTACATCCAATGAGAACAGGTAATTGTGTGTTCTTTTTCTCTCTTCATCAATGCCAAACATTTTCGTTTCATATTTTACTATTTGAACATGGCATGAGCAGCCTGTCTGTAACATTATATATCTTCCTTACAAAGAACGCAATATTGAACATTATCGATATGTTTTTTCTTTAAAGTACTACGATATACAATGAATTATCTGTTTCACATATTTGTAATTGGTCTTGGACCTAGAAACCAGGGTTTGCGTGGGAAACTCTTTTCAAGATACTGATTCAGGGTTGATTTCGTATATTGGACCGTTGAACGGAATTTGTGACCATGGTATTGTAGATAGATATTATTGAGTAAAAAAAGGTATGCTTCGAATACACTTGTGCAAGCCGCACGCGTGACATTGTCTTGCTCTTGTTTTTACTTTAATGAGATTGAGTGGATTGCCATGCAAGTTTCATCAGGAAGGGCACTCTATCCACTTCTAACGTGTGTGGTCTCATGTTATCTATAAATGGCAAATGGTGTAAGTTAACAAATACTGTTTGTTTAAATGCGCGCGCTAATATCTCACGGAGCGTATAAAGAAATAATACATATCCACATTTAATATACCTAGAGCTAGTTTATATTAAAAACAATATATATGATAAAAAGTCTCGTAAATTAGTTTTTTCACATGAGAATGTCATTCTTTAAGAGATTGATCATAATCCAGGGCTGGCTATATTTTATCAGTGTTCTCTGCTTATCATTCACTGAAATTTCACTGTGATAATATGTAGCCATTTCTATTGTTCTGAAAGTCTATCAGGCTTGATTTAATTAATATGTTTATTGAGTTAATTGACCACCTCTCCTACACAAATGTCGCCGCACCATCTGCTTTTAGTAACCACTGAAATCTATTTAACAGTGTAACGGCTAAGCATGTGTAAACCCACAGCAAGGATTGTATTATATTGCTCATTAAATTCAATGTGAACAACATTTGAGGAATTCTACAGTTTGAGACTCAGACAGTGCTGTTAATCATACATGTATAAAATACAATAAGTGCATTGGTTTAAATCACGTGTTATTGTGCTTAAGAAAAAACGATATGTAAACTACACTGATTTTTATAATGAAACAACAGAATCGAAACGGACGTAATACAGTAGTATTTGAACCGTTAATTCCGCATGTGTTCAAGACCCAAATAAAAGATATATCAATGACACATATAGTAAGCTTTACTTATACAAATGAAAAATGAATATTTGCTTTCCAAGCCCAAGCATAACAGGAACCAAGAAATACATAAAGTATGATATCAAAACTTAAGAAAAATATCAACTTCAAAAAAGATATTAGCATCAGTTGACAGTGAATTAGAATGGTTTAATGCCATTGTCTCATAAACTAGACTTTAAGTTGATGATTGTTGTAGTTTTTGTCTTTAAAACCTTTAACAGATACAATTTATAGTGTACCGTAACTGAAATAAAAGTAAATGCATGTCCTTTGTGTCATGCAATTTAATTATATGCTCCAATTATTGTTTCTCTTTGCATTGTTCATCAGTTATTGCAATTGATACATACTTGTATTGTCTATTCGCAATGGAAAATGTGTTTTGTTTTTCTTTATATATATTTTGTTCTTTTCAAAAGCTTTTCCAACACAAAATTACATGCAATTGTTTTAAACATTAAGTGTTTACCTGATTCAATGATGTAAACATTTATGTAGTTTAAAAAATGAAGCCGTCATTTCACTTTATACTACGTATGTCATTAACTTATATTATTTAGAAAACTTAAGATGCTGTTCATATGTTTTTGTTTTCATCCCCGATTGCATTTACATTAGTGTCTTATTGTTCATATTGCGCAGGTATTTGTTTGCAATCTTGCAATAAAATGCGTGGAAACAAAAAACAATATAAATACAATTACAAATATATATATATATAAATGACAGAATATTTTGTTGATTGATATTTATATATAGAACCACGACTACAAATAACATTTCAGGACACGGCGGATTTCTAAAGTTTACAGACGTCACAAAGAAATTTGGCATTGTGAGGTTTTGCATTTTGCGAACCTATTAACATTATTATTAGTATTAATTTAAAGTTTTAACAACAGATGTGAAATAGCAAATTCATTGCATTATGTATTTTAGTACGAAATTTACGAAAGACATTTACGATATTGGTAATAATACGCCGTATGTCTTACGAAAAGCGCATTACATTTCAAAACATGTTTAAAGAAGTTGCAAACGATGCAAGAACACGTTATTAACTGGTTTCTATATAACGTTTGGGTTACCATCCCTGCAAAACCACAGCAATCCAGAAATATTTACAAAAATTTACCATACAGCTAAAAGAAAGTGATATCCTTCCAAAGCCAACCCTCGGATTTCTATTGGTCACAGTGTACATCTGGTCACGCTCACAAGTCTAGAAACGATATAAATGTCACCACTCTGCTCCATCTGGCAGTCAGGTTGTAACACGTTTAGTGACATTGGTCCAGGTATATGAACATTATTGAATACTTCTTCAGAACAATATAAAGGTTGGGGATTTGTGCTAAAGCTTCAATATAGGAGTTTAAAAATCTCAAAATTTATCAAATAAGTAAAAGAATAAAAAACATTTCGGTTATAATAAATAGCAAAGCTTATAATAAATAATATGTACATTGTCAGGGTAGTTTTAAGGTATTTGCAGTACACTATTCTCATATCATAAGTGCTTGTTGATAAGTTGTTTTATTTAACTATTTTGTAAAAAGCTATACTCTGATTATATTTTATATTCATTTCAGAACACACAACAATGACTTTGATCGTGTATATCATAGCTCAGATTGCATTACTGGCGGTGTGCAAATCTTCAGAAGCCGTTATCTTAAACGTCGGCGACACGGCGGATTCCAGTAAGGCAAAATATCAATTTATCCCGTTGCAAGGCAACCCGACTCTTTCCATCGACGATTCTGATGCGCGTGTTCCTGTTGTGGTCGATCAAACAACTGATTTGATTAGCGCAATAAAAGCGAATACAAAACGTGTTTTGCGTGACCAGAAATTTGGAAAGTAGCCAATTGCCAAAGAAGCTACAGCAAAGCGCACCAAAACAAATGACACACACAAATCACAATGAATAAATGAACAAAGCTGGGGTCACGGCATTTGAACCGTCCATGCAAATCAATCGTGGTATAAACCTTCAATCGAACTTGACAATAGCCCCGATACAATTGTGTATAATCATAATCAGTATAATTAGGTAAAAATAAATCTGAAATATATTAACATAGGATAACTTAAGCTTGTGTTCATATTGGAATACAGTATTGAGAACTAGTATTGTAGTGAATACCTGTATCGTTAGAAAATGGTAAAGCATCAGAAAAATATTTTTACATTTCGTTGTATAACATTTGTAGAAAAAACATTTGTTTGATAAAAAGAAAACTGTGCCGGTTTTAGTATTACTATTGTTGCTTTTGGACCATATTTCGCCGAATTGCCGCGATTACAAAATGTGTAAATAAACAAATGCCGAAATGTTTAATTGTATATTAAGTTAAGTTAATTTCCTATCAATTAGTAAGATACAGTTAATAAACTGACGAGTATACTGAACAGCATTTCTAACACAACACATACACACTTCCCATTCAAATGAGTGTCCGGCAAATCCGAATAAAATGCAAAAATACTGCAATTTAATCGAAGACACAGCTGTTCAGATGTATTTTTAACTGCACACGTCCAAAAATGTGATGTTATTGTTAACACATTAACCTTTAACATAATAATTTTTCCTCACTGCTGCTTTTGTGGTGTAAAAATAATTTTGTGTTCACATTGAATTTCCTCCCATGCTTCTTCAGATATTCAGATATGCAGGCACAATTGCATCATGGGAAAATATGTTTTCTTCAGAAAACGTGATGAATTTATCTTCGTTGTCCAAGTATACAGCTTGCTGTAGAGGCAACTGCGCTCTTTGATGGAGTATATATATATATATATATATATATATATATATATATATATATATTTGTAATGAATATTTCAAGTGATTCATTTAACTATCAAATTGGTAGTGTATACCTACAATCCCTCTCAAAATGACTGACCGTTCCATCTGACTGCGGTTTTAATAATTTCTTATGTCGTGTGTTGTGTCGTGTAATCGTTCGTTGTCCTGTTTGATTACTATCTCTATATAAAGGACATTCTGATGGTTTCGAGCTTCTCTCATGATAATGTGTCTGGCTTGTCTATGGGTTTCAACATTCTTAACTTCTTAACTTCCCACTTATATATCGATTTGTAGATCTGAACAATTGGCTGTGTTGAATATATATGTAGATTGTTTTAATATGTGAGTCATTTACGCTTCTTGTTGCATCTTCTCAGTTTCGACATGTTAACCTTTCTTGTTAACTCGTCGGATAAATATGGCATATTAATGATTGATGTGTTCTGGTAGTTTGTATCGCACGAGTTGACGTTGTATTTCACGACTACGCATTTGCTTTGTATCTTACAGATAAGGGATTGTAAAATAAGAGTTTCCTCTCCTGCTGGACAGGTAAGGTTTTACTTTATGTGTTTTAATATGTTTTCATTTCTACTCAATGTATCCTTGGTTTAGTCAGTTCAGTAATTTGACTGATCATAGTCACCTTGTGCCACTGTGACTGTCAATTAAAGAGCTAAGTCATACCATTTTAAAATGTTTTCCAATTGGTTCTTATATTATAATAGACATGTGTGCGCAGTTACGGTTTTATTATCGTGTCCTGCTATTTATCTTCTCTTCTGATAATTTACTATTCTTGAAGCGGTTACCATGTAGCATGATCAATCTTTCAGATGACAGTGCTTTCTTTACCTTTAATATTAAAGTGGTCATGATTGAAACCTGTATTAAATATTGGATACATTCTCAAAACTACAGGATCACATTTTTGTTATTGATGAAACACTCGTTGCACCGGAATGAAGCATGTGGTTTTTAAAACTTTTTTTTTGTAATTTAGTAATGTTCATTACATATCTAATGTATACAGTTATTTCAATTGCAATCCTGTTGTTCGTGTAAGTTAAAAATGCAATCAAATTTGAACACCATACTCATGTAAACTAAAACGGGCTTTAAATCGTGTATGTGTTGTTCAAATTTAATAACCATAGAACACACGTTTGAAGAAACATTTTAATAATGGAATCGGAATTAGATACTATAGCCTTTATGTGAAAAGTAAACGCACAAGGGTTTATTGGCCATTTCTAGAACGTACCAATTATTTCCCTTTTGCCAACTTTTATTTTAAAGCCGACTGTGTAAAATAACGGTTTGTTATAACTTACAGAACGAGGAGCGTGGAATTTTTATCCATATTTAGAAACCATGAACTTTATATATGTTTTGTTTCATAATGCGTTTATTTTCTAAGGTCGGTGGTATAATCAATCAGATTGCGACGTCGACAAGATCGCGGATATGTTTTCCCATATGTTGTCGTCATACGTGTTGTAGTGTTTCCTTATACTGTACATATTTACCAACAAAAGTAATGACAAGTTGGCTGTTTTCAAATCAATTGTTTAATGGCAACTGACACGTATACATGAATTTAGTTTTTTTTTAGAAAGACAGATGTGTAGATATTAAATCGTGGGTTCTAATGTTGTTTTTGTTGCCATTTGTAAATGTCTGTGTTCCGAAGGACATTTAATCAATGATTAATTTGTTCATTGATTTTATTTATTGCAAAAATAGAAAGAAAAAAAAAACAACAATTGGATAGTGTGAAACTGTGAATGCTTTTTTTTGCGATACTGCGAATATTATTAATATGTTTGCTAATAAATACTGCTACAAAGTAAAATTACCCACATGCGGCGACTTCTTTTTACCATGTTCATGAGTTTATTGCTACTCAACACTTATGTATCTGTATAGTTACTGCCTATTGAAGTCTTGCTATTGCACATGGTGTAACTTCATCCTATAGGACAATGTTATTGCTCGTGGAAACTCCCTGCATGCTGTGCCACCATAATCATAGTATCCCAATATCAATGAGCCTGATTGTATCACGCTTCGTTCGTGCTTAAATACTTGAAATACATTTATTTTAAACACCAGTTTATTGCTTATTGTTGTGAACAACCTTTATACTTAGAACGTCAGTAATTTATTGAAATCTGAGAACGCAATAATTGTAAAAATAGAGACACATTACCTTTTACCGTGTTTTTCTACTCTTACTTATTGCAAGAGATAACACGTTCATTTGTACTGGAAATGGAAGGATACGAATGTTCTTGAAATATCTTACCAGTGCAGATGTTCTTGATGTATACGTGTGCGCTTAACGCTGAACGATTTACTTTTCATTATTGATATGTATCTTTAGGAAATGTCATATCGTGGTCGAAATGATCAGCAATTTTATGACAATAGTTGTATTCCTTGAACCAATAATTCTTCGGTAAATGAATACTATCACACGTTAGTTTCGTTCGTGATACCTTGGAAAAATAATCGTTATTTTTTTCAGTTGCATGAAATGGAGACAATGGTAATACTTTCAAGAATACGCATTTACTTTGTATCTTCCAGATAAGGGATTGAAAAATAAGAGTTTTCACTCCTGCTTGACGGGCTAAGTTTGAATTTATGAGTATTTAATTGTTTTCATTCCTACGCAATGTATCATGGCTTTAATCAGTTCAGTAAATTGACTGAATGTAATCACCTTGTGCCACTGTGACTGTACATTAAAAAGCGTAGCCATACCATTTAAAAATGTTTTATAATTAATCCTTATATATAATAGGCATGTGTTATTAACGTGCCCTGCTATTTATTTTCTCGTCTGATTATTTACTATTCCTTAAGCGGATACCATGAGTCACCATCAATTACGACAGTGCTTTCTTTACCTTTAATATTTAAGTGGGCATGACTGGCACCTGTATTAAATATCGGAAACACCCGCTGCACGGAGACGACGCACGCGGGTTTTATAACGTGGCATTTAGTAATGTTCAATTCATATCTTATATCGTTTTTTTCTATTACACTCCTGTTGTTCGGATAATTTTTTAATGCGAATTTGAACACCACACGCAATACTAAGGTATCTTGCTTTGTATCGTGTAATTGTTGTTCAAACATAATCAATATAGAAAAACAGACTGTGTTGATTTACGTTTTGTTATAACTGATAATACGAGAAACATGGCAAGTTTGGAAATTAAGAACTTTATGTATGTTTTTGTAAAGTAATGCGTACATATTTTTAATTTGGCTGTATACTCAATCCCATTGCTAGGACACCACTTTCCGTTTCTATTGTATTTTCCGTTAAAAGAAAGAGTCTTCTGGACAAAAATCCACTTTAGGCGGAAAGTGTCGTCTCTGATTAGCCTGTGCGGACTGCACAGGCTTATCTGGGACGACCCTTTACGCACATGCATTGAACCCTCTGTTCACAGAGCGAGGCCCATATATTGTCATTATACATCTTGTAGTGTTAATAATCCTGTGGACATTTTTAACAGCAACAGTAATGTGTAGTCGGCTGTTTTCAAATCAAATTATAAACGACAATAGTAAATTTCGGTACGCATAGAAGGTGGCATTATTTTATAACAAATAAGCCTTGTACAATAAATTAGCGAATTTTGACAAGTCATCGACAAAGAAAAGCATATTTCATCACTATATTTCAATTACAGTTTTCAGGAGGACTGATGCGTAGGAATAATTTATTTGTGCGAATGTTGTTTCGTGTTGCCCTTTGTAAACTTCTCTATTCCGAAGGACATTTCATCGATAATTTATGTTTTGTTTTTTTCAAATTAATAATACAAAAACCACTTACAGATAGTGTGACACTGTAGATGTTTAGTTTCCCTAATATGTTTGCTAATAAAGAACGACAACACATTATCCGCATGTTTTTATTTGCGACGGGCTTCTTATTATCATATTAACTATAACTTCACATTTGTTTATCTGAGTATTTTCTACATATTGTGGTCTATCTAGTACACATGGTGTTACTTTATCGCCCTATGAAACATTTTTGTTGTTCAGACAGAATCACTGCAGGCTCTGCCATCATGTTCCGAGTATGCCAATTAAACTGAGATTGTTTCATGCTCCGTATTTGCGAAAATACGTGACTTTTTTAAACATCAGTTTATTGCTGATTGTTGTGACAAACGTTTATTCTGAGAACGTGAGTAACTTATTGAAATCTGAGTAAGCAATAATTGTAAAAATAGAGACTCATTACCTTTTACCGAGGTGTTTTCTAATCTAAATCAAAGCAAGAGAAAACACTTTCATTTGTACTTGAAATGAAAAAATACGAATGTTGTTGAAATATCTTACCAGTGCAGATGTTCGTGATGTATACATGTGCGCTTTACGTTAGACGATTTACTATTTATAAGTGGTATGTATCTTTAAGAAATGTCAAATCAAGGTCGAAATGAACAGCACTTTCATGTAAATAGTTGTATTCCTTTGACCAATTCGGTAAATAAATACTACCAAACGTTAGTTTCGTTTGTGATAACTTGGAAAAAATTTCGATCATTTTTTCAGTTGCATGAAATTGAGACAATGATTGCTAATCGCTTCCATATCGTTCTGTCGTATTTCAAGGGCGACAACACGACAGAACGACAAATATACCCTTCGTAACAACGTTTAAAAAAGTAATCGCTGTTTCGTTATGGATAAGTATCGTTTAGTAAACAGGCAAACACGAACGAACGACTCATGTTATAATTTTTGTCTGGGTGGGTATATTCGTCGTTTTGCGTCTTGTCGTGATTCAGACTTTCAAACCCACTAACAAGCCAGAACAGCAAATAAAAGGCGCAACAAAACAACATTTAAGAAACCTGATTACACAATACGGTTCTTTATTTATGGAAAGGAACCAATTTCCAAAGAGTGAGACACAAAACAAATTCACAAGGCAAGACACACACATACATAACAAGCGCACAAACTTGTACACAACTGGGAACACCACCTTGGAAAAGTCAATACAAAAGCGTCCGGATTTAAAACCGATTTTAAGAAAATTGAATCTCACAATTGGTCCAGAATTATAAATTAAACATTTAAATGTAATCTAACATTAACCTCATAGCTTCACACTGTAAATTGAACAAAAGAGAATACATTTAAATTTAATTACTTTTTTAATACTCCATGGTTTAAAACAGACCAGAGCTTCAAAACCGTAAATTTCTTAAGGGAATTGCAACCAAATATGTATCAATTACATCTCGTCTTCATAAAAAATCATTAGAGACATAGCATCATATAGTTAAACATTCAGATCAGAGTCGTGATATTCAGAATTTAAGAATTAGCCGCAATAAGGTTGTAAAAGGCCAAATTACAAAGCATTGCTATGTATGTTTTTATAAACATCAATATAACAAGTTAATCAGTTTAAAAGTAAATTGTTTCGAGTAAATAAAATTTGTACAACCCGTTAAAAAAAAAAAAAAAAAANAAAGCGATTAACAGCATCTGAAAACTATTTAAACCATAAATATCCGCTTTCGATGACTTACAGGCGTCAGTAAGAGCAAAATGTATTTAGAAATAATGTCATAGGCACCGCGCTCGATTTGACATATGATGACGTCATAATTGTTAAACATAATGGGTTTCAAAGCTGCATCTTGAACGTACTTAAACTTCAGACATAATCTGTAATAAATAAATTCAGAATTGTAAGAATTTGTTTGCTATATGTTAGCTGTCAAATTCAATATAAACTTATTTTAATAAACGAGTGAAAAACACTGTAAAATTTTGCTATGGATAATATTGATATATTTATAGTGTAGAGGACCTGGCAATGAACTTGATGTTTTCTTGAACAATAATAATTACATGAATAACCATTACGTCTCATGAATGACAATGTATGGTTTTATATCGAATAGTGTGTGTAGTTTCTACAAAAGGAGGTTTGATGTTACATTAATTAACTTTCGAACGAGAATGTAAGTATGATTACTCCTATTGCTGTGAGATAGTAATGTTTTCGCGTTTCTTTATTGCTTATTTTCATTATACATGTGTTAAACGTTGTATGTTTGATGTTGTTAACAACATGGAATCATATTTTCATTTCCACATTTAAAACAATTTCACCATATGGCTACTTTCAACTATTCAATGTATTAAGAACCATTTAAGCGTAGTTTTCGTCGTACACTATATATTACTTATACAAATATCATATCAAATATATTACTAACACAAATATCATATAAAATATATTACTAACACAAATATCATATCAAATATATTACTAACACAAATATCATATCAAATATATTACTAACACAAATATCATATCAAATATATTACTAACACAAATATCATATCAAATATATTACTAACACAAATATCATATCAAATATATTACTAACACAAATATCATATCAAATATATTACTAACACAAATATCATATCAAATATATTACTAACACAAATATCATATCAAATATATTACTAACACAAATATCATATCAAATATATTACTAACACAAATATCATATCAAATATATTACTAACACAAATATCATATCAAATATATTACTAACACAAATATCATATCAAATATATTACTAACACAAATATCATATCAAATATATTACTAACACAAATATCATATCAAATATATTACTAACACAAATATCAAATCAAGTATACTTGTTTAAATGCGTTGAATTATTTGAATTGTTTAAACCACGCTGAAGTTATTTTGTAATGATGAGTCTGTTTATTGGTTGGCAAATATAGCAAATATTACTTTTTGGTTGTTGAATCCGATTAAATGTGTCTCTTTGGTAAATGAAATAGGGTAAATGTGTCGTATGGATACTAAATGTATCTAGACATACCATATATTTCGATTGTTTGGCTAAAGTTTCAGGCCACAATATACTTATGCAAGCCCTATGTATTCCATGTAACAACTTTAGTTAAAAATAAAGTCAACATTTTGCAAGTAAGTACCCCATAACCATACATTTTCTTAAATTGCATTTTAAGCTGAAAAAAGGTGTTTTATTGTATATGTAAGAAAGAACCTACATATCACATGACGCAAATGACACACCTTGAAGTTCACTGTTTTCGATCGGATATTTTTCTTGCTACTTTTTAGTTAAGTGTAACCCGAGTTCGCTCCAGTTCCCCGTTGTAGTCTTCAATCTTCAAACATTACAGTAATTTATTGATGAATATAAATGCTTTTCCTGCGCACACGTCGAGAACAAATAACAAAAGGAATGTCATTAACAAAAACAAATGCCTTTCGTTACACCAAAGATGACCTTTTTTAGAGAGTATAACAGTATTGCAAATCTCAACTATAAGTATTTTGTAACCTTCAGTTTTCCTCGTTGCAGTTACTCGCCATAACAGATATATGTTTGAATTAAATCTAAACAGTTTTGAAGGAATTATTTTAGAGTTGAAGTGGTCTATGAATAATAATTTGTTGGTTAACGTATTTGTTTACAGCTTAACAAATTACTGAACGTTTTAATTGCATTGCTTCTTATTATGTTTTAATCTATCACGTGGATTGACGTGAGGGCTGAAATTGAACTAAAGTTAGTTCATGACGTTTTATACGTTGACACTTGTGTACATCATAGAGAAATCAACTTAATGAATTGCGTGGGCTAGATTGATTGTGATTGTTGACTAAATCTATATTAAGTTTTGTGTCATATTTCACTATTTGAACATGGCATGAGCAGTCTCTCTGTTACATTATATATATGGCGTATAAGAAACGTAATAAGGAACATTGCCGATATGTGTTTGATTCAAGTGCTCCGATATACAATGAATCAAAATATTACACTTACTTATATTTGATCATGGACCTAAAAACCTGTGTTTCTTGCGACACTGTTTTCCAGATAATGATTCCGGGTTGATATTGGACCGTTGGTTTTTGTGATTAGGATATTGCAGATAGAAAACTGCATGATTTGTTTTTAATCAGAAGACAACGAATATCACCATCAATATTTGTTACGGATATTTGGACAGCCATGATTGGTTATGAAAGGTTTGCTCGTGGCAAACTTGTGCAAGCCACACGCATGTCCTTGTTTGTCCCTTCTTGTGACCCAAATGCGAATGCAATTGAGTGGGCTGCCATGCAAGTCTGCTCCTTACCCTTCATATAACCCAAAAATGGACGAGATTAAGTAGTTTGTGGTGCAAGTTGCACATGTCTCTTCATATAACACAAATGCGAATGAGATTATCATGCAGGTTTCATCAGGAAGGACATTCTATCCACTTCAATAGTGGTTGATCACATGTTCCTATAAATGACAGATGGTATAAGTTTACAAATACTGTATGGTATTATATTCGTGCTCAAATTGCACAGAATACATATCTAATAGGGAAAATAAAATGCCGCAAACATTACCAGGAGATATTCCTGGCCGCTAGTTTATACTTATAAAACAAATGAAGTTTGTAAATTCCTTACTAGGTTAATCATATTCCAGGGCTTGGTATATATATTATCAGTTTTCTCCCCATATTGTCCACCTGAAATGTCACTGTTTTGTATTAAGCAATTTATTTTGTACTGACATTCTAACAGACTTGATGTAATTTAAGTCTCTCCTACCAAATTGTGCCGCACCAACTGCTATTAGTAACCTCTGAAATCTATAAAACATTGTTACTGCTTAGCTTGTGTAAACATCGAGGATTGTATTATATTGCTAATGAACCTCAATGTGAACAACATTTGAGAAATTGTAAAGTTTGAGACAAAAAATGCTGTGAATAATACATGTATTAAATCATATTTGTTAATACAAGAAGTTAATTGGTTTAAATCACTTGTTATTGTGCTTAAGAAAAATGATATGAAAACTGCAAACACTTTGATTATTTTAATGAAACGACATAATCAAAACTGAAGTAAAACAATAGTATTTGTTTATAGCGCCTGTGTTCAATACATACCCAAATCAATGCCACATGGTTGACATACGTATACTATTTCGTTGATGTATATGTTATATATAGAACCACGAACACAATTAAAATTTCAGGACATGGAGAATTCCTAATCTTTACAGACGTCAAAAAGAGAGTTTGTGAGGAATTGCATTTTGAGAATATATTAACATCATTTTTATTAGAAATTTAAAGTTTTAACAAAAGATTAGAAACAGTCAATCCAATGCCTTATTTTAATGCGAAATCGTCAAATTCATTTCAAATAGAGGTGATAATAAACATTATTTCTTAGAAAACGCGAATGAATGTCAACTTTTAACGTTTCTAGAAATTGCATCACAATGTAATGTAATTAACTTGTTCCTATATATCCTTTGGGTTGCGATTTATGAAACACCATAGCAATCAAAAAATATTCACAATGATTTACAATACAACTAACAAAAGCGGTATTCTTCCAAAGCCAACCCTCTAATTCCTATTGGTAACAGTGTACATCTGGTCACGCTCACAAGTCTAGAAACGATATAAATGTCAACACCCTGCTTCATCTGGCAGTCAGTTTGAAACACTTTCAGTGAGACTGTTCCAGGTATAGGAACATTATTGAATAATTCTTCGGAACAATATTAAGGTAGGTGAGTTGTGATAATGCTTAAAAAATTTCATCATTTATCAAATATTTTTAAGCATAATAAACATTTCGGATATAATAAATAGCAAAGCTATTGATAAAAATTGTGTACATAATAAATTTATGAAGTATATTTGGATATTTGAATTACAATATTCTCAACTCATTTGTGCGTTTTGATTAGTTGCTTGTTTTAAATATTTTGCAAAAAAGTTATTATCTAATTATCTTTAACATTTCTTTCAGAACACAACAACAACAATGAATTTATCATAGCTCAGGTTGCATTACTGGTGGTGTGCTACTCTTCAGAAGCCGTTATCTTAAACGTCGGCGACAAAACGGAGTCCAGTAAGGCAAAACATCAATTTATCCCGTTGCAAGGCAACCCGACTCTTTCCATGGACGATTCTGCTGCGCGTGTTCCTGTCTTTGTCGATCTTACAACTGATTTGATGAGCATAATAAAAGCGAATACAAAACGTGTTTTGCGTGAGCAGAAACAAACGAGCTCAAAAGGAATGCGGCGTCAAAGGAGGAGCAATCGTCCACACAAACGTACAAGGTCAATTCATCTATTGCCTTCACATCTTGGCTTTCCGAGAAAATCGTGTGAAACTAAATCGAGTTATGTCTACAAAACTGAAGCTGTGGACATATTCGGAGACTCGGTACGTATTCATCCTGTAATCGAGTTTGGTAAAGTCACTATTGACCAGTATTTTTATGAGACCTATTGTTCGGACGACGGTTGTTTATGTGCTGGAATTGACTCTATACAGTTCACCTCGTCGTGCGAGACGACACACAGCTATACGTACGCCAGAGCTGTCAAGAACGGAAACTTAGGCTGGACTTTTGTGAAGGTCCGATCCGGTTGTGCGTGTATTATTAACGAAAAGCAGCAACACACGCAGGGCTTGAAACATCTATTATGACAATCACAACCTTATGGACAAAGAAATTAGATCGGTGGCATGTGTCAATATATTCGTAACATCGGAATCATGTTGCTGAAGTAAAATAAAACTATTTCAAGGTATCTAAATCAGTTTTATTAAATGTCCTGAATTTTCGAAAACAGTTTTAACGAAGTTTATCCTATCTAAATACAGGCAATTTGGCCAACCGGTCAAAAACATTGAGGAATACAATATTTCTTTTGCGCCTAGGTCGTAGCTTTGGACTCTTATTTACGCCTTGCCATGTTGTCAAATCAAACATCGTGTACGTTTACAATGCAGGTGGTTGTACACAATAACGTATCGTATACAATAGTTGTTACGGAAAGTATAGTTGTGCATCATTATTCGTCATGTTATGTCATTAAAATGAACCAATAATAACGTTCCCACTTTTACGAAATCCTCGCTCAGGTGTACAAAACAAATGTTATGATGAATATAAAATTTCTCCTAATCAATCGATGTGAACGAACTTCATTTCGATTTTATGCTTTATTTTCTACTTTTAAATTGTTCCTGGCTAAAATTCAAAAATACGTAAAAAATAACAACGTTTCCGAAATAAACACAAATCATGTTATACCTATTTACTCACTAATGCGTAAGCGTCAAACTAGAAACATTTACAGCTCTTACGTAAGCACGATAATCAGAAACCATGTACATTTATAACGAATTAACATAACCCTTTGCTTACGAGCAGATAAGCTAAGTTAAATTGCCAAAGTTATCGCGTCCACTCTCATGTTTTGTATCGTTAACGCATGTGTGAAAGCACCTGTCTGTGATAATCGTTACTGATAACGTTCTATGTATTGTTACATGTACATGTGTATACATAGAATATAATTTATTCAGTTGCGCCGAGTGTTGTTTTATTTACTGTATTTTATAACGATATGTTGGGCCGTTGAGTCCGGTAGAACGTCCCTTTGTACAAGCAGGAAGGAGCTCTTATCGATAGCCCGATGTCCCTTCTTTTTGGCAAATAGCCAATTACCAAAACAACTACAGGAACGCGCACCACAAACAAATGGCAAACACACATCACACATGAATAAAGCTGGGGTCACGACATTTGAACAGTCCATGCAAAGCAATCGTGGTATAAATTTGCGAGTTAACTTGACAATGGTCCGATACAATTATGTACAATCATAATCATTATAATTAGGTTCAAATAAATCTGAAATATATTCGTATAGAATAACGTAAACTTGTCTACATGTTGTTATACATTGTTAATATTTAAGAAAATCAACATTTCGTGGTATAATATCATTTTGTAGATTGTAAAAAATGGAAACTATGCCGGTTTTATCATTACTATTATGGTTAACATGTGTGGTATTATATTAGTTTATATCTATTTATTTTAGCTCGATTACATCTAAAGCATAAGACTTAATGAAACGCTCTCGAGTCTGTTTCCTGGGACTAAGAACCAGTACTTAGTGTCTTTTGGGGGAAATCTAAAGAACGCTACCACAGTGGGGATCCAACCCGTGACTTCCCGGTCGCAAGACGGACACCATATACACTACGCCACGGCTACCTTTTAAATTATTGTTATTATATTAAACACATACACCTTTAAAGATAATATCCACACACGCCTGTGTTTGCGGTATCATTAATTTAAATGCACAAAAGGCAGAATATGGCGTTCATAACATAATTTCGTTTATATTGAGTTTCCTCCCATGCTTGTTTATATATATAGGCACCAGTGCATTAAGCCAAATATTATTGTTTTTTTAAATGTGTGATTTTCCTTCATTTTCAATGTTTACGACTTGTTCCTGATGCAACAGTGGTTTTTAATAGAGTATATTCAATATGTATTTAATTCTTAAATGTCTGCATGGTTTGTCCCAATTAAGTGTATTTGTTCATGGACTATTTCAAGTGATACATTTAACTATGAAATTGGTAGTTTACACAACCGATCCATCCTGGTTCAAAATGTTTTTGACTTACCGTTCCTTCTTGCCACCAGTTTAAATTAAAAAAAACATATTTTATTTGTTGTATTGTGTTATCGTTTGTTCTGTCTTTCATATGCAATTGGTAACTTCCTTTATGTAAAAGGACTCTCGGATGGTACGAGCTCTTCTCATGATAATGTTTATGGGGTCGATGGATTATTAATAGGGTTGCTTCGCACTTTTAAGATACCAATATGTAGAGCTCAAATAATAAATGTGTTGAATAAATATGTACATGTAGATTTTAACACAGGAAATAATATCCCTACAATGTACAACTGTACGATGGAAGATTGTTCAGAACAGGGTTATTTATAAGTATAATGAATCTCTGTTTTGTTTAGTGAAAATATTTGGCAAAGTGTGGGCTTGGGGCTCCTTAAATCCGATTTAAACCCCAAGTGCTTTTGCATTCGACTTTCCAAGGCGTTGATCCCAGTGTTATTTTCATGTTTCATGTTTGTCAAATGTTATGTACAAGTTTGTCGTGTCTAGTTGTTTCGTATCTTACTGTTTGGCAATATGTTGCTTGCCATAAATTTAGGAACGAAAATCAAAAGGTATGGCACTCAAACAAAAAATGTAATGTTTTCCACTTCTTATATAAGATAAGCACTTGTTAGCGGTAACGGTTCTCTTAACATGTCCTGCTATTTATCTACAAGCCTGATGATTCACTATTCTTTAAGCGTTGAACATGTATCACGACCAACTATAGCAGTGCTGTCTTAGCCTTAAGTATTTTTAAGGTCATGTTTGACACCTGTATTGCAAATCGGTTATATTCTCAAAACGTATATTGATGAGCGCTCGCTTCACCGATATAAAATACGTGGATTTTAAAACGTTTTTGTCAATAATTGTAATGTCCATTTCTTATCCAATGAATACAGTTATTTCAATTGTACTCCTGTCGTCCGGTCAAGTCATAAATACAATCAAATTTCGAACACCACTTTAATGTAAACAAAAATGTCTCGTGCTTTGTATTGTTTATTTCGCTGTTTGAATATAACATAGCAATCACGTTTGCATACATATTTATGATGGCAACGGAATAAGATACAAAAACCTAAATGTAAAAAATAAATGCACAAGAGTTTATTGGCCATCATTATTAAACCAGTTATTTCCATTTGGCAAACTTGTATATTAAAACAAACTGTGTTGCGTGACATTTTGTTATAACTGACAATACGAGAAACATGGCATGCTTACATATTAAGAACTTTATGTTTGTTTTTGTAAAGTAATGCGTTAATTTTTTAAATTCGGCGGAATTATCAATCCAATTGCTACGTCAAGACGACCAGTTTTCTTAATGCATGTACGTAAAGTGTCGTCACAGATTAGCCTGTGCAGTCCGCACATGCTAATCAGGGTCGAAACTTTCCGCTTTTATTGTTTTTTTCGTTTAAAGGAAAACTCTTCTTGTCAAAAATGCTGTTAAGGCGAAAAGTGTCGCCTCTGATAAGCCTGTGCGGATTGCACAGGCTAATCTGGTACGACACTTTACTCACATGCATTTAGCCCCCTTTTCACAGAGCGAGGCTCATATTTTGTCTTTATACATCTTGTAGTGTTTCATAATCCTCTGGACAGTTTTACCAGCAACAGTTATGTGGAGGCGGCTGTTTTCAAATCAAATGTCAAATGACAATAGTCAATTCAGGTACGTATACATGAATTTTACGCATAGAATGTGGAACTATTGTATCACAAATATTCCTTCCTACGAATTGCTAATTGTCTCTCTCGCATGTGAGGAGTACAATAAAATATCAAATTTTGACAAGTAATCGACAAAAAACAGCATTTGTTTATAAGAAAACTACTTTTTGTTTGAAGGAAAGATGCGTAGGAGTTAATGCCGTGGAACGAATGTTGTTCTTCGGTTGCCCTTTGTAAAAAATTGTGTTCCGAAGGACATTTCATCGATGATTTATGTGTTAATTTATTTCATATCAATTATACAAAAATACTAACATATAGTGTTAAACTGTACATTGTTTGTTGCGCTACTGAGAATATTCATATGCTTGCTAATAAATAATGCCAACAAATTATCCGCATGTTTTGTTTTTGGCCACGGACATCTTACCATATGAACGCATTTATTATAACGTCTCACTTGTGAATCTGTGTATTTTCTACATCTTGGGGTCTATCTAGTGCACATGGTGTCACTTAATCGCCCCCATGGGACATATGTTTTTGCTCTGCGAACAGTATTCCAATATCGCTGAACCTCATTATACCATGCTCTGCACATGCTGAACTACCAATATATTATAAACACCAGTTTATCGCTTGTTCTTGTGCTAAACCTTTATTCTGAGAACGTTAGTAATTTATTGGAAAAAGAGTACGCAATAATTGTAAACATAGCGACTCAGCACTATTAACATTGAGATTGTTTATTCTAAACCGTTTTAAAAAATAACCCGTTTGTACTTAAAATTGGAGCATACGAATGTTCTTCATTTTTAAACAGTTCAGATGTTCTTAACGTTAACATGTGCGCTTGATGTTGAACGATTTATTTTTAAGTTATTGGTATATATATATTTACACAATGTCCTATCGTGGCTGAAATTAAATACAATTGTAAGTATACATGTAGTAGGGTCAATATACACTTTGACCCCCAACAAATTGCTACAAAAGGTATTTTAACTAATCCTGGTAGGGTAGAAGGTATTTTAAAACATAGCAAAAGTTATTATCAAAAACATACGACAATCAGCCCTCCGGATAGTGTTTTTTTTTTCAAAATGGCCGCCAAGATGGCCGCCAAAGACCTAATAATGATCATAACTATGTAACTTGTCAATCAAATTGATAAATTTGTTGTCTATAACCAGGTTTCAAGGGGATAAGAACACGTAATGCTCATCAAACATTGTTTAAGTTTAATATAGTACACACAAATACAACATGGCGTCAAAAACGGCCGCCAAGATGGCCGCCAAAACCTATTTACGATCACAACTATGTAACTATCCCTCAAATTTGATGAACTTGGTGTCCCTACCAAGGTTTTATGGGGAAACGAACACATTTATATCATCAGACAAAGTGTAAGTTAATTATGTTACACAGAAATCCAACATGGCGTCAAAAATGGCTGCCAAGATGGCCGCCAAAACCTATTTTTGATCATAACTATGTTACTATCCACTTACATTTGACAATTTTGGTGTCCATACATAGGTTTCAGGGGGCAAAGAAGACATTAAATCATCAGACATTATTTTAGTTTATTATATTGCACACAAATCCAACACAGCGTCCAAAATGGCCGCCAAGTTGGCCGCCAAAACCTATTTATGATAAAAAAATATAACTATGTAACTATCCACTCAAATTTGATGAATTTGGTTTCTATACCTAGGTTTCAGGGAGCAAATGACACATTATATATCATCAGACAAAATGTAAGCTGATTATGTTACACAAAAATCCAACACGGCGTCCAAAATGGCCATCAACACAAAACGAAGGACCAAAAGTCCATAACTTGTTACTCAAACGTTATGGTTGTTATGTAAAACGCCATAGTTTATGAGACAAGGAACACTTTAATCGAATTAAGGTTATCACTAAGCAGTTGAATAATCATAAAATCCAATTAACGACATGTTGAAGAGAGAATGAACTAGCACATGACTTCATGATAGGATCAGGTTTTACTAACTTCTGTAGACTTCATTTTCATCGTTGCAGAAAATCCTTGAAGATTAATTACAGCATGAATAAGCACGAGTTCTTTCAAAAGGTTGATATTATACACTTTGTGTTCCTTTGACTATTTATTTACATCAAAGCGGAAGTAGATGGACGTATTGTCCCTTTCGGAGTAATGCAGGATCAAGATGAGCAAATCTGAAACCTCGCCCACCGATTTTGTGTTGCTACGACGGGATCGTTATACTGTTTCTTTAAAAATGTCAACGTCTGCATCCCCTGAAGACAGAACAACATAGCATCCCATTTTAGTCAGAGTTTAGCCGGCCTTGTTTCTGTCAGGAGACAAAAAGTCTTCCTTTTTTACATGAGCATTCTCTTTCTTTGCTGAAACTCACAATACGCTTGTCCGTAATGCCTTTCTCTGAGGCATGCATAGACCACATGTGCTCTATAAAAAAACATCATCAATGTTTGCTCAATGACAAGATCACGTCCTAGCCCGGCCTAGCACTGATGGCTCCTACGAACAACGTGGAAACCAATATCGAACTTTCGATGAACGTCTGGGTGCGTTTCCTCTAGGTTGCCTATTTGCTGCATATACATGTAGTAATAAGCAGATTGCAGGTGATGTACCCAGCTGCAGCACAGATGGATAATCAAATCGGGCACTGCATGCTAAAGCATCAGCCAACACCCAGTACGATATGCTTAAATAACCACTCTTGAATTGGTAATCATAAGCTGATAATTCAGCCATACTATGCTTGTCTTTGAGGTCTGGAAAAGTTCATGCTTCTTCTTCTCTGAAGCCCTCTCGAGTATGATCAAAATCGCATAACATGTATCATAACATGTCTCATCTGCTAGCGTCGTTTTGCCCCTAAGAAGGGAAGAGTACACATTCTTGTCATGATCCAGCAGTATCTGAATGTCTGGATCTTCCTGTGTCATTTCGGCTGTAAGCTAACTGTGTATGTACGTTTCAACAAGAAGATGGTCCCGTAAAGCCCTCTGGACATCTTTTCGTGTCACAATGTGCACAATTGCATTTTCTCCATAGACAACCTCAAGTATGTTTTGAGACCGTTTTCTTTCATGAGGGACCCCCCACGCAAGTTCATACGTTTATGAAACATCCCAAATTCTTAACAACATTTTCAACTACTGTGTGGCTTATAAATGATGATTTAGGCAGCCTTCCAATACAAGGGCTGGTAAAACGTTACAATGGTGTGAAGGCTGTGGCAAACTAAGGCCTATGTTGACAGAATGCACGCTTTGTCCCCATTGTACATATTAAGCATAGGCAAGAATATGACTGACAACATCCCAGGGTACTGGCTTTTCTGATGCAAGATACACATCATTCCCTGCCAATTCAGTGATGCCTGAAGCTGCAACATATCGATCTTCTTGTCAAAATTCAGAACTCGCGGCAGGTCCAAACTAAGGCGTTCCACATAACAATCATCACATCAAAAGTAATGGACTTGTGGTCCTTCGTATTGTGTCGTTGGACGCCATGTGAAATGTGTGTGTACATAATACACTTAAACTATGTCTGACAATCTTAATGTGTTCTTTGCCCCTCGAAACCTCGGTATAGACACCAAAATCATCAAATGTGAGTGGATAGTTACATTGTTATGATCATTAATGGGTTTTGGTGGCCATCTTGGCGGCCTTTTCAGACGCCATGAAGGATTTGTGTGTAATATAATAAACTTAAACAATGTCTGTTGATCTTAGTGTTCTTTACCCCCTGGAACCTATGTATAGCCACCAACATAATCAAATTGGAGAAATATTTACATAATTATGATCATTAATAGGTTTTGGCGGCCATATTTGCGGCCATTTTAGACGCCATGTTGGATTTATGTGTTCTATTGTAAGCTTAAACATGTGTGATGATCTTTATATGTTCTTCGCCCCTTGAAACCTAGGTATAGACACCAAATTCATAAAATGTAAATGGATAGTAACATAGTTATGAGCATTAATAAGTTTTGGTGGCCATCTTGGTGGCCATTTTGGACGCCATGTTTGATTTGTGTGTAATATAATTAACTTTAACAATGTCTGATGATCTTAATGTGTTCTTTGCCCCTTGCAATCTATGTATAGCCACCAAAATAATCAAAATTGAGTGGATATTTACATAGTTATGATCATTTATATGTTTTGGCTGCCATCTTGGCGGCCATTTTAAACTCCATGTTGGATTTGTGTGTACTATTGTAAACTTAAACAATGTCTGATGATCTGTATGTGTTCTTTGCCCCTTGAAACCTAGGTGTAGACACCAAAATCACCAAATTTGATTGTATAGTTACATAGTTATGATCATTAATGGGTATTGGCGGCCATCTTGGCGGCCATCTTGAAAAAAAACTATTTCTGGAGGTCCGATTGTGTTAAACTTTTGATATGTTTTAAAGGACCTTCTATCCTACCAGGATCAGTTAAAATACCGTTGTAGCAATTTTTTGGTGGTTGCAGGTATTTTTCTCATATATTGACCCTACTATAGGTGTGGTATCCCATTACTAAATAACCAATGTTTACGACACATTGTATTTCGAAACTAAACTGCAATATGTATTATATAAGTTGTAAAATTTATTACTACGATAATGGTATAAAAAGCCCTTATTTGATAAATGCAATGATTTAAAATTGAAATCCTAAATTTAGGAACAAACCCTAGCGTGTCGATCTAATGGTGTTATTTAAATTCCATTAAAGGAATACTACCATCCAAGAATGGGAAATTAACAAAATCAAAATTAAACTCATCTCGTTTGTCATATAAACTGGTTTTCACAGAATTGTCAATAATAGTAAGATGTAAGTGTATGACTACATCGGCAAACGATGAATCCGACTTATTGAAGGAAAAGTTCTTAGGGTAACTATTTGGGATATTCTGTCCGAAGAAATGATTATCGATGTTTAAAATATCATCTACAAGTATATATCTACTAATTACGTATTGCACTAAAAAGATTATATTTAATAATTTATGGATAAACTAAGCACAAAGTCTCGTTCATTTAAATACAAGAATATATCAGCAATGAGTGGTGCACAGTAAGTACAATATTCAAACAAATAATTTGTTTGAATATTTTCCCATTACATTTAACAAAAAGGTTATCAAAAAGAAAGGTTAGGGCTCAACAGAAGTCTGATCAATCCATATAATATAATGATCAACATGTTCATTGGTAAAAAAGCAGTTTTTGAATTTAAAGCAAGGTATGATCATATCTCTCTAACAAATTTATGATCCATCAGCGAATATTTTTTTATAATGCTGCGTGGCATGGTTGTGAAAATAAAAGTCATTTTTGTACCAACACGGGACTCTTGGTAATATGTTCATTCACTTGTATTAAAGATTTCTGAAGATTTTATATCGACCAAAACAAGTATACGCTGCTTTCTTCGTAGAACTAAATACAGGAGTTAATTATGAGAAATATAATAGCACTAAGACTTGAAGTAAAAAAGATAACTGTTATGTGGTACACGGCACATTATTTGTTATAAAACAAATGACGAAAGGATTTTGATGCCGTTAAGGAAACACTGCAAAAAGAGAAATTCCATCATTTTTCGTTTCGGCATTAGTTATTGATATATGAAGGTATTTGTCTTTTTATCATACTTTTGTATTTATATTTGTCTGCCTTGTGTGTTGCTTGTGTGTTATCGCCCTTCAAACGCGCAAAAAGCCAGAATGACATGGCATATATAAGCCAGTATATTAGAGCCCTGTTTTGCTTTTGTTCGATTGTGTTTTTTCTCGTCGCCACTCACGGCAAGTTACGCATAATTTAACAGGTTTCTTGAATCCACATTTTAATAAATCAATTCCCTTTTAAATTTAAATAATTAAAAGCATTCTAGAGTGTGCAATTATTTCGAGCGAGCGGCTTAAGACTTAAAGATGTGCATACGCAAACATATGAAAAACCCGGCCCATCCCATTTTCTGAACGATTCAGCATGATTTGAAAGTAAAAAATGATAATTAAATGAACATTTCACTGAACCGATTTTAAAATATAGTCAGGGATTTTTAACAAAACAGGTCAAGATATATATCTGGAACAAAAAAGCAATAATTAATGCAAGTGTCATTGAAGACATTTCAAACAGTTGTTCAGGGTATCCCGGAACATTTAAAAGCGTGTTGCTTGTTTTGTATAAATTTATATAGACATTATAAATGTTAATCAATCAAAACACAATATATAATTCCACTGCTTAACTAGTCATGCCTTTCACAAGAAAAAGTAGGAGTTGAGTATGTATCATTTTGTAATCGTTGTCGGCAGTCCTTGATATTTTTAGGGATTGTTTTAATACTGAGAGTTCGCACATAGGATGGCAACACATCACTTATTATATGGCAAAGCACATATTTCTCTGTGAATAAACCTCTGGAGCTAGACCTCAAGTTATGTAATTATGCCGGGCTGGAATCAGAAACATATATCAATGGGTTTGTAGTCCAGCGTCCTACCAACTGAGCAAGCTTGAATCGATCTGCAAGCTATGCTTTGCGTCATCAACGGGGTTGACTTGTACACGCAATTTAATAACAACGTTGAACATAGTAAAACTTGCTATGGAAAGTCATTGACGAAAATTCTATACAAAGGGAAAGATACAGACCAAATCGAAAGGTTCGATATGCCAAAGACCTCTGCCATTATATGTGGCAAATGAACGTTACAGTCGTGACATACCTTCGTTTTAAAAAAAAGAATCGCAGGTGAATAATAAGAATAACTTCCTACTTGAAGTGATTAGATTATATTCAAAAGGAAAGCTATTAACAAAATTGAAAGGTTCGAAATATCAACACCATAATAAATATGAAACGAGAACAATAATGGTCAATCCAGAATTATTGTTGTATTCATGAAACGTGATCATGATTACATTCACTCTCATAATATCGGATTGCATTAATAACAATTTACTGTTACAAGTTTGTAAGTCACAGGTTAATCAGTCAAGGTTCGAAATATCAACACCATAATAAATATGAAACGAGAATAATAATGGCCAATCCAGCATTATTGTTGTATTCATGAAACGTTATCATGATTACATTCACTCTCATGATATTGGATTGCATTACTAACAATTTACTGACAAACGTTTGGACGTCACAGTTTAATTAGTCACATCTGATGGGTAAAGGGGTGTTTCTACCAGGAAGCAGTAATTCTACATTAGGTTTTGAACTTACACAGTCCATCTCCGTATTTAGAAAAAAAATAGAAAAATCGTGATGTTTACAATAGTCTTCTCTGATTTTCATAACACACGTTTTCCGAATGGCTTGCATTAATTCTTGATTAATTTGTTTTTATTGGGAAGCCACAAGTTTCGTTCTTTCATATGTATGTAGTAAACTTGAAACTATCAATACATTAAATTAAGCGCATAAAACCAATATCTGAACTATGACCCATTTAAACAACTATCAGAGTTTCACGAGTTCACTTGTGAATAAGTGATCGATTCTGGTTTAAGTGTGTGTGTGTGTTTTAGTAGGAGTTATCTCTTGCTCTGCTTATTTTAACCGTTTCATTCCTCAATCAACTATTTCAAAAATGGATACTCAATCTTTCTGCTCTGGTTGAGTTAGAGGTAGTGGATAATTGCTATAGAAGGCATTTCATGCCCAATACCAAAATAAGTTATGACCTAGTGGGTCCGGTTAAGAGGAGTGTGATTTTTGAAATCTGGAATATATTATATCCAAATAATGCTGACGTGTGTGCTCACCTGCTTCCTTTAGTTCTGTTGACAATCATAAAATAAATACAATGTGCCCATATTTTATATAATAATATAATCATTTAACTATAATATAATAATACTTAACACAAAAAAATAAAAAATCTGATCAATATTGCATCACCTAGTTTTACATTTTCATCTCATATTTATCCTTCGCCACTCCTACCTAATAGTTTTCGTCGCCAAATGCAATGATATTTACCACTAAAATATCATATGATAATTGGAACCGAACCTCTAACAAATATGGTAAATGGTCAATGACCAATACATTTGCTCCATAATTTGATATGCTTTTAATTGCATAAAGTAGCTTTACCTCTAAAACACGTGTTATTTCTGAGCGATGATTGGATGATATTTGCGCACTATTACTATATTGTAAACTTAGTCTAGTCAAAAAGAGCATGACGTCAGAGGGCTACCTCTAAGTATTGGTATTCAAATGTCTCATTTTGAAATAAGAGATAAACTTTTCTAAAGACAAATACTAGCCATTGTGGTACTGCTACGAAACACATAACTAAACAAGTAAATTTAGTTATTCTTTAGTCTTAAGAATGTGTTTGCAGACAAATGTGTCGTGTGTGTTTTCCGACGGTCAGTATGCCAAGGGGCTGTTATAAAGTATTTTATTATTTTTACGTCATATTTCTGTACTGTTTAGTGTTCGATCAGTACCGTTTATTTTTAAGAATGATATTTATATATTTCATGAATTACACAAAAGTACGTTTGAACAAAATAATATAAAATAATCATGAAATTTGTTTAACGGTATCGTTTCTGAATTGCGTGCAGTAGACGTTTGAATAATTTTCCAAATTCTCTGAGTGATTTTCTTCTCATTGTGTCCATGTGCTTCCTTTGATCAGTGTTGTATTTTAATTTCGTTTTCCTATATGCATACATATAATCCTTTTTCAAAGAATAGTTGTTTTTTTTAAATTATACTCGTATATAGCTCGTATAGATTGAAATTGTTTGGTTTACAATCTTTGTTAAACCACTGTTGTTTATTTTTATCAGCATTTATAAATCCTTTACTTTCAAGTTTTATAATGCTCTTAACATATTGTTCTCCTTAACTTTTGTTCCAGATCACGAAGGAAGTCGCATTTGTTCTCGGGTTTCCATTTACAATACATAAGCAGACTAATATTACTAGTTAAAACAGCGTTATTCGTGCGAGGAGCAAATGTCAGCGGCACATGATCGGAGAAGCTCGTGACATAGTTAACTGTAAAATCTAAAATAGCCTTTAAATGTGTGCGCGCAGTTATTTAATAATCAACTAAGCTTTCACCATTTTGTGTAAAGCACGTTTTTTTACCAATATTTTGTTCGTTATGTACATTTGTAACAGTCCGTTCACGATACGAATATTAGTCGCTTTACATATTTCGAACAGGTAGTCTCCAAATCGATTCGTAATTGGGTCACACGTTGAGCTTGGGATAAGGTTTCATTATCTGGGACAGTATCACTATCAGTATCACATATATAACTATCATTTAAGATGTACTTGGCCGTATTGTCTGTAAGAGAGTTTGTGTCTCCATTTAAAAATACCTTTCATTTGGTTTGATAACAATTGATATCAAATTCAATAGTTTTAAAAATACAATTAGTATACAAAAAAATGAGCAGGGGAATTTTCTATTTATTATGAATCTTTAATGTAAATCACAATATCACCACTCGAGCGCTTCGCTCTACGGTTTGAAAAATGCCTCTAAGAATGAATATGTTTGCTGTAGCCTTTAATGTCTTTATTTGTCCAAGTTAAGGTGAAGTATATAGTATCGTGGTAGTATAGAAAAGATGTAAACTTACTATCTGATCATTTAAAGCCCCATAAATATTCAAAACGCAACGACATTTTCGTACAATATTTCTTTAAATAAAGTTAACCAATCAAAAATCAGTGTTTCTAAAAGCAAAAGCAAAATTCTCAACGCCAGATATGGTCTGGTAACATAGATGTTTGTAGATACAGAATGCTCGTTTTTATTTTATTTTGACATACAAAAATCCATTTTAATTTCCCGAGACGATATCTATTCATACGACACACGAACACTAACATGGTACCATTTTAGTGTTCGTATGTCGTATGGATAGATATCAGTGCGGGAAATTAAAATGGAATTTATTGTGACACGAAAAATTAAAAACAAACATTTTGTATTTACAAAAATCCATGTTACCAGAACACATCTTGATTTGAAATTTTAGCTTTTGCTATAAATAACATTGATGTTTAATTTGGTAACTTTATTTAAAAAATACTTAACGAAATTTCCATTGATGTTTTAGTATCAATAGGGCTTTAAGAGCAGTTAGTCCGTCTTCTATGACACTGTCATGATCGTCCTTTTCATCACACTTGTCTGTTTATCTACAGTTTGTCAATTTAAAGGAAAGTTTCATTTCCTTCGGTTCTTGCCGTTTTCATTTTGTGGTATTAATCTTCGCCGGACATCCATAATTTCCTTTGGGTACTGTTCGGAAATTCCAAATTGGGTACCTTTAAGCAGCTTTGATTCCTTGCGAACCCTCTCCTTGTCTGGGCAATATGCGAACTTCGCCACAATCGGACGCACTTTATTCGGCTGGTATCGGCCTACACGGTGTACCCTATGTAACTTTTTATCGAATGGAGCGTTTTGCACATGCAGTCTTTTTTTTTAAATAAATCCCAAGATCTTTATATCGATTCTATCAGGGTCACTGAATCCTCGCGACTTTGCAGATTTCTCGTGGCCTTAACAGTTGAGTCAAATTCAGTTTGCTTTATTGTTAAATTCTCTATCATATTGCCACTGAAATCCCATGTTTTTTCTAAACCCTTTTTCGGGTCTCAACACTATTTACTCTTGGTTCAATTTTGTCTATCCTTGAAACAGTCCGATACTGTTTGTTGAATTTGATCAAGTTTTGATAGTTACGGAATGTTACCTTTCCAATATTGTTGCGTAAATGATGATTCATTATAATTTTGAATCAAATATGCAAATAACAAAAACAAACTTAATCAAGTAAACACAATTTGCAAGTTTCATATATTATGATGGTTGCTAGGTAAAAAACGCAGTTGTTTTAATGCAATTATCAATTTCATATATGATGAGAGCTGCTAGGTTAACAACAGTTATTTGTGTATTAATGAAATTATGAATTTCATATTAGTCTTATAACTGTCCAAGAAACTACTTTATTGTTTCTTTTGCTATGTTTGTATAAACATTTGAAGCAAATCTTTGACTAGCTTTAAATCATTGAAAATTAGGGATAACTTCTTTCCATTTGCATTCAAGCAAGTACTTATTTACTTCCATGAAAAGAATAAATTATTTGTCATTTAACGGTTTACTTGTATCACCCAGGAGTAATATTTTGCAGTTCATTACTATTTGCATATGTATCTTTAATGATTTTTTGTACTGCGTTACACTCCCATAATAAATGGGTAATTGTTTCTACTGACATTTTGAAAAAAGGTGCATGTATTACTATCCGACAATCCCATTTTAAAATGAAGAGAGTTTGATTCCAATATTATGTGGATAATTCTAGTTTGTAGCCATTGCAAATATGTATAAGTCTTGTTTTTAATCACTTGTCCAACAACTTTTTTCATGGTATGGATTTTGTGCAGTCAGTGATTGTTCTAATATTTCAATTTTTCCTAAAAATATACTTTCGTTTGTTTTTCTAAATTTTGCTTTTTGACTTAAATAAGACATATTTTTGCCTCTAATATCCATTTAAAGTGTTCTTAAGATAAGTTGATAATTGATGACAAACTGTATTTGGCTGCCATCAATATCATTTAGCGTTACTCAATTATATATAGGAATGCAATATTGCCGTGTAATATCATCTATCAATGTGTTAATTATTTGCAAAGATTCAATATCAGGTAATAACGAGTTAATGAATTTCCAGAAATCTTCACCGTGTATATTTTTTTCAAAATGTATCACCATGTCAATAATAGAATGATCTGATCGGTAGCATGTTTGTATCTGAGCATTTAAAGTCACACAAATTATTTGGCATAGTAAATTTAAGAATGAATAAGAAACATATTTTATTTATGTCAATTAGAATATATCTGGTGGTAACAAGGTAGAAATCTGTCTTTTTTGCGCTTCAAAACTTAAAAATAATCGCGTTTGTCGAAATGGACGTATACTTCTAGAAATCCAACTTTCGGTTTTAAAAGCGGTTCCGTTTGAAAAATAATAAATTACTTGCTAACTAGCTATAGATTTAATTTTATCTATGCCAATAAGAATATATCTGGTGGTTACAAGGTAGAAATCGGTCTTTTTTGCGCTTTTAAACTGAGAAATAATCGCGTTTGTCGAAATGGACGTATACGTATAGAAATCCTACTTTCGGTTTGAAAGCGGTACCGTTTGAAAAATAATAAATTACTTGCTAACTAGGCTATAGATTTAATGACAATTTTGCAAACTTTCAAATTGCATCTTTATGTATTGATTAACATGTACTTCATTTCAAGGTCAGAGGCTTTAATAAATGTTCAATCATATTCTTTGTAATAAGGAAAAGGTCCAGACGGCCTTGTTGCAATTGTTTAGTACGTCTCCATGTGTATCTTTTTTTTCATCGTTTATATACCTAAACATGTCATTTAATTCCGTTTCAACTATTTCCGCCAATAACAAGTCTCTTGATTTCCTAATACTATTTAAATGTTTATATTTAATATAATCTACCATTTGGTAAAGTACTAAATTCAAGTCTCCAAATATAATATACATAGTATTGCCAATTTTATCAATTGTATCAAATACTTGTTTATAAAAGGACGGGTTGTCTGTATTTGGGCCATACAAGTTTAGTTATGTGAATTGTTTGGTACATAACGTAAGATTAAGGGCTATCATATGCCCATAATCATCTTTGTCAACTGAATTTCCTGTTATTTGTAATAAATTGTTTAATAAGATTGCAATACCTCTAGAATTAAATGACCCAAAACTAAAGAAGCAATCCCCATCCCATTTAAAAAAAAAATAATTTTTGTTTCCATGTTTGCATTCAAGTTAACGTCCTGTAAGAAATAGATATCGACCTTAAGCTTGTATATGTTATTCATTACATCAAATAGCTTTCTATTATAATTTCACCCCCTGCAGTTAAGAGCAATAATGCGTAGTTCAGAATTTAGAGGGTTACACAAAAACGTATCGATGTTTGACAGTAAAATATGAATGATTCTCCATTAAATATTATATTTATCATATGCATAATTAAAAAGGATCAAACTGCTCATGTCATGTTAAAAAATACATATATATATGTTATGATTGTCAACAGAACTAAAGGTAGCAGGTGATCACACAAGTCAGCATTTTTTGGATAGAATATATTCCAGATCTCAAAAATCACACTCCTCTTACCCGGACCCACTAGGTCATAACTTATTTGGGTATTGGGCATGACATCCCCTCTACGGCCATTCGCCCCTATCCAATTTTGAAATTAATTATTAAGGAATAATATGGTTGAACAAAAAGAGCAAGAGATAACTCGCTACTACTACACCACGCACACACTTAAACCAGAATCACTTATTCACACGTGAACTCGTAAATCACTGATAGTGGTTCAAATGGTCATATTTCAAATTTTGGTTGTGTACGCTTAATGTAATTTATGGATAGTGTCAAGTAAAAAACATACATAATAAGAAAGTGCGACACTGAAGGCTTGCCAATAAAACAAATTAATCACAAGAGTTAATGAAATCAAGTTGAAAAAGAGATGTAATGACAATCATTTGAAAACTATTTTAAAACATTACGATTTATCTTTTTTCCAAAGACAGAGGAGGACTTTGTTATTCAAAAACGTTTTATATTAATCGTTATGTAGATTTACTGCTTCCTAATACAAACACCCCTATACCCATGCCAGATGTCACTGATACACCAGTGACTGCAACACTTTTGTCAGTAAATTGTTATTAATGCAATCCGATATCATGAGAGTGAATGGTATCATGAGACTGCTGACAACGATTAAGAAATTATGTACACTACTAAAATCCTACTATTCCTTGTAAAAGCCATACCTAGTTAAGCAATGGAATGATCAATTTTGCCTTGATTCATTAACATCTATATAAAATATTACAAAACGCGCATTACGCTTTTTAAAGATCCGGGCTACCCCGAACAACTGCACAAACTGTCTTCTTACGATTGCATTCATTATTGCTATTTTGTTCCAGATATATACACTTCTTTTGTAAACAAATCACTGACTATATGTCTAAATCGGTTCAGCGAAATGTTCATTTTATTATCATTGACCAGACTTTAAATCATTCTAAATCCTAAAAAAAATGGATGGGCTGTTTTCTACATATATTTGCGTGTGTAAATCTTTAAGTCTTAAGCCGCTCGCTTGATTTCGAAATAACTGCACACTCTTAAATGCTTGAAATTATTTAGATTAAACAGTGAATTGATTTGTTAAAATGAGGACTCAATATGCGTAACTTGCCCTGGATTTGCGACGAGAACAACACAATCGAACATAAGCAAAACATACGAAAAACAGGGCTCTGATATGCTGGCTGATATTTGTAAAGTGTTTCTGGCGTTTTTGCGCGTTAAAAGGGCGACAACACGCGGGCACCACACAAGGCAGACACATATAGAAAAAAGCACGATAAAAAGAAAGATACAATACCTTCATATATTAATTAATAATACCGAAACTACGAATGATGGAATTTCTCTTTTTACCGTGTTTCCTAAACGTCATAAAAACCTTTGTCATTTGTTGTATATCAAATTAAGTGTCGTGTACCACATAATAGTTATCTTGACAATGTTTAACTTTTGGTATTGGTGCTATTTAATTTCGCATAATTAAGTCTTGTATTAAGTTGTACATGAAAAGCAGCGTTTACTTATTTTAGTCGATACACAATCTTCAGAAATCTTCAACACTGCCACACAGTGTTATAAAAATTAAATTATATTCGCTGATAAATAATTAATTTGTGAGAGAGATATTATCATACCTTGCTTTGCATTTGGAAACAGCTTTTGTTACCAATGAACATTTTGATAATTATATTATTTGGATTGTTTAGACTTTTGTTGAGCCCCAAACTTTCTTCTTAATAACCTTTATGTTAAATTTATTTACTGGGCAAATATTCAAACAAATTATCGGTTTGCCTTTTGTACCAACTGTGCACAACGTATTGCTGATACATGTATATTCTTGTATTTCTATGAACGGGTCTTTATTCTTAGTATATCTAAAAATAAGCAAATTTAATATGTTCAATGTATAACCTAGTTAGTAGATATATATATTTGGGTTTTTTTCGGGGGGGGGGNGGGGGGGGGGGGTATAGCAATATATGTTGTTTGCATTATGCAAGTGAAAACAAAGTGTGTGAGAATTATACATTTGTTTCTGTGTCACAAAACAAAAGAACACGATCAGAACATATTAAAAACATTATACAGTACATTTGAAGGAAGAGTGGGCGTGTATTTAAGCTACAAGATAACTTTAACATACCTTTGAAACCAAAGCAATATAAATAATCATGGTAAAATGTCTTTACAGTATAACAAATATCGTCGTGGACAAAAACAATAAGAGGCACCTCACGAAAAAATTTTGGTAAACGAAAAAAAAATTTGGTACGAAAAAATATTTGGGTACGAAATAAAATTGGGTACGAAAACAAAATTTGGGTACGAAAAAAATTTTGGGTACGAAACAAAATTTGGTTACGACAAAATTTGGGCACGAAAAAATGTGGGTACGAAAAAAAAATGGGTTCGAAAACAAATTTGGGTACGAAAATAAATTCGGTACGAACAAAATATTCGGTACTAGAAACTTTGGGTACGAAAAAAAATTGGGGGTACGGGGAAGTAGTATACCCGTGGACCAAATTCCAAATAGTGCACTGTCGCACACATGCTCATAGCTACCATGTGTGTGAGTTTCAAGGTTCTAGTGCTAATAGTGTAGGAGGAGATAGCCATATAAGTGAATGAGTGAAAATCTCTGCCCCGGCCCCACCTCAACCCCAATTGGCCACTATCTCTACTATCACATACAGGACTACAACTAATCTGGGAAGACACTTAACGCCATACAGGACTACAACTAATCAGGGACGAAACTTTACGCACATACAGGACTGTAAAAACAAAAAGAGTAAAGTGTCGTCCCTGATTAGTCTGTGCGGACTGCACAGGCTTTTCTTGGACGACACTTTACGCACATACAGCACTATAACTAATCTGGGTCGACACAGTACGTACATACAGGACTACAACTAATCAGAGACGACACTTTACGCACATACAGGACTGCACACACTAATCTGGCACGACAATTTACGCACATACAAAAAACTGTTCGTGGCGACGTCGCTATCGGATTGATAATCAAACCCAATTCAGAAAATAAACGCATTACTTAACACAAACATAGAGTTCTAGATTTTTATGCATGCCGTGTTTCTCGTATAATCATTTTTAACAAAACGGCAGTCAACACAGTCTGTTTTAAAATACAAGTTTGCCAAAGGGAAATAACTGGTATTATATTGTTGGTCAATATACCCCTGTGCGTTTACGTTGACATTTAGGCTTGAGTATCTAATTCCATTGCCATACGAAAAATGTTAAAGGTAAAGAAAGCACTGTCGTTATTGATGTTGCTTCATGGTATCCGCCTAAAGAACAGTAAATTATCATAAGAGAAGATAGCAGGGCACGTAAATAAAACCGTAACTGCGCACACATGCCTATTATATATAAGAATCGATTGGAAAACATTTCTAAAAAATGGCATGCCTTAGCTCTTTAATTTACAGTCGCAGTGGCACAAGGTGACTACAATCAGTCAATGTGCTAAACTTATTTAACCAAGGATACATTGAGTTGAAATGAAAACAATTAACTACACATACGGTAAAGGCTTACCTGTACAGCAGGAGAGAAAACTCTCATACAATCCCTTATCTGTAAGATACAAATCAAATACGCAGTCGTGAAATACAAGGACACACTATCAACTCGTGCGGTACAAAGATGAAGATGAAGGAGGCGAGACAGCAGGGAAAGCGGGCTTATCTGGCAAACGACATCCTTTACGTCAACGGAACCGCGGTCAGAATGTCAATTTAAATAAAAGGTGTCATACTATTTGATATCCATTATAACAAGACATAAATAACAGTAAGACGGATATTTGCGAATTTAACATTTGAACTAAAATAAATGAAATAAAAAAGTATGAATAACGAACTACAAAATTTAGTATAGAACTTCAGAATATGCAGCGTATCAAGTAGTGTGACAATAAAATACTTTCCGTATTCAAGTCGAACACTCAATCAGTATCCATGTATATTGGTTGGGTCACAATTGGGTTGTTCCCAGTATGTGTTGTATTTTTGTGTAATTCAGTTGTCAATGTCTCGTCTTTGGGAGTGTTGATTGTTGTCAAACTTGGTTTGGGTTTATATTGGTCATACGAACCATCCATTTATTAAACAAAAACAAGTAGATTGGAACATTCTTAAAACACGACAAATGGTATTACGGTTTTAACTACCCGATAAATGATACGCTTTTGTATAAGACATGGCGGTTGTGGCACAACCTCAGTTTTGCTTTATTGTCATAAACACATGCGTTTAAGTCTAGAACATACATCTTATGATAAAAAACGCACACGTAAGTGGATATTCTTTTAGAATTTGCATTGAGCAGGAAATGTTAATGATGCTGGTAGACAGATTGTAATGATGGAACAAAATGGCAATTAATTCTTTAATTGTCACTGCGGCTATAAAAACGAATTATATATTTTTCACTGATAACGAATTTTCCTCCACCAATGAAATTCCATATTCCACTGAAAAGTACATTACAATAAAAAAAATGTGTTCGGTTCCGGTAAACACATCTATGTTTTATGGGCATTAGTGGATTAATATACCGAAACCGACAAATGTTTGTTTTTTGTTATGTTTCGTTTTTATTTTAAACCAAGTGCTGATCTATTTCGCAGATTTCCATTCCCCTGTGCAATCTGAATAAACAAAGACTTGCACCAAAGTTAATGCAACACAATTTGGGCAGACGCGTAAGAAAAATAGTTCAAGGGAAGTAATTGCTGCAGTCACAAACTAACTTTGAGAAGGTGTGTTTAAAACCTAAAATGTAGATTTGAAGTGTGGATGGTGTATAATATATGCTTACTGGTCACCCCCGGAATGCGGTAAAGTGGCGCTTATCATTGGTGAAACCTAACGCACTTAAGTAAAATCCTCCTTCTTCAAGATGATGATGAAGAGGAGGTGGATGAGGAAAAAGAGGGTGATAATGATAATGATGATAATTGTGATACTGATGATGAGTTTAAATGCCTCTAAATACTTATCATGATCTTCACATGTTCAAATAAACGTCTAGGTCTTTCCATTTAGTAACAAACGTTGATCTAGATATATTTTGTCTGACTTATTTTGCCTTTATTGTAATTAAATTAAACGATCTTTGAGGTTTAGTACTTGTAGGTATGTCCGTATAAATATACGTTAATAATAAGTGTATTAATTGTAAGTTGGCTTTCAAGCAATAACGCCTGTATTGTGTATGTTGTTGGGAAACTATTAAATACATTGTTTGTAATGTCGTTCTGTCTTTTCTAAAGTAGCATCAACGTTTGCTCATCGACGACATCATTTTCGTTGTTTAACGTCAGTCAGTTTCCCATGATGGAGCACAAATGCTCGGCTAGTATCGTCCTCAAACGTCAAGCGATTAGTATTACTGACATTGGAACTTGTATCTTAGACGACTAGAGAAATTCTAGTATACATACATTAACATTTCACGTTGGTTAGAGATCGTTTGATTGAGTCGAATAGATACTTTTTTTATTCCTTTGCTTTCACAGTTCGCGACTTTCTAAGTATCTTACTGAGCGATGGCTCAGGATATACCAGCACTAATGCAGAGAAAATGTCAAACGAATATGTTACTTGTTTTGAGGGTTTTATATCGGATGAACATTACGAACACCATACTAAATATCGGCATTAAAGACGTGTATGAAGCTCATGGCGAGCAAAGGCTTGAATCTCGCCGACCTTAAATACATAAAGGACAACGTTGAGGTGGGTAACGGGGGGCTTGAGCAGGCCCTGATTTCTCGAATATTCTTATGTCTGTTTTATCTAACAGTTTCATATTCATATCTTCATATCGAAGTAAATCGCTTCGCTGTTTTGTTTTTGTGGTAGTGTTCACTGAAGAGGTCCCCGGAAATAGCACATTTAAAAAATGTTTAACGCATGCGTCAAAATTGCTACCTTTGACTTGTATATTTCTTGGCAGTCATTATTTTCCCCCCTGTTAATGGAGGATTTTTATCAAAAATAGATATCTAAAACAGTACAGAAAGATTTAAGAGAATGTAAGGAGTGATTGTAAATACAGAGTTACGTTTCTCAGTTAAAGTCTAAATACACATACATACATTCATTAGTAATTAGAACATATTCACCGAAAAGCTTAATGAAAATTCGGCATGCACAAATATCCTAGATCATCAGTCTGTATTAAGAACGTTATCCTGGACTTACTCTTATAATCAAACAAAAACCGCAACATCGACATATTTATTTCCGATATAAGAGATGTTAACGCACATATTGTCGTGTATTTTGATTTTATTTAAAATAAACACACATAAACATATATTAGAACTTATCAACACTAGTCGGAACGTCTGCCTGCAGAAACAGCATATGGTATTTGATATAAACAAAGGACACATGTCAGTTTTGAGGTTCGCTATACTATTTAGCGTAGAAAGCTCATCTGTTGGCAAATGAAAAAAACACTTGTCATGTTTTGTCGTAGATTCCTTAATGAAAGTAATTTATATAAGACAAACACAACCAATAAAACAAATGTCAATGATGACAGGTTAAGGCGTTTGTTTTATTTTTCTTAGTTGTATTGCATTCAAGCATCATTTGTATAGCGTGTTTCATAAGTCTGTCTATTCAGTGACACAAATACATCTGATGACAGCAAGTGGGAAGCTGTTTCAAATCTATCTTTAAAATAACGTAAATACTTATATTATACGAGTATAGTATGGTGCACATATAATGATAAATGAGATAACGCAGTTTGAAATACAAGTCACTTTATAACAAAGAGCATGTTGATTTGCGCATGATTCCCTGTCGGTTCAACTATTTACTTAGTATCAGAAAACTAGATATAGCATGCACGAGCGCGCCTCTTCGCAGATAAGATATCCTTCTTGTAATGTGAACGATGTGTACCTCATTTTCCTCTGAAGCTATGATTTCAAAAATGTGCTCAAAAGAATTGGATTAAATTCTTTTGTAACATACTCGGCAGAGTGTTTAAACATTAAGAGTAGTTCAGTTCCTTTGTTTACTGATATGATAAGTGGTATTTATTCGTTTGCGTTGTGCGTGTACGACTACGATAATGTTGCTCAGAAGAGCCAAGGGATAAAATGTTTTCAGTTACGCAATCGGTTGAGTGTTGAAATATCCGACCTGTTTCTGTAACTTCATAACTTATACGATATTAACCATGATCGGTACTGTTAAATTCTCATTTCCCGTGTTGCAGGTACGATTTCGACATGTTTTCTCAGAAGACGAACGGGATAACATGTTTTAATAACACACGGGGTATATTAAACATATGGACGCTTTGGTTACTTTGTGACCTTTATGGTAAGTCGCATTCTTTTATCTGTCTGCAGGTCCGACAACAAATGTTTAGAGATGGATACCCTTCTTTAGAAACATACTCGGTAGAATGAGTAAACTTTCTGACGATTTTCATTTAACCGTTACCAGTACGATATTTTGTAGTTTTTATACTCTTTCTGCAAGTACGACTATGACAAATTCGCTCAGCGCATCGTCAACGGCTGGTAAGTAGACGAGCCGGACAAATGGGGTTGAGCGGCAGGTATGTCTGGTTCTGAGGCGTCACGACTGCGTTATGATCTTAAGGACTATTTATATTGTTGATGCTATGGTATGTTACACGAGAGCTCTGTCATACATTCGTGGAATTATGTTTTCAAAACGTAGATTTTGTATTAAACTGCAACTCAGAGGCACCCTAGTTTGATTGAATATATCTTAAATGTTTGTTAAATTATGTTCAAGTCTTTGGCGATTCATTGGTATCTATAGCAACCAATATTTAGAGACGTCAAGCATGCCCTTTTTCATACATCTGCAACACTCTCAAGTAAAACATGCAGCGTGGTGCGAAAACCTCCTAGCTACACAAGCGTCTTGCACCTTCGTTATTTTTTTTAAGTTTTACGATGTTGTGATAAACGGTTACCTTTAAGCGACCTTTAAGTTGGCTTGACGTCATCGGACGTTATTCAGTTAGGGCGTCTGTCGTCTTGATCTACTTATAGGCGAAATAGAAATTTCTCCCTGTTGTTTGTTTTTGTATGTGGAAAATATCCTCTTTGCTTCCATCTATGTATTTGAAAGTACTTCCCATGCTGTATTCTTATTGTCGGTGTATGTTCAGCAGCATCATAGACTTGGCTCCCTACACATCACGATACAGATTTACATGAAGGATTATGAAGTTGAAATATGTTATGAAAAGCAACATATGAGATATATCTAGCGGTTGTATTGTGTAATCATAATTATGTTCGAACTAATTATTCTCACCTCTCAACGTGGAAATCATGACTCAGCATAATTAAAATGTTTAATGTTCGGTTCTGCGCGCGCAGGTTATGTTGGCGGTGCCGTGCGACAGGCCAATTTCCGGCTACATGAGCAACGTGGTGAATGTGATCCGGATGTGGCCACCGAAGGCGCCAATCTCGTTAAACCTGCAGTTCGTCAACGCCGGAGATTACCTCAAGGTATATATGACTTAGTTATGATAAAACTGGGCTTAATGCATGTGCGTAAAGTGTCGTCCCAGTGTAGTCTGTACAGTCCCTGATTAGCATGACTATTTTAAAAATCGACCAACAATCGCCTTCTGTTATGAAAGACATAAGGACGCCCTGCTTTACGCACTTCGATTGTGTGGTCATAATGGCGACACTTTAAGCTATTGTGGGATATTCGTGGTTGATTTTCATCCAAATAATGGTGTTTAAGCATTGGCTGATGGTTCATGAAGTAAAAGCTTTTCCTGAGCAAAGCTGTTATAAAAATGTTTGATAACTTTCCTTTTCGTATAGATTAGGACCCCCAACCCCACCCCGAAACAAACACCAAACCCAAAAAACAACAACAAAAACACAACAACAAACGAAGGAAATACATGAATAATGTGTAAAACGCTACATTTTGCATAGTTTATTCCCTGTTTCGTTTAACACTTTACACTCTCAGTTGAACTCACTCTTAGGCGTGATGCGGGTTCAATTAACGGAACAGTTAAACTGTAATTCAAAGGACTTTGTAGTTTAAATAGTTAACGTTTCTACTCACCCGTTCCTCGACGTCGGTCCGTAATTATGACCTGCTCAATAACGGAACCAACATATCTTATCTTAAAACACACTTGAAATTGAATTCGACACTGTTTACATATCATATCTGTAAATGATTGTGCTAAAAATAAAAAATAAAAATTCATTGAAAAAGCTACTACTTATCTTTATTACTATTGTGCCTTTTTTCGATATGGCGTTACATACAAGATGTAACATGTAACATACGATGCGGTATACATAACGTTATAATCAATTTTGATATTTAAAGGAGTATACCCCTTTTTTCCGAAGACGTATGGCAGTTTGGACCATTCAACTAAAATTTAGCCTCGCCATGGGAAAACAGTTTTTAATGCCTGTGCTTAAGGTATCGTCCAAGATAAGCCTGTGTAGTCCATACAGCCTTATCAAAGAAGACATTTTCCGCATAAACCTGATGTTCGCTTAGAAGAGACTTTTTTTTTTAAACGAAAACTACGATAAAAGCGGAAAGTGTTTCCCTGATTAACATAAGCGGACTTCACATGATAGTCTGAGGCGACACTTCACGCTCATGCATTAAGTGCGGTTCTGCCAGAGCGTGGTTCATATTAAATATTACCTATGGATGTTTTTAAAAGTACATTGTAAATAGCGAGACAATAATTTAATTCGTATGTATGAAATAGTTAAATGAATTGACCGATACAAATTTATAGTACAGTCAGTAACATGTTTCGCTTATTTCATTATTTAATTGCGATTGTTGGCTCGCGTCATGTTAAAAACTTCAATATAAAAGCAATTGTCAATCAAAGCGCTGAAGGCACTGAAGTTGTTTGCTATTGCATAACCTGTGACGCAACTCATGTTTCAAAATTAAGGTATTGATTTTTAAAACGCAAGTTTGAAATATACACAACCCATTCAAATTTATAAAGAGTGTGTCTGTCTGAACGCACAGGTCGAGATTTGTGTGCACTGTTTATCATCCTGTTGATGTTATAGATATAACTTAGACAAAATTACAACAACATGTCCGTTTTTAGACGTTCTGAAAGCATGGACAATATGATGAAAATTGTATATTGAGAACCAGTTAATATTAAATAAAATTTGCAATCACCATCATAGTAAATGAATATTGTTGGGATATCGAAACCTATCGAATAAAATTTGCAATCACCATCATATTAAATGAATATTGTTGGAATATCGAAACCTATCACACTAAGAATATAATTTCATGATGGACATTCCCTTTACACAACTTAATATTTTTGATACCATATACAAATTCAAACTATACAAGAAGAAAGTTGATGAAAAATTGAAAATAAATAAAAAATAAATCTGCGAGCAATACTTTTAACTCACGAATTAGGTTGTCATAAAGATCAGTGTAGAACACTAATGCGCTTTTTTCGGGGTAGCTGTTTTACCTAGCTTTTCACCTTAAATGACCTCTACATAACGCGAACAGACCCGAATGGATACATTTTAATATTTCAATGGCTGATTCGATAGAACTTTGGCCAAATCACTTCGTCTGTGAACAACGTAAAGGATGTATCTCAAATTGACGCCAAGTTACAATAACATGTAAAAATACATGTCTCTGAATTTAATGGTCTGTATTCGTCAGGGGTAGACAAAATGGTCTATCGATTACAGTTGATTACACAGTTTTGCTTTCAAGATGAGAAAACAAAAAAAAACTACCGAAAGAGTATAGTGTCACGATAAGAGGGAAGTCGTTTTATTATATAACCATAAATGTTTGCCGTACTCGGTCAGCCCGTCTGGAAATCGTTCCTGAACGCCTGAATAGGCTACCATTATTGCCAGTTTGTTATAAATAATAGTCTGGATTTAATTTTATATTGAAAAGCATTGTGCTTATATGTGTCATTTACAATACGCAATGATATTTTTTAAAGACCCGCGTCATGCGAAAATGGGCCTTATGCCATATGCGACCCTCATAGCTATAGCCTTGCCTGTGCATCTTGCAGTCTGGTTAGGAGATTCAAAATGAGACCATTAAACCTTGCGAGATTTTATAGCGGACAGCGTCGCCTCTGACCAGACTGCCCAATTTTGCAGGCTGGGCTTGAGCTACGCTGGCCGAAACGCCATAAGACCCATTTTCGCATGACGAGGCTATAAAAGTGTGATTTGAAAATGTCGAAAGAAAACTGCATGTTAATCAAATAAAGACATACTATATATTTCGATGGAGAAGAAATAAACTCATAAAACGCCATGTAAAGACACGCATAATCTGCCGTAGATTTATTTTTCTACGAACACTATTGTGTGGTTTGACTATAATAACACATATTTCATGCGGTGGATATGCGACTAACAAGTGAAAAAATACACAACAATTTTCAATGTAATTATTTAGAAGCGTAAATGTTCTAACTTTATTTCAAAGTCAGTATTTACGCCGAATATTGTTATCACCCGTGCAATTGAGAATACAGGAGAAATCGTAGTCGCATATTCACCGCCTGAAATGTGTGTTATAAAATTAAGCAAATATGGATAACTGTACAAACTTAATAATTTCATGCTATCGCTTCGATGAACAAATTTAAACTATTGAAAGACCACAATGCGTTCATAAAAAAAAATGTTGTTCACATTGAGTTTTATGCCATGCATCTTCAGATATACAGGCACCATTTCATCATGGGAAAATATGTTTTTCGTTTGAAATCTTTAGGAATTTGTTGATGAAGTATATTCAGTATATATTGCGATCTAAAATATCTGCTTGATTTGTCCCAATTAAGATTATATTTGAATTAATTTAACTATCAAATTAGTAATTTACGCCCTCAATACTTCCTGGTTCGCATCTTCCCAGTTTACCCATGTAATCTTTTCTTTAACTCGTCGAATAGATAAAGACTATTTCATGCGTGTGGTGAAATGGTTGTTTGTATCGCACGAGTTGATAGTGTGATTCAGGCAGAATCACTGCAGGCTCCACCAGTACGATCCGATTATCCCAATAACACTCAGATTGTATCATGCTCCGTATTTGCGAAAATACGTGACATATTTTAAACATCAGTTTATTGCTTATTTTTGTGACATACGTTTATTCTGAGAACGTGAGTAACTTATTGAAATCTGAGTACGCAATAATTGTAAAATTTGAGACTAATTACCTTTAACCGTTGGGTTTTTGTAACCTAAATCATTGCAAGAGATAGTACGTTCATTTGTACTTGAAATGAAAAAAATACGAATGTTCATGAAATATCTTACCAGTGCAGATGTTCTTGAGGTATAAGAGGGAAAGAACTATATATTGTAACACGTACACACACACACATATATATATATATATNAGAAAGGAAGGGAACAGGCCATCAAACCCAAGTCCGATACGGAGAGTAAGAGAGTACCTGGGCAAGCCAAATCAAATGGCAACGTCGTCCTTCAATATATTCAAGGTACTTCTGAACAGTTGAGGCGGGCCTTTCTGAAACACAAAATCAGCGTATCCTTTAAGCCACATAAAACTCTAGGACAACTACTTGTGCACCCTAAAGACAAACCTGACAAGAAAGACATCTGTGGACTTATTTACCATATCAAATGTGATAGCCATCCAAAGGAACAGTGTTCAATGGACTATTTTGGTGAAACTGAAAGAAATCTTAAAGCACGATTCATGGAACACAGGAGACCGAGTTCAACATCATCTGAGGTCTCAAGACATATACATGACTGTAAACCGGACCACACAATCAGGATGGAGAACGTGAGGATTCTGGACCGTGAGCCATCTTGGTTCGAGAGAGGGGTCCGGGAGGCTATTTACATCCGTGCACTAAGACCGGCGCTAAACAAGGACGGGGCCGCTACCAACTCTCGCACACCTGGGACCGCACGTTAACATCGCTCACCCCGACAATTAGCGGTGTTAACGGTCCCCAACAGTAGAAAATCATTCTGCTGATGAAGTCCGTAGTACACGGACGAAAGCTCCAGTAATGGCTTTCAATATTTTGTGTGTAATTTGACAGTTTAAAACTTATTAGAATAATAATAATAATGATGATGATGATGATGGTGATGATAATGATGATGATGATGATGATGATGATGCGTGGATTCTTCAAAACGACATGTTTTATAGAGAAAACATACCGTATGAACCTGCCTCGTTATATTCGACATATGTATCGAGAAAGCAACAACGGTATAACAATAATTACTATATGGTTTGTGACATATGTGCGCATTCTAAAAATAATTCGTTTTTACCTAGTTGTGTGTCCCTTCACACATGCAATTGTATAGCTTTTTGTAATACTCCCCATCATGTTTGTTATGTTCTGAGAAAACTGGGCATAATGCTTGTGCGTAAATTGTCATCCCAGATTAGCCTGTGCAGTCCGCACAGGCTAATCAGAGACGACAATTTCCGCTTTATGGCATTTTTCGTTTGAATATTGTCCCTTCTTAGCGGAAATTCAGTTTAGGCGAAAAGTGTCGTCGCGGATTAGCCTGTGCGGACTGCACAGGCAAATCTGGGACGAAACTTAACGCACATGCATTATGCCCAGTTTTCTCAGAACACGACACATTTTTGCATCATCTCACGTATCGTTGTTTTTGTTGTATTTTTTGTCTTGTTTGTTGACTGTACCCCGTTAACCGTAAAGCACATGTCTATTTAAATAATTTATAACAAAAGATATATTGTTCCTCTTACTAAATACCTGTATGCCTGAGATTTACATTAAGTGGAGTTCTGTTCTGTTCTGTACAAGAACAAATAAATAATAATCTGAAAAAAGAGTGTTTATGATTGTATTAAATAAATCATTGGCGCTAATTGCTACAAAACATTCTCTGTACGCTAGTCACATTAAGTGACCGCTCTGAGAAATGAAAAGTTACCGCATCTGCCGGTGACGTTAACCGCTATGAAAACAGCTAAGTAAATGTTGTAACTGGTGGGTTTCACAATAAAAAATCCACTTCGTTTACTTACAATAAATGTGACACTTCTGCTAATTATTTCAGTGGAGAATGCATACAAAACGTTCGTATCAGCAGATGAGCGTACTGTATTGTTCAAGAATAAATTTGTATAACAATGTTTTATTTTAGCTGTATAAGACATATCTTTATATATAGAAATTGATAAAGCATACTTAAATATGAAAACATACTTAATAAAAAATAACCGATAGGCAAATGAATATTTAGTGCATATATACTTCCATATAAATGTAGTCTTAAATGTAGGGCACTATGAATATATCACTATACCTATTGTAGTATTGATACATTACTAGATCTATTCATTTTAGATTCATCACGCTACATCAGTTTTATTTGGTTCAGACTAAAATGATCTGAATTGGTGTCTGTTAATATACGCTATGAATTGTTTATAGAGAATGACGGGTTACTTCCCTATCGTTGTGAAATATGTCATTAGGCTAAGAATAAAATGCTTTCCGAGCCGTTGATTAATGCGTGCCGAGCCTGATATATTACGCACCGACAGAGAAGTTACCCGTTCTTCTGTTTATAATATCTCTACGTCCCCATTTGTAAAGCAATAATAGAATATTTTCACTACGAAAATGCATATATAGCGGTAATAAAAATTATAGTTGACGTGTTAATAATGCAAATGAAATCAAGAGCACTTGCATTTATACTTGTAAAATATGTGTTTGCCTTTCTGTTGCTAGTTGTGTCTGAATAGCCTCTTGGTATCAAATTGTTTGTTTTGTTGAATTGGATTCTACTGAACCAAAAATGATGACTTTATAGTTGATACCGAGTAAAATCACATACTTCAAAACAGTGAAGTTTCTTTTGACGTGATATAACATATATCCGGCACCGTTATTTCAAGCAGATATCAATGAAGTGGTATGATACAAATGTTTTGCTACTATCTGTGTTAACCTTTTGAAAACAAAAAGAAGCATATCGTCCTAGTTACACGTACCTATCCAAACTTGTTAAGTTATGACAATGTTTAATGAAAGCATTTTTTCTTAAGTAGTATACATGTGTTTTCTTATCCGATTATGACATGTTTCCGTTTTGTTTTACAACGCATTTTGTGTTTCAATCAATAGAGTTTGAATCAAGTACCATTCACAACAATACCATGACAAACCATGGCTTTGGTAGACACTGTGAGAAAACGAACACCGGACATCGCGCAATTTTACTGTATAACAATAGCCATTACACTGTACACAGCAGTCTGGGAATTCGTTTCCTTATCGGGTTTATGTATTTGACATTGAGCTGTATTTAGGCATACATTAACTTTCTGTTATGTTTTATACAAGCCACCGTCCCTTCACATGTTGTGTTTCGAAATATTCTTGAATGTTCAAATCTCCATAATGTTCCAATTTTGTCGGGAAAGAAGAAAATCGTCACAAATACAGTAATATTTGACATTAACATTTTATACAAGTTGGAAACATGTTTTTATACTTACTTAATAAAGACTCAAATAGCATAGCTTTTGTCTTTTTGAAGATGTATTGATTTCAGACGAATATTTGAAAGAATCTGTACAATGTTATACGATCATTAATGTCAAATAATTATGTTATTTTGACATTCCATTTCTTCTGAAAACAAGACTATTATGGAGTTAGGACCACCATGACATAAGTTGAGCTAATCAATTCAAACGTGATATGTTATGTTATGCCAGCTGAATAACTAAATAAAGACCGACTTACAATGCATCATATGCAAAATATATTTGTAATGTGTTCATATATGCCCTATATGCTACAATAATACTTAACAAATGTCCGAATACAATTGTCCTCTTTGTCTGCAATTCAAGTGTATGTATTGCCTGACAGAGTTTTAGGAATGAAGGGCCATCTACCTTATGTCATCTCAATGAATAATTAAGAAGACATTAACGTTATGACAAATCATAAGCTTTGTAAGCTTTTCTGTAAGTGTTTGGCTAATATCTATTAATGCGAGGATTTACTTACAATTACAGATCACTAATTAAGCACAGTTATACCTTTTCAACAAAACAAAGAACATGAATGGAAACATAAACAAATTTCATTTGAAATCCTATAAACTATAAACAAATTCAAGACATCGTTGAGTGTTCCTTTCAAACGAATTTTAACCAGGTTCTCTCTTCCTAATTCGGTTATTTTGTTTCTTTCTACTTGAGACATGTATCCGAAAACAAATGACATTCAAAACTCTAGTGGATGTATCAATAAAAATAAAATTGTACAAATCATTGTAGGTATCAATCCACGATGTCTTGTAGTCGAATGTATTTCCTGCGGAATAAGAAATAAGATCTTCAAAGACTTTTGTAAGACGTCGTTATAAAATCGGATTGAACAGTAATCGTTAATCAATTTCGTGATTTTGCGGTATTTGCTTAGCCATAAATAAAAGGCACCATTTCAGCAGTCAATATATACGAGATATCCATCAATTTTCCTCGAGTCCTTATTTAGAAGAGGCCATTAGAGCCGCGACACTGGAGAGACCGATCTTATAACACAGGCAGGCAATTATGGTTGTACAGTTCATAGAAATTAAATATATTTTGCTTAACAGTTTAAAAAAAAAATCTTTTAATTACTGGTCAAAAATGTCGGAAATTTTAAACAAAGCATTGAAACATAACAAATTCCATTTGAAATCCTTCAAACTAGATACAAATTTCAAGATAATTTTGACTATTCGTTACTTTATTTTATTTCTGTTTAATTGAAATATGTGTCAACAATATGTATCAGAAAACAAATGACATACAAAACTCTAGTGGACGTATCAAAACAAACTCACTTTGTACATCATCATTTTAAGCATTGTTCCCCTATATACAGTCGTCGAATTTACATCCTGTGGAATAAGAAAACAGATCTTCAAAGACCTTCGTAAGACGTCGTCATAAAATTGGTTTGAACAGTATTCGTTTATCAATTTCGTGATTTTTTGTTATTTGCCCAGCCATAAATAGAAGGTACCATTCCAGCAGTCAATATACACAAGATATCAATCAATTTTCCTCGAGTCCTAATTTAGAAGAGGCCATTAGAGCAGCGACACTGGCGAGACCGATCATCCTATACCACAGGCAGGCAATTATGGTTGTACAGTTCATATAAATTAAATATATTAGTCTTTTACATTTAATTTAGCTTACAGAAATTCTTTAAATCTATCAATATAAAAATCCTCTTTGTCTGGTTACTACAATGAACTGCAAGTCCATTTATTGCCATTGGGGAGTTTTAAGTATTAAGGGACATCTATCTTTTGTCACTGCAAGGGATATTAAAGAAAACATGACCGACCTGAAAAATCATGTCTGCTAAATACAGTTCTTATGTACGTGTATTTACATTTTTATATGTTAATGTGATGATGCACTTTTAATTACAAATAAACAATTAAGGACATGTACAACTCTTAAATAAACATAGAACATGAATGGAAACATATCAAATTCGACACTGGAGAGAACGATCCTATACCACAGGCAGGCAATTATGGATGTACAGTTCATATAACTAAAATAAATTACGCTTTTACCATTAATTTCACTTTCTTTTCAATGTAATGATGTATTATGTCTGTACTTTAACATATTTAAAAATTAAAAAAAACAACAACAGTAAAAGCATTTTGCTTAACAATTTTAAAAATGTCTTTTTTACTAAAACATCATTTAATAATATATATTTTTCTACAAAGTTTACATATTTTGCATATAACTACACTATATGCAAATACTTTGAATAATCTACACTAAATGCAAATAACTTTATTCTTCTTATCTACGGAAACCTTTCGAACTTGCTGGAAACACTGCAGCAACGTCGGGTGATTGACATGTTCATCGAACAAATTCGGTAGCTATCGGACATTTGCCAAATTTTATGACTTCCATTCTTTGAGGATTCTTGCTGCTATAGCTTCTGTCAGGATAGAATGCAACTGTCAGAAAGATAATAGCGTATCTGGGAAAGATAAAGGGCGAAATAGACGCGTGTTTCGCCATGCTCTCTGTCTTTATATCCTGCCCATGTCGGATTTAGACCTAGTCAATATAGTGAATGTGATTTGAAATTCGATTTGTATTTCCCAAATGACATGAACATACCGATTCGCACATGGTTGCTGTAACTAATTATTAACTATACAACCGTCAAAACGTGGATTGCCTTTCTTCTAAAGTGGTATCGAAGATCTGGTACTTTTAAAACGACTCAGTGTGCGTGCAGTATTAAGTGATAGAGTACTTTTTTAGGACAAGACAAAGTACTATTAGTAGATAATTTTAAGATTAATAAAGATACCGTGCAATGGGGCTGAATAATAACTGTTTTTTGAAGTTTCAAGTATCAAATCGATTTGTAAACGTTATTATAAAATAACAATATATTGTCTACCCTTACCTTTTTTATAAAGTTGAACATTACAATATATAAAGTTTACCCTTACATTTTGTAAAGTTTACCCTTACATTTTGTAAAGTTTACCCTTATATTTTATAAAGTTTACCCTTATATTTTATAAAGTTTACCCTTACATTTTATAAAGTTTACCCTTATATTTTATAAAGTTTACCCTTACATTGTATAAAGTTTACCCTTAGATTGTATAACTTTTACCCTTACATTTTATAAAGTTTACACTTTAATATTATCAAGTTTACCCTTACATTATATAAAGTTTACCCTAACATGTTATGAAGTTTACCCTTACATTTTATAAAGTTTACCCTTACATTTTATAAAATTTACCCTTTCATTTCATATAAATTACCCTTATATTTCAATAAGATTACCCTTACATTTTATAAAGTTTACCCTTACATTTTATAAAGTTTACCCTTACATTTTATAAAGTTTACCCTTACATTGTATAAAGTTTACCCTTACAGTGTATACAATTCAGCAGTATGCTGCCATTTAACAAATTAAATCAAGCCAAAATATAACTTATTGTAGAGACATAACAGTAAAAAAAACATGCTTGTACGTCGGGATTACAAAGTGTTTATCTAATATCGTTAAGTATTATAAGTGTATTGCTTTAAATATGATCTGACGCAAATGGCATAATTACTCGTCATTCACTTGAAGTATATGTTCTATGTTATATTTTATATATGAAGTATATAAAATATTTTTTTCTCTATGTCATTTTCATCTGTTATTTAAGAAATAATCGACGGGTACCCGTTGGTTATTGCGGTAATAACCAACGGTATGGAGTTCCGATTCGTAGGAATTAAACCACGAGGGCGTAGCCCGAGTGGTTTGATTACAAGTAACGGAACGACATACCGTTGGTTATTACCGCAATAATCAACGGTTACCCGTCGATTATTTCGATTCTACGACAATTTCACCACGAAAATGTGTTTCAATAACATCCGAAATATAATGTCCGAATTATATGCTACTTAATCCAAATAATAACTAGATCCCTTAATAACACAGCTTAAATGTGCATTTTCTTCTTGTTAAAACTATTTTATATACAGAAAAATTGAATTAACTTTGTTTCCAGTACGTTAGTTCGGTTATAAGTACTTAATGAAGCAAATTGTGTAAGTTTATTCGGTAGAATCTATGCACGCGCTGTGCGAGGAAACAACCGTTGGTATATCGGGGTAATAACCCACGGTAAAATCCCTTCTCATTCTTATGTGCAATGATTTTATTGGTGTGCGACTGTGGTAGAATACAATGTATACATCATTGTGTCTATACATACTGAAAAATGTCTATATAATTATATGTACCTATTAATGTTTTCTCAATGCCTTTTTAATCTGTTAGTTCAATGTATACATCATTTTTACATCATTAATACACACTGGAAAATGTATTTTTTCTTTTGTATATGTCTTCTTTTTTTTCAACACAAAAACATGCATTTTCTAGATAATCGGAGATGTGTTGCCTATGTTATTTTGTTCATCTATGATTGCATTACATTATTGTGTTATTGTTTATATTGTACATGTATCTGTTTGCAGTCTTGAAATATAATGTGTTGAGAACTCAAATATATATATATATATATATATATGTTCTAACCTGCCCCACGGAAGCTGGAAGAGATCGTGTCTACGTCAGGTCTGAGTTTGACATCGTTAAATTTGTGCAGCCTGTCGGAAGGACGTAAATGCACTTAACATTTATTTATTGCCAAGCAATAATAACTCATTATTGATTTGTAATCACCACTGCATATGACTTTTCCCTCGTCAATTTGGCATTAAACTGTTGTAATTATTGAAACCGCTGCCGTTCACGTTAACAAACAAAGAACGCGCAGGAAAGCATCAGGGCAGGAAGTTCGTCATTTCTACAAATCTTTGCAATACATAAAGTCGGGTTATTCAAAGCCGAATACTTAAAGAGCATGCCATCGTGTAGAATGAATATTGCTGATGGGAATATTAATTGATGTTGTTTATAGCTATGAAAGTGGGCAAAATGATTGTTGAAGATGTATAATATTTTTACCACATGTAAAACGCGTATTACAAAAATAAGTTTCTGCCGAGTGAATTACATATTGAACAAAAAAAATCTCATTTTTTTTATCAGAACAAGACAGCATTTCCTTGATAAAAGACGAACACACGATCAACAAAAAAAATCCAATATGACCCATCAAAGAGAAATGGCTGATGCTACTATTGAACATTCAACGCATAAAACCAAAACAGGCTCCTGGGTCTAGCGTTTTGCGGCGACGCAAGACATGCATACGGTGGCTTTGATGATTTGTTAATCACGTAAGTGGTAAATTTTGTAAGGACAGGTTTAATTTTTAGTTCCTGTCGGTAAGTGTTAGTGTGCGTCTCCTGAAATAACTCGCTTGTTATATTCAATCCATATATTTTCAATTGTAAGCTGCATTTTGTAAAAGACAATAAGAAAAGATCTCGGACTCTAGATTCGTCGAAAATCCTAAACAAAAACGAATCTGACCCAAAATAAATCTGACATAATCTGTCACAGAAATATCTGTACCAGGAATAAACGACTGCCTCATGTCTTCGCCATAAGAAACCTTCATATAAGTCATTCGAAGAAAACTTACTGTGTGCATTAGTGCATTTGTCATTAAAATCCCACACCTACAACTGTTACTCTACTGTGCATATTTGTTTAATGTACTATACGTATCAGAAGTAATGCATATATTGTATTACCTGCTATGCAGACGAACGTAAAGGATTAGGTTTTGTCGTAGTGCGAGACCTCTTTCACCAAGTTTATTTGATTTTATTAATGACGTCGACATTAAAGCTTGGACAGCATCGTCTTAAAATTGATAAAAGACAAATATAAAATAGCAAACACCGAAAGTTTATATATAAAGTTTTATTTAACTATGGGCAAGCGCCCAGTATATGGCAAGCGAAATGCACATTAAGTCTTAAACCAAGGTTTTACTATATAGTTAAGAGACTTTGAACCCGGGTTAAAAGTGCCGTTTGCACATTAATTCCTTAAACCCGGGTTCAAGACTTTGAACCGCGGTTCAAAATGTGTCTAACATAGATACAAATCTGTTATCTGAGACAACCAATAAGCGGAGCTTTAACCACGATTAGAATGTAAATGCCGCGACTTCATTGGTCATCTCTTAACTATAGGGTTAAGAGACTTTGAACTGCGGTTCAAAGTCTTGAACTGCGGTTAAGAGGCGCGGAATGCACATTCATTATTTAACCGTTAATTATATAGTTAAGAAACTTTGAACCCGAGTTCAAAGTGCCGTTTGTACATTAATTCCTTTAACCCGAGTTCAAGAGTTTAAACCGCGGTTCAAAGTCGGAAAAAAATCTCTTATCTAGACTTTGAACTGCGGTTCAAAGTCTTAAACTGGGGTTAACAAGCGCGGTATGCACATTTTAATTATCGCGATTTCATTGGTCTTCTCTTAACTATAGGGTTAAGAGACTTTAAACTGCTGTTCACAGTCTTAAACTGCGGTTCAACGTCTTAAACTGCGGATCAAAGTCTTAAATTGGGGTTAAGACGCGCGGAATGCACAATACTTATTTAACAGTTAACTATAGGGTTAAGGGACTTTGAACCCGAGTTCAAAGTGCCGTTTGCCCATTTATTCCTTAAACCCGAGTTCAAGAGTTTGAACCGCGGTTCAAAGTGTGTCTAAAAAAAGATACAAATCTCTTATAAACATAATTAAGAGACAACCAATCAGCAGAGCCTAAACCAAAATAAGAAGGCAAATGTCACGATTTTATTGGTCATTTTTTAACTATAGAGTTAAGAGACTTTGAACCGCGGCTCAAAGTCTTGAACCCGGGTTTAAGAATTAATGTGCAGACTGCACTTTGAACCCGGGTTCAAAGTCTCTTAACTATATAGTTAACTGTTAAACCGTGGTTTAAGACTTTATATGCATTTCGCTTGCCATACATGGCACGAAATTACTCATATTGTTTATTATTATCTCAAGGTCTAATGGTTGTGTCGAAATTGTTTTCATACATTTGTTGAACAACTTATGTAAATTATTATGTAAATGTTAGTCCCCAGCCGAATGCATCAAATATTGGTGGACATTTTAACATGGCTGTATCCTGTTATTCCCCTAAATTAGAATATTTTCGCAATTCAATTAGGCATTGAATTATCCCACTGCAAATAACCTCAATAAATCTAGGTCAAACGCATTGTGCATGAAATAATCAGATTTAGAACTCCGCCATTTCCTGCAATTTGTTTTCATTGCACTCATTCCAGTATTGTATGGCCGTAAATTTGGAAATGTATCATGCTATTGGTGCAACAAGGTACCATGTGACATTTAATTTTAATCTCACATGGTACCTATTTGCACCAATGGGGCGATATTATGTCATTGATATGGCTGGTACACATGAGGCCACTGATTTTTGCGATATAGATCTAATAAAAACAAACATAGCATTTGAAGAGAGGACAATTACCTTTAATTACCGGGCTTTAATAATCATCGTTGTGTTTTCTTTTCAAACTTTATAACTATCGTATACATGTACTAAAACATATTTAAAAAATCATCCAGAAGAATAACCAGGGGAGAAATTCGTGTCCGTTAGTCTTTTTCATGAAGGCAAGTGACAAATTCATAAAGAAAAAATGAACGACTCACCAATTTACTATTAAAATGAACACAAGTTTTCTTGACATACAGAACCAAAGGTAAACCGGTTATTGCTAGGACTTCATTGCAATTTAAACTAATTGTACAACATCGTAAAGCAAAATTTGTGTTCAATACAGCGCAACGAACACTAATAGATATGTTGCATTTTCGAATTAAAACTTGAGCTTTGCCAAAAATAAATTAATACTGAAGGTTAAGGTTTTCATATGATTAATAGTTTCTTCTATGTACTTCCTCCACCGTATTATATTTGATGACACTAGCAATAATTACTATCCTGATCTCGTTTCTTCTATATTCAAACAGTGGGGGTGGAAGTCTTTTTATTACAAAGACACATTCGATCGTGATGAAATGATATAAATTAAACTCACTGTAATAACATAAACGTATACTACTGTATTTCCCTAGCACACCGGCGATACGTTATCAGATAACAGATACTATATGTTTGTACGTCACGAATGTCGATATCATTAAGAGATTGCTCGATCCATATCTACGTAATCGTAAGACTTGTGAAACTTGTTGTGGCTAATTTATTTGAAGGAGAAGTCACCAGCATATTGCATTTTCACATATATCTGTCCATACCGAAGAGTATAATATTAATTAATAGTCCCCTACTTCATGTGAAATAGACTTCTCTTGTTAACAAAGGAGCCTCGCGTAAAGTGCCGTCACAGATTGGCTTGTGCAGTACGCAAAGGCTAATCAGGGACGACACTTTCCGCTATTGTATTTTTCGTTTAAAGGAAGACTCTTCTTGACAAAAAACAAGTTTAGGCGAAAAGTGTCGTCCCTGATAAGCCTGTTCGGACTGCACAAGTAAATATGGGACGACACTAAACGCACATGCACAAGACCCCCTTTTCACAGAGCGAGGCTCATATTGAAGACCCCTGACTTCTCACACTAGTTTAGGCTAATTTATTTGATAGAGAAGTCACCAGAATATTGCATTTTCACATATACCTTTCTATACAGAAGAGAGAAGTATTAATATTCCCCTGCTTCATGTAAAATAGACTTAGTTTAAACATATATATTTCCAACAAGCATTGTTATACATACAATTTCATATGATATTTATAATATTAACATGTTCGAATGGGATGAGAACGAAAGAAAAGGTCTTATATGGTTCTTCTTTCTCGGTTTGTATATACAGTTGCATGGTTCAGTACGAACATAACTGGATATTAAATAATAAGTGAATTCAAACACTAGGCAAAAAGGTAAACTCCGATTAAAGAGTTTCATTGGTAATAGGATTACTATTGGAAGGTGCAGGAGATAAAGAGGCAGAAGTTAAATATACTTCTCTTGTTAAAAAATAAACTATAAGTAGTATACTGTAAGAAGACAGTCAAGCCAATTCTGTCTGTCAATTTTAGTGTCCTAACGTTTCAAGTACTATTTTACTTTGAAACGTTGGGATCGTAAAATACCTTTGGGACACCACTTGGTAATGGTCGCAGTTTTCCAAAGATGTTTCATGGGCGGACGGAAGGACGCCCGTCGTTCATGTTATTGATGTGTCTTTCGCCATGTTTATCGCATGAATACAGATACGTATAGAGATTTTCGAAAAGTGATAAATAACAGATAAAGTAGCAATACCAACAACATCAGCAAACGCGGGGTATATACATTCATTGGACAATTAAAACATCTAACCCTAATCTTCATACTGTGGAATATATTGGAAGCGCTATAATAGATAATGTAGTCAAAATTATTCAGCCAAAAAGAGACAGTTACAAGACAAGGCTGTGCATGATACAAATATTTATTCTGTGTTTTCTCAAAATGTATTTACTCATCCCTTCGACAGAACATAATTGAACATAATCTTATAGTAAAGCCAAGCAATAAGCTCTCGATATTGATTTGTCATAATGATTGTATAATAGCTTCGCCCTCGTCAAAGATTAATGGTGCATGAAGCCGGTGTTTGTAATTATAGCAACCGCTCCCGTTGTCTTTCAGATATAATCCCTCGCGCATGAATGCATCAGGGCAGGACATTTGCCATTGTCTGCTATGCAAGCACTTACTTTATTTTTCGACCAAATAGTTTGAAATCCTGCAATGTTACGTCATATGGTCCGTGTACAAACTGAGATCATGATAATTAGAAAAATATTAAAGATATAGAACACAAAAAGGTTTGAAAAATCAACAAATTAATGCATATTCCTTAGATAAGTATCAGAATAAAATATTGCAAAATGACAACTCAAATCACTACCACTCTTAGACAAGAGGGTCATGATGGCCCATAAGCGGTCACTACAGTTCAGAAACGCCAATTGTTAAAGATTTAACCTGGTGACCTAGTCTTTGGACGAATCAGGTTCAAACTTTATATTGACAAGATAAAGATTCTAACAATGTTTCATCAAGCTTAATCATTAGTCCTTAGAGTGCAGGAGTGTTAAAAAGAGTTGACCTCATTACCAAGGCAATGTCAGGATAATATTCTGACCATATTTCATCAAAATTGAGTCATTAAATTGCCTGTAGAGTGATAACTAGGTTGTTTTAAGATTCGAACTTGTATTCGGACGCACGTGACCCTGATTCAAACTAGATTATGTCTAGATTATGGTCAATTTTAACATAGTATATATGTTTGATCAAGATTGAGTCACAAATGTTGCTAGTTCGGTGAAGACATGCTTTTGTCTAAGATTTGACCTACTTTTCGAATGCACGTGACCCCGATTTAAACCCGGCCTAATTATGTTTGGAAAAAAACAAACATTTTGAGCAAGTTTCATCGATTATAGATTTAAAATGTGTCTTGCAATGCGATAACGTTCTAGTTGACGATAGGCGATGCACGACGACGGACTCCGGACTTGATCACGATAACTGACAATGAGCACTTCATACAAAGATGGGCTATAGATAGTTCCTTAAATGTAATACTTAGAAAAATGCATACTATAGGTTTTTCATCGTCAAATGTACTAGTTTTATACCTGTTCTTATATAATAATTATTCTAAGAATGCATGTTGGGAATACAATTTTTAAATCATACGTAATCATCAACATGACTGTGGTTTTATAAAAGTATTTATTTTCAGTATGTTTTTCGTTTAGTCACTAATTCAACCTAATCATGTAGCAATGTCTAGTGAATTAGCTCTTAGTATTGATTTGTCATAATCATTACATACTGGATTTGCCCTCGTCATATAAAACTGGTGAATGAAGTCGGCGTTTGTAATTATAGCACCGCTGTCGTTGTCTTTAACTCCTATTTCAAGCGCATGAACGAGCAGGGCCAGGAAATGCGCTATTGTAGGAGTAATAATTTGCCTTGAACGCGGTCATTTTTTGTTAAGACCATACTATTGGAAATCCTACCATGTAGAATTTAGCTAGAGAGAAAGTTGAGGTCACAGATATTTGCAATTAACAACATTTAACGCGTCATTGCTTAAACTTGACTAGAATGGCCTTCACAACTGATGGTTACGACACTGATTTAAACATCCATCAAATGTTTGTTCTATCAAGTAATGATCTTCAACAATGCATCGTTAACCAAATTCATGTAATGATACTACAAATGAAACTGTATTACTTAATGAGATTTTAAAAAAATATATCGAATTAATCATATGTTGTTGCAAGAGATCTTAACTTTTAATTATCTGAACATAACATCTCGACGACGTACACATTCTCTTTTAGCTTGCGTTATAAATACATAACGTGGAAATTATATGATCTTAGCAGTATGTGCTAATGATTTATATACCTATTTCAAATGAATATTTAATACAACAGTTTGTGAGCTATCTACAAATGCATTAAGATAATACCAATATTTAACTGCACGCGCATCGATATCATTTATCAAACATGAACTACTGAAATACTTTCGGGACAAGCCCAAAACGGAAGAAAGGATATGACCTCGCGACCTAGTCTTTGGACGCACGTGACCCAGTTTCGATCTCAGCCTTTATACATTGTATCGTCATTATAAAGAATCTGTATAGGTTTCATTAAGATTGGGTCAGAAATGATGCCATTTTAGTGATAACATGGTTTTGTCTAAGATTTAACCTAGTTTTTGGACGCACGTGACCCAGATTCAAACAAGGTCATTTTTTTAGACCATACTATTGGCAATCCTAGCATGTATAATTTAGCTAGAGAGGAAGTTGAGGTAACAGGTATTTGCAACTAATAACATTTTAACGCGTCATTGCTTAAACTTGACTAGAGCGGCCTAGCTAAGCTAGTAGGGTTCCTTTCATCAGTAATATATTTACAAACATAGTGACGGTAATTGCATTTTAAACACAAAACAATGAATAATGATTCGAGCTTAAACAAATTTGGGAGTATAATAAGAATCAAAATTGTTTTAAAATTTTTGAAACATTTATTTTAAACAGCCATCAAATGTTTGTTCTATCAAGTAATGATCTTCAACAATTCATGGATAACCAAATTCATGTAATGATACTACAAATGAACATTTATTACGGAATAAGATTTTTAATAATATATTGAATTAATCAAATCACGGTGTTGCACGAGATCTTAGTATTTACTAGTCTGAATATTTACCTCCTCTCGATTACATACATACATGAAGATTCGTTTATCTCGTGTTATAAATACATAACTGTGTTATTATATGATCTTGGCGGAATGTGAGAATGATTCATATACCTATTCCAGATGCACATTGACTACAACCGTTTGTGTGTTATCTACACATGAATAAAGATAAGACCAGTATTTAACTGCAAGTGCTTCGATAGTATTTATCAAAGATGCATTACCGAAATACTTTCGAGACAAGCCCAAAACAGCAGTCCCCAGGCGCGATCTGTTCGTAAAAAACAAGCAAAAGTCTTATCTTCAGAAATGATTGGCGCAATTATTGAACATTCTCAAAATCAACTGAAAACCAGAACGCTGTGTCTGGCATTTTGTCGAGTCACGACAAAGCAGCACAGACGTTGATTATTTGTTAATCACGTTTTACTATTTTATCAAATTCAGATGAAATCATCGGGAAAACAGATTCACATGGCAGTGAGTGTGCTCAATTTGTCGTTTATTGTAAATTGGTTTCATTGGTAGGTGATGCATTTACCTTATGATCCATTGACGGTTCAAATTGCTATTGATTTATAATTTTGTTTAGCGTTTGTGTATTATAATAAATACCAGATACTTTTATGTTTTATCATGTTTAATGTATTCTTTTAATTTAAAATATACTGTGATAATGAATACCCAGGAACGATTTCAGAAAATGTACTTTTATCAGCCTTTTTTATTCGCGCTTATCACATTGTGTTGTAAACATTTCAATTATTGTTAGCAAAACGTATTTAGATCGTAAATGCAAATAAAATATTATCTAAGCTTTAAAATAGAGAGTTTAAAACATATATTTTTGGAAATGGCAGATGCAAAATAGCGGGGGAGGCTTCCTATGTATTACCAATATACCTACGCCATAGTCATGTGACCTATTGAGATGATGCCATAAACACACTAAAGAGGCTCTGAAACAGTTTGTTTTATTTGCATTGGCATTCAAACCGACACCGTTTCAATGACAATGGTAACAGAGCGTAAACTTAACGATAACCACAAAAAGCACAAATAGTTTCACTCGATATTGAAATGGCCTTCACAATACTAAGCACAGGTGATATTTCACACAGAGCAATGGCGATTATTCGAGACTGATTCGGCATTTGTAGACTTATCATGTGGAACGTAATGCGATAATGAGTCTTTTGCCATTATGCCATAAGCGTCCAGCCTAGCTCTAGACCAGGTTGAGCATTTGCGCATTCTGACAAGGAGCTACGCTGGCTGCTAATGAGACTACGACACTATGCGTGACTTTTACATATGTTATAAAACCCGTTTTGTATCACGCGGCTCAAAACTAAAACCTAAAGCGTAATGGATTCGCCCTCGTCATGAACACACGGTGCATGAAGTCGGGGTGGTAATTAAAGCAACCGCTGTCTTTGTCTTTCAGACCTATTTCAAGAGCATGAACGAACCAGGGCAGGAAATTCGCTATTTTAGTCATAATTATTTGCATTGAACGCGGTCATTTTATGTATTTTCAGGCTAAACTATTGGCAATCCTANTGGGCAAGAAGATTTTTAAAGTTTGCACAAAATAGGCCTTATTGAAGCATATGTTCATATTTGTGACCCCCGGGCATAATTTGAACAAATTTGAAAGAGGTTCACGCCAGGAACATTTGTGAGAAGTTTTATCAGAATTGGACTTGTCGTTAAGGAGAAGAAGATATTTAAAGAAAAAGTTAACGCACGCACACACGCACGAGGGACACAGGACCATGACATAAGCCGCGCTGGCCTCTGGCCAGTGGAGCTAAAAAACGAACATGTTGTTTCTCGTTAAATTAGGCAATTGCTGTAACGAACACTGATTGTTTATGGGTTTACTTTATTTTACGAAATATTCCTTGATTTTGAGTGTTTATGGAGCTTCAATCAAAGTCAGTTAATGATAATACAAATGAACTTAATTACGAAATTAGATTGTCAATAATACACTGAATTAATCAAATCTTAGTATTGCAAGAGATCTTAGTATTTACTTGTCTGAATATTTACCTTCTCTCGATTACATACATATATTTGTTTAGCTTGCGTTATAAATACATACCTCTACAATAATATGATCTTGGCAGGATGTGCCAATGATTCATATACCATCTTCAGAAATGGATGGCGCAATTATTGAACATTTTAAAAATCAACCGCAAACCTGAACGCTGTGTCTGGCATTTTGCAGCGTCCAGTGAAAACAGCACAGACACGTTGATGATTTGTAAATCACGTTTAACTATTTTATCAAATTCAAAGTAAATCATCGGGAAGACAGATTCACGTGGCAGTCAGTGTGCTCAATGTGTCGTTAATTGTAAATTATGTTCATTGGTAGATGATGCATCTACCTAATGATCCGTTGGCAATTTTCATTGCTCTTGGTTTACAATTTCGTTTAGCGTTTGTGTATTATAATACATAGCAGATAATATTTTCTCCTAATTGTTATCTAGTTAAATGTATTCTTTGAAATTTAAATGAACGGTGATAATGGATACCCAGTAACGCTTTCATAAAGTGTACACTATACAATTATTTTCAGAAAACAAAGTTTTCTTAACATGTCAATTATTTAAAGCAATACGTATATAGATTGTAAATGCAAATACAATATAATCTAAGTTTTAAAAAAGAGAGTTTACAACATATATTATTAGATATGGCATATTCAAAATGGCGGGGGAGGCTTCCAATTTATTACCAATATACCTACGCCATAGTAATTCGACCTATTGAGATGATGCCATAAACACACTAAAGTGGCTCTGAAACAGTTTGTTTTATCTGCTTTGGCATTCAAACCGACACTGTATCACAAACAATGCTAACAGAGCGTGAACTTAACGATTGTCCATTAAAAGCGCACAAATAGTTTCACTCGATATTGAAATGGCCTTCACAATACTAAGCACAGGTGTGATTTCACACAGAGCAATGGCGATTATTCGGGACTGATTCGGTTTTTGTAGACTTGCCACGTCTTACGATAATGGGTATTTTGGCATAACGTCCAGCGTAGCTCCAGACCAGCTTGTGCATTCGCGCATTGTGGCAACGAGCTTCGCTGTCCTCTAATAGATCACGACATCATGCGTGACTTTTTCATATGGAATAAAACCCATTTTCGTACGACGCGGCTCATAAATAAAACCTTAAGCATAATGGATTGGCACTCGTCATAGAATTATGGTGCATGAAGTCGGCGTTTGTAATTATAGCAACCGCTGTCGTTGTCTTTAAGACCTATTTTAAGAGCATGAACGAACCAGGCCAGAACATTCGCTTTTAAGGCGTAATTATTTGCATTGAACGCGGTCATTTTATTTATTTTAGGACCGAATGATTGGCAATCATACTACGTATACTTAAGCTTTAGAGGAAGTTGAGGTCACATATATTTGCAATGTACAACATGTTAAAGAGTCATTGCTTAATCGTGGCCAGAACCGCCTTCAAACAACGCTGGTGCATTATATCAACCAATGGTAGCTTACCTTAAATAATATCGGTTGATACGGTGTGTGCTTTTGAAAGGATTATAAATGGGTCAGCTTTATTTGCACCAGCAAATATTCCTTGATTTTAAGTGTTTATGGAGCTTCAATCAAAGTCATTTAATGATTATACAAATGAACTTAATTACGAAATTAGATTGTCAATAATACACCGAATTTATCAAATCTTAGTATTGCAAGAGATCTTAGTATTTACTTGTCTGACTATTTACCTTCTCTCGATTACATACATATATTTGTTTAGCTTGCGTTATAAATACATACCTTTACAATAATATGATCTTGGCAGGATGTGCCAATGATTCATTTACCTATACCAAATGAACATTTACTACAACAGTATGTGTGTTATCTACAAAGGAATTAAGATAATACCAATATTTAACTGCAAGTGCATCGATATTATTTATCACAGATGCATTGCTGAAATACTTTTGAGGCAAGCCCAAAACAGCAGTCCCTAGGCGCAAACTGTTCGTAAAAATCAAGCAAAAGTCCTTTCTTCAGAAATAGATGGCGCAATTATTGAATATTTTAAAAATCAACCGCAAACCAGAACGCTGCGTCTGGCACTTTGTGGCGTCCCGAGAAAACATCACAGACACGTTGATGATTTGTTAATCACGTTTAACTATTTTATCAAATTCTGATAAAATCATCGGGAAGACAGATTCACGTGGCAGTCAGTGTGCTCAATGTGTCGTTAATTGTAAATTTTGTTCATTGGTAGGTGATGCATTTACCTAATGATCCGTTGGCAATTTTCATTGCTCTTGGTTTACAATTTCGTTTAGCGTTTGTGTATTATAATACATAGCAGATAATATTTTCTCCTAATTGTTATCTAGTTAAATGTATTCTTTGGAATTTAAATAAACGGTGATAATGAATACCCAGTAACGCTTTCATAAATTGTACACTATACTATTATTTTCAGAAAACAAAGTTTTCTAAACATGTCAATTATTTAAAGCAATACGTATATAGATTGTAAATGCAAATACAATATTATCTAAGTTTTAAAATAGAGAGTTTACAACATATATTATTGGATATGAAATATTCAAAATGGCGGGGGAGGCTTCCAATTTATTACCAATATACCTACGCCATAGTAATTCGACCTATTGAGATGATGCCATAAACACACTAAAGTGGCTTTGAAACAGTTTGTTTTATCTGCTTTGGCATTCAAACCGACACTGTATCACACACAATGCTAACAGAGCGTGAACTTAACGATTGTCCATAAAAAGCGCACAAATAGTTTCACTCGATATTGAAATGGCCTTCACAATACTAAGCACAGGTGTGATTTCACATAGAGCAATGGCGATTATTCGAGACTGATTCGGTTTTTGTAGACTTGCCACGTCTTACGATAATGGGTATTTTGGCATAACGTCCAGCGTAGCTCCAGACCAGCTTGTGCATTCGCGCATTCTGGCAACGAGCTACGCTGTCCGCTAATGAGATCACGACATCCTGCGTGACTTTTTCATATGGAATAAAACCCATTTTTGTACGACGCGGCTCATAAATAAAACCTTAAGCATAATGGATTCGCCCTCGTCATAGAATTATGGTGCATGAAGTCGGCGTTTGTAATTATAGCAACCGCTGTCGTTGTCTTTAAGACCTATTTTAAGAGCATGAAACGAACCAGGCCAGAAAATTCGCTGTTTAAGGCGTAATTATTTGCATTGAGCGCGGTCATTTTATTTATTTTAGCACCGAATGATTGGCAATCCTACTACGTATACTTAAGCTATAGAGGAAGTTGAGGTCACATATATTTGCAATGTACAACATGTTAGCGAGTTGCTTAATCGTGGCCAGAACGGCATTCAAACAACGCTGGTCCATTATATCAACCAATGGTAGCTTACCTTAAATAATATCGGTTGATACGGTGTGTGCTTTTGAAAGAATTATAAAGGGGTCAGCTTTATTTGTACCAGCAGATTAGTGGGTTTTTCCAAAAAATTGCTTTTTCCGAGATACATATATTAGGTCGATATTGTTTTGTTCATTGATCGAATTTTAAGGTCACCCATTGGAAGGAAATGTGCATATTTTGCAGAAAACTATATATATATATGACATATTCAAAAGAAAAAATGTTGCGAGGGGATAAGTAGAATACTAGGATTAGCGTTGAATAGAGAGAAGTAAAGGGCTCACCCGATTGCGTAATTGTTTGAATTCGATAGACAATATTTTACGACACAGCTGACGAAATCACTTGATTGCGTCATTCAGGTCATTGTGTACACAGTCGCTTAACGAGTTAACGCGTGTGTCACTGTGTGTGTTTACGATGGATTTTTATAATATTTTGAATGTGAATAACAGTGTTGGGATATAAAACTGGAATGAAACTGGTGAGACTGCATTTTCTGATTTCGTGTTGGGATAAACAACTGGAATGAAGCTGGTGAGACTGCATTTTCGATTTCGTAAAAATGTCGAATGTACTCGAAAAACGCGATGTTTTGTTGAACAATTGATGGATTAAATTTAAGAAAAGTGTTAGTGAACTGTTCTTTAACGTTTCGAAGGAAATCGATGTTGAATTAAAAGGGTAATTTCTTTAATGAATAAGTCGTTCCTTTGTAAGTCGATCAAAGAATATCTATACACAAAGAATCGCCTGCATCAAGTGCTTTAAAATGGTAAACATGGATTGCGATGAAAAAATGTGTCCAGAATTTTAACTCGTCATGGAAGCAAATTAAACTTTACGAAAATAATCATGGTTATTACACAACTGCGGTGAGTAGAACAAGAACTAGAAGATGTTTTACTTTTAAATGTCTGTAAGTAAAAAGTGTGTAAAAAGAAGAGTTGTTTATAGACTAAAATTAACAATATCGGCTGGGATAAAAGCTGAATCAAGCTTCACGTAGGTGTGTACACATTTTGTAAATTTCAAAATGGCAGCCATTTTTGTTTTTGGTATTTTACAGTGATGAAACAAGAACTTTAGTTGGAACAAAACCGTCTGTGTTCTACTTGAGTGTGTAACATTTGGACGCTGATTACATTTGAATCGAGGCGTATAGCGATATTTTGTCACGTACTCTTCTTTCGCGTGGAATTCTTAAGGACTATTTCGAGTTCGGTAAACGGGAAAGATCACAAATAATATTACTACGCAATGATAGATTCAGTTAATTTAATGTGTTTTTGCTTTTATTTTATCAATTAAAGCCTTAATAATTGACGACTTAGAAAATTGATGGGATATTAAGATAAGCGTTGAATAGAGAAAAGTTCTCTTCCGGCGTCCTAAGCCTCGCAACATAAACTTCTCTCTATTCAACACTCACCTAGTATTCTCTATTGATATGCACATGTAATAGCTCTTTGTATACTGAGCCATACAACGATTTACGATACGTCAACCGATATAACTGATTTTTGATTCATCTTGACCATTGCTTCACGTTTAAAAAGTGAAATCAATCAGCATTTAAATAAGCGTTGCATCGCTTGATATCACAAACCTCAAATGCGACGTCAGTGGTTTTAATGGTTTGATGTTCGCCTGTGCAAATATATATAGAATCTGACATGAGTTGTCATATCATACCATATTTTATGAAACGAGTTCAGGAATTGTGTTAGTAAGCGAGCCTTTGGCGAGCTTACTAACGAATTTCCTGGACGAGTTTAATAAAATATGCTCTTTTGAATATGACCCTGTGCGTTGTTAAGAATGTAAAACCTTTTGCAAATTGTAAACAATTACCATTGTCGCCTTCTGCAAATCGCATACTCAAGACATAAATATATGTAGGTTGAGGTGTGATCGCGACATTCAAAGTTAAATCCCTACTATAGAAGCCTTCATGTAATCAATGCAAATGGCACTGAAGTTTTGCTCTTGCCAGAAATGGAACGCATTCAGTCAGGTTGTCGTTTGGACACATTGATTGTTTATTACTTACTTTTTGAAAAATTCAAACATACTTCATATCAAAACATGTTAAAGGACACAAATGAAGGTTGATGAGAAAGCAGTCAATACATTCCAAATAATATTTTTAGGTCTGTATGTACTTGTAAAGTAGGAGTATGCAAGTATTTCATGTTCATATATATATATATTTTAATTGAAACTAAATTTAATAGTAAAACATATTTTAGAAATAGAATCATATTTATATGTTGCATTTAGCTATTATGACTCATTTAATTAATTATATTATCTGTTTAATGAAAACAAGTGTGTGTTTTTTTTCAGGCACACTCAAAACAATTTGTTTTTCCTTCATTTGTAACCTAGCCAACACACATACATTCAGTTTTATTCTGCAATTATATCATCGTATGATTAGAGTTGCTTTTTTCAGATTTGAAATACGGGGAGAGGAAAAATGAACGCAAACACAAGCATATTATTTCATTATTTCATTCAACTTTTATAATCTACATAATAATAATTTTGTATGACTACGATTAACAAATGGCTTGATATACAATTTTGATCCATATCAAACGAGCGGTTGTACATGTATATATACGGTCATATTAACAAGTACAACAACAACAGTGCCACCAAACCAAACCCCTCAGGCGAGTCCTGTAGTTCTAGAACACTACACCTATGTACAAAATAGCAATGGACTATTTACAATGATCCCTATTAAATACGGGCCGGCATATACGTACACTTGTATTCATGCGCATGTATATAGACCACATCAGCAAACTAGTTAATATTGTTCCAATTAACGTTTAATTAACATTTCAATAAGTTATTAATTTTATACATAAACACGTAAACATACATCAACATGATACATTATATTTGAATGCTTATTAAGGAGACGGTTTGAATACTTAAAGAAAACAGAATTGACATAGTGGTTTTATTGTTTAAAAACAAACTGGATCTTACTATGCGTTGTTGCAATGTTCAAAATGTTATCCATAACATATATGATATCAAACCGTCATTCAAACGCAAGCACTATAATTATATGGTTCAATTCATGAAACAACTCTACATTGTGTATACTATACTTTATCTTAAACTGATGATCCATAAACCGTTCGCTCACATTTTGGACCGATACCTGTCTTAAATGTTTTCATCCACCATGTTTAATACACCGTAAAGTCGCATTAATTTGTATTTTATCTACTACCATCTTTATGATAACGAAGTCCAGATCCAATAATAAGTATCGCATTTCTGCATCGCAAAACTTCGTTTAGTATTTTTGTTAAAAAAAAAATTAAAAAAAAATGCAAAGTTCCTTCAGAGGAACGATCATTTCAAGTTTAATAAGACCTGATAACAAATACGACTAACGCACCTTGTTTTAAAACGAAAACCAAGACAGGTTCTGGCAAATGGGGTTTTTGCTTCGACCGATGACATTTCTTAACTATCATGCCAATAAAACATATCTTCACTAGATATGGACGGATGCCAGTACATTCCCGGCCTTTTTCGGGCAACTCCTTAGGTCACTCGTAATTTGAATTGTAATAAATGTGTAAACAAATCTCGTTTTTTTTGCATAATAGAAACTTAGTGATCATCTTCTTGCAACGTTTTCTCGTTCAAAAAAGGTTTACGGTAAATAAAACTAAATTTTAATCAAGTTTTAATTGAATAATTTTTCTGAAACATGTGAAAGAAATATGTGAACACATAATCTAATCAATGGTAAATCATATTGTTGTTAAGCAACAAAAAACGTCAATAGATCTTTTTTATGATTGGCGAGTAGAAAAGATCAAAGCATTAGCAAAATACATAACCAGATAAGGGTTCATTAAATCTAAATTTGACTTTAACCGCGAACGCAAATTATTTCAATAAATTGTATACTTCACCGTCTTTTATCAGGTATATATATATAATGATAATCATTTAAAGCGGATTGTTTGTTTGACAAAAAGTATGAAATTATTTTACTTCATACACACTCAATACTTCAATCAACACCGGATACAGTTAAGTACATTCATATTATGTAACAGACTCAATATCATTTGTAAATACAAATCACACGTCATACGTTGTTATTCGCCTAATTTATAAAACCATCTAATCGACAATAGTTATAACGCTACACACATGCACACATATACACGTCCTTAAACATACACAGGCTGAGTATCTTTCTTACTCAAAACATACATTTACTATTTAAGTTTTGCGTCAACAATAAATAAATATAACCCTTTGATATACATGAAAACCATTTCTAAACATTAAAATATGCTTTCATAATATATATGTATAATTTAAATCCCCTAAATAAATCACCACACATCTGTATGTCATCGCAAAAGAGGGACATTCTATCATATTACGAGTGTACCAAATGAAACAATTTAATAATCAAATATATTGTATAATGTCCACGTAAAGTTAAGCCTTCTCCATTTGCACTTTTAAAGAATACATCGCAAACATTGGGATAAACGTTTTCTTGCACCAAAACCTAAAATAAACTAATACAAACTTATACCAACTTATACATGCTCGCACCAAGTCGTCCGCACGCACGCCTGCACGCACGAATGTTCACATTTCGCAACTCACCAATGCGGACACCCGCAAGCCGTGAGCACGAAACGAACACATATTTTTGGACTGTCCGGACCAATAAGCATCATTTGCCACAGCAATTAAAACACAAGTGCCATTACTAGAAAAATCGAACATAAATACACATTTACGATTAATATATAATTGTTTACGTATATTTAATGTCGACCATTCACTATGGAACGTAAATTAAAAGCGCTTCACATTAATACTTAATATATAATATATACATACATACATGACATATTTATTTGACTTTATCTACTTTATGTTTATATAAATATGTTAATCGCCTTTTGTAAATTTGATCTATGAATAAGTATTCAATAACATAAATGATAAGTAAAAATGCTGTTCTTTTTATTGTTTGTATCTACATGTAGCAGTAATGTCGTTGTTTTATTTCATCAAAGTACTTGTTTACATGTTAAAAGGACACTGCGTTGATTTTTTATTTTTAGCATAAAAAGCATTTTATATAAAAACATTTCAATGTTCTAAGTAAATATGCTAAAATAATATTATTTTGTAGTATTGTAGTTTCACATCTATTTTTGTGTTAATTTAACATGAATTTCTAAGCATCGTAAATAGAATAAACTTAAACATGGGAATTTTTTTTAACAAAAGATTTTAAAATAGTCGCGAACAAACTTAGACAATCATGTTTCTAATTGTCCTATATTGATGCACATCTATTCTACACAATTTTAAGCCATGTTTGCCTTCTTCCTTATTTATAATTTCACCAAAGATGTGTACACGATTGAGGTAAACAAGTTCCTGTTTAGAAAAACAAGACTATTGCATTCTTATATATATATATTTATATATATGTTTGTGTTCATAAATCTTATGATCCTATTCATATGCAAAAGGTCTATGCAATCCTTTCATATGATGTCAAATCACACATTTTCTTGGAAATGTGATTCTGTTATCGTCCACATTGAAAATAGATCGGTCCGTTAAGACCGCGGATCGATACATAGCCTTAACTAGAACCCGAATATAAATTGCTAATTTTCCATTTTGCTGTGATAGTTATCGAGTATTATATTTTCAATACAAAGCAATTTGCTTTTTGTCCGCCTCTTAAATTAGATTACTAAAGGACGTATTGTTAAAGATATCACATACATTGTTCACACCATTGACACAAGTTTTGATTTCATTGATTTTGTATGATCTTATTTACACTAAATTTACATACTTATACATTTTCTAACGTTATGTCCATCCTATACACTTATGTACGATGTCATATTTGATAAATAACGCGTGTATTACACTAAAGAATAATACATATACTATTTTTGAATGAATGACTAAATGGTTTGCTGAACTGGCAAGCTGAGTGGTACGATTGCTAGGCGACGTGTCGTTGAATGAGATGTCTTCTGGAGACGACACGAGACCCAGGTGCGGCGTATTGCAGACGGGAGGAGGGCAATCTGGACGACCGGTAGTGACGAAGCATGGTTTATAACAACAGTCTGGTGGACCATATACAACAGCAGTATCTGTGGCGAGTTTTGACTTTGAATCTGAAATACACATACATTTTTTTCAAATATAATATTATAACGCATGTATGAATTTCCAGCTCATTTGTAGTTAAACAAATATCAGTTTTGCAAATACAACAGAGAATCTCGTGTTGCAATATAATAAATCGTGCAAAACTACACAACCGAATTATCGGTAACAAGTCTCCTGTTCGTTACAGTCACATGGAGAAGATTCCCTATGACATAGTTTCTAGATATACGTAACCTTGATTCCAACTTTGCCTTGATGTTGTCAAGAAAAAACATTTTGACCAAGATTCATCAATAGTCCTTAATTAGGCCTCTAAAGTGGTAACAATGTTTTTTTAATACGATTTGACCTGGTCACATAGTGTTTTGGACGCAGTAGACCCAAAAACAAACTCGTTCAAGATATGGTTAAGATAAATAGTCTGACGAGGTTTCATTAAGATTTAAATCATACATGTGGCCTCTAGAATGGTCACAAGGATTTACTCATATTTCACCTAGTGACCTAATTTTTGGACGCACATGTTCCGTTTTCAAACTCCGTCTTGATATTGTAACATTTAACATTTTGACCACGTTTTATCAATAGTGAGTCATACATACAGCCACTGGAGTGGTAACAGGTTTTTCTAACCTTTGACATGGTGACATAGTGTACTGACGTAACCCAGATTCAAATATTGCATAGATATTATTAAGATACAAACTCTGACCACGTTTCGTCAAGATTGTGTCATACGTGTGAACTTTACAGTGGTAATAACATTTGTTTTATAAGATATATCCAAGTAACGTAGTTTTTGGACGCACGTTACCCAGATAAAAACCCTTGCATAGATATTGTCTACATAAACATTATGACAAAGTTGCCTTAAGATTTAGTCATAAATGTGGCCTCTAGATGGTTTTTCGTAATATCTGTACTAGTGACCTAGTTCTGGGACGGATGCGATCCATATTCGAACTTGCTCTAGTTATTGTACAGATAAACATTCACAACAAGTTTCATCAAGATTGGATGCAATATGTGGATTCTAGAGAGGTCTATAGCGATCAAAATAGCCAATCATAAGCACTTTATGCTAAGATGGGTTCAAATAAAATAACTATGCCAATCATTGAATCATTCCAACTTAAATCAATACCAGACTGCGCATTTGCTAGCGTGTACACTTATGAGACCACGAAACATTACGCGACTTTATAACGGACAGGGTAGCTTTTGACCATAATGCCTAGCGCGTTTGCTGGTTAGAAGTTACGCTGGCCGCATAATGCACATGATCAATCTTTGTATGACTCGGCTCTTATTATTTTATTGGTTCATATGCACACATGAATGGCGTGGAGAAAACTACATTCAACACGATGATTGGCAAGGTTTTTACCACCTTCTACAAATTCAATGGCATGGATAAATCCACTTTAGAGACACAGAATGGCATGGATTGAACCAGCTTTAACACACAATATCATGGTTTTAACCACCTTTAACACTACAAATGGCATGAATTTAATCGCCTTTAACACACGTGATAACATGGATTTAACCACCTTTAGCACACATAATAGAATGAATTTAACCAACTTTAACACACATAATAGCATGGATTTATCCACCTTAAACACACAGAAAGGCGTGAGTTTAGACCCCTTTCACGCACATTATCGCATGGGTTAGGACACCTTTAACACATATACTTGCATGGATAAAACCACCTTTAACACACCGAATAGCATGTATTCAACCACCTTTAACACACAAAATGGCATGCATTTAATTATCTTTTACATACATATAAGCATGTATTTTACAACCTTTAAACCACAGAATAGCATGGATATAATCGCCTTTAACACACAGAATAACATGGATATACATGTAAGCCCACTTAACACACACAATAGCATGGAATCGCCTTTATTACTCACAATGGCCTGAATTGATTCGCCTTTAACACACAAAATGGCATTAATTTAGTCGCCTTCAACACCCATGATAGCATGGATTTAATAGGCTTTAATACACATAATGACATTGATTTAATCGCAAAAAACACACATCATGGCATTGACATACTCATCTTTGTCATACGGTATTGATTTACCCTACCCACATTTAACATGAGGAATGACATTGAATTTGTCACCTTTAACGCACATAATGACTTGTATTCCACCACATTTTACACATAGAATTGCATTGGCTTATTCAGCATTAGACATCATTAATTCTTATATCAAAAACATGTCTTAACAATACCTTTTGAAAGATTAATTTTTATTAAGCAAAGGGCATTACGAAATTGTTTTGATATTAGCACATGACGTTGTGGTTTCAATAATTAATATATAATTACAAGAAACCTTAATTGAATATAATCTTCATGTATCTCATGTTCAAAGAACTATACTTTTAGTTATTGTGTTTTAGCATTGATTCTTTTACTAAGCAGTTTTTTTTATAAATTAGCGATCAGTCAGAAAACGGTATAACAATGATCCAAAAGCCTTCATAATTACACCTGCTTAAACAATTAATACAATTATATATTACAACGCAAACATAAAAAATATATGAATTTGTTGTATATAATTCTACGAACCCAGTGAAATGTCAGCTAGCATACTTTCAGAAACAAGTGCAATATAATTGATGAAATATTGAAAACAAATACAATACAATTAAAACAAACACTGCTAAATTAAGGAATATTTAAGCAATATGACAATATCTACTTTGTTCGTTACTTTTCCGATTTACTCATATGAATCAAGTGACTCTATTTGAGGCAATTCAAACATATCGATTAGGTACGGGCTCAAATCATATAACAATATTTGCTTACCTTTGCATATAAAGCCCGGTTCCCCTATAAGCGTTTCCCCATGCGGACGAAAGAAAGGGCAGTTTTCCGAGACTAGATCACAGAACTCAATACATGGCTTGACGAGTGTACCATTGTCATAAAATGGATGATATACTGAGCACAACCAATGTCTGTAGGCGTCCTGAAAATAGACAACATTATAGACGTGATTGGCTTGATTTCGACATTGCATGATGTACTACGAATGATCACTATATTTAGGCCTTGTGGGACTCGTGAAATTCTACATTACAAACACTGGTTTGTATTGTACAAAAAAATTGTGGAATCGGTCCATTGTTAGTAAGTCTTCTCAAACCAGGAAATGAGAAAACGTATATTGCGCAGTAACATTATTTAACATAAGCATGTTTAAATGAAATGTTTTTTTTTTGGAATTGAATGACAGCATTATTAAGAAAATAAAAAATCATAAATCAACAATATGTGATTATTTTGACGGAGATATCTTTTGCAAAATTGTATACTGTTCTACTTTAACCATACTAGGGTTAGACCACACATCATAAATCACATAGACATAATACTTGGAATAACGACGTGACTGTTTGAAAATACTCCAAATGAGTTTGTCATTATGCCCGATGACCTGCAAATATCAACTCTCAATTTTGACATAATTTTATGTTTGTCGAGTGGTATTTGAAAAGTGTACTGCTGTTCATTTTATTTTAACATGACTCCTAATATCAACCAGTAAAACACGTTAAACCAAACACGGACCTCAATACTGAGCTTGAGCCATTTTCCTCTGAATATTCATTCGCTTCAATCCTGTGAAAGTTCTGTCTAATAAAACTGTTATTTTATTCATAACTGACCATACGACCATATTGGCTTGTTTTACACCGTCGATAATATTTGGTACATACAATATTAAATATATGTTTCCCAAATTGTAATCCTATGAAGTAGCTTAGCTATTTGCTAGTCAATACTCTTGCTGCTCATCATATTAAATGGTAGTCGTTTGTTCACAAAATATGCTTTTGAAACATTTCTCAAAGAAATGAATGGCCATAAATAATCTAATACATAGCTTAAGATTAGCTTAACATATCACATGCATGATTGAATGTATAAATGACTGACTCGACTAACTTATACTATAAATATGGCATATTGATATGTTGTGATCTTTTTAACAAATGCACGTGTCCGAACTGTGTAAACATACACAGTTCAGTGTAATTCATCTATTTGTCCGTTACGTAAGGTAATGAAGTTAGTCGGAGAAAATACAAGAGAACAAAATAACACGTTATAGGAATTCAAAAACCAATATACGTAAATATGCCAGAATGATAAAAAAAAAATCAACCACTATATGTAGAACCACTTGTAACAAACCTATGAGCATTGAGACAGTCAACGAGCTATTATAAAATAAAAAAGGGTCTCAGGCGCTCACCTGAGAATACATTATTCTGAGAAGTTGGAGTTAAGAACAATACAAGCACTTTATGACATAAATATCTTATGTTTGGGCACATTTCGAACAAAGCTGAGAACATATGATTTGTTTCCAGGTTCTTTAAGATTAGACTTGTATGTGACTTCAATAGTGTTGACAGGTGTTTTCTTCAAATTGAAAATGTGACCTTTTTTTACCTCACATGACCTAGTTTCAACTCGGTCGAAATATCATTAAGATTAAAGTGTTGACCAAGTTTCGTGAAGACTAAACATTTTACTGCTAGCGTTAACAAGGCTTCAACATAGCCATGAAAGGCAAACTGCCCCACCCATGGCGACCATATTTTGCAACGAACCGAAACTATTTTTTTTTTAAATGACCTAGTGAACTAGATTTTTATTACACTCGACCTTGTTTAATACTCGGCCGATATGTCATTCTGACCAAGTTTCCTGAAGATTGGAAAAAAAATATGGCCAATAAAGTGTTAAAACGTTTGCACCAGAGCCATATAAGAAAACCTGCCCCGCCCACTGGTGTTATAGGACAGGAACCATTTTAGAATTTATTGTTAATTTTAGAATTATCGAACATATCTTAGAATTCAAGACAATAGATTACGTTGAGCACATAAATATGTATACAATGTCATAGTTACATGAAATACCAGACGCAATTTGACAACAATGTCTCAATTTGCTGTATTGCTTTTTCACGATTATACAGTTTTGTATACGCAGCTGTCATCTTTCGTACTCAAATACCAATTAATGACTTCTCGACTTTCCCCGGGGATATTTCTGGTCAATACGTTCTCTTTAACGTCATTATGGCTGGTCGCAAACTGCAGGGACAGCTTTACATAAAATTGATATACACACATTTAACCTGGAAAACCATGCATTATTCATATTCTATAAGTGTCCTTCAGTTCACGCAGGCTTATCAGAGACGACTCTTTACACAAAGCTATTTCACTTAGCATAGTTTGGGTATAAGATGCGGTTAATGTTCTATTTTCGAACAGTATAAAATGTAAATAACCATTTCACTTTGTTGTAAACGAATCTCGCTCTTATGCTTTAACATTTGACTTTTGCAAATTGGCTTGCTTTGATTATGTACCTGAATACATACACTGCTAAAAACCTTTCTGTACTTAAATGTTCATATATTGTCACAACATGAATGTGACAATATGTCTCTTTTGTCGCTCAAGCCTTATTCGAATATGATACCGAAAGCAGTCAGAGAGAAATTGCAGGGTGCAATTTGTTATGTAGGGTTCCGCTTAGTTATTTGTGCTAATGGTACTGACCTTTTATAACAATACCTAACACATATGCATTAAAGCTGAGTAAGACATAATTGATTAGTCAAACAATGAGAAGACGCATGTATCAGATCATGTTCGAGGCTCCACCGCATAGTTTCCTGTAACGCCAACTTTTGCAACGTTTAGAAATTTCAATTACTGAGATACATCTGTCACATAAACGCCCTGATATTTGCTTACATAATACTATATAACATCCGCCCTTAAAATTTCGAATAAACAATATATGAACACGTATTAATAATACAAAGAGCCATGAAGATCCTACTGTGATCTCTTGAGTTTAAGGTACACCAATTGTTAAAGACTTGGCCTTGTGACCTAGTTTTTAACCAGACCCATATTCAAATATGGCCTTGATATTGCCAAGACACCCTGATCATGTTTTTGTAATGATTTTGTCATAAATGTTTCTTCTAGAGATGTAATATGGTTTAAGTAAGATGTGATATGGAGGTCTTGTTTCGGGGACACATGACACAGATACAAACTCTATATGATGACCTTGTTTTTAGCGCATGTGGCCCAGATGTACACTTGGCATTAATATTGCTATTTCTGTTATTCCATATTTCATTTCCATTGCAAACATAATACATTTGGCATATAACATTATATGTCAAATATACACAAATTGAGTAAATTTGTTTCAATATTACTTATTGTACATAGAATCTATGAAAATATGGTTGGTGTGAATAAATATGTTTACATCAGTGTATTTTTTTCATAACATATTATGTTAGGAATACATACACTGAGTAAAATGATTAATTTTTTTGCGATTTTAATTACTATTATTCAAATGAAAATTTTGATCAAGTTTCACGCCGGACGACGCACATAGACTGACCATAATCGCTCGCCAAGAGCACTAAGTGATTGGGCGAGCTATACATGTTATTCGTCATTTATTGTATATAACTGCAGAAACATTTATGTCATAACCTATGGATTACGCAAAAGTTGTATGTAAGCGTTATTAAAACAATTTAAACGTGATATAATAGTAAAAAACGCATTTATATAAATTATGAAAATCGAACAAATATATATCATGTCTTGTAAATCATAAAACTGATAAAAGCATCATAACTCAAAGTGTGGGCTTTATTTATTGAACTTGATAGGATTGTGTAACTTAACACAGCTATTTATAGCATTGTTTGTGTAAATGACACGCTTAATACTTCTATTTTCGACCAGAATTAAAAGTAAATTACCGTTTCACATTTGCATCACTTTATATCGCCCTCATGCTTTGACGTTTTCTTTTTGTAAAATATCTTGCTTTGATAGAGGGCTGCACAGGTTATCGGGGACGACATTTAACGCACATGCATTAAGCCCAGTTCCCAAAGCGTGCCTCTTATCTTTTGTTGTTCTAATTCGTGGCTATTATGGGGAGAACGGACTCGTGGTGTTCTTCATTGTTTATTTATCTATAAACAATATTCAATCAGCAATTTATTCATAAATATTGCATTAATCCTATAAAATACAATAACACAATATGGATGTATTACAGAAAATCATGAATATTTCCTTGGTGCCTACGTACGAAAAGATGTTGTAGATAATCTACTGAGATAGTTTCCATCTTAATAAAATAGAAACGGGACGCGCCGCAAAACAATTTAGGAATTAAACGAGCAAACTAATTATATCTTCCAAGATAATTATAACATCGCCCCTGTGGCACCATATTATAAGCATTTCGTGGCTACAATAACCGCACATCATGTTTGTTTGATTGACAGTATATGAACCAGAACAATCAAAATAACCCAATAACATTCTCCATCCCATAAAACAAGGACATAAATAAAGAGTATGGTCTATTGAACAAAGAAATAAACGACGTAAGTCATGCTTGTATCTACTAAGGCAATTATTCATTGCGCACGGTTCACATTAACAAAAAGGAAACCGACGATTTAATATATCGTTTGAAACCGTGAATAATACCATTTCATTATGTTTCTTTAAATGATCATACTTTTATTGAAAGAAAAAATGTGTTGAGCATTAAATAACAACCCTTGGACCGAACGATTTACTAAAGCTTAAAAGGTAACACTCATGTCAGAGACAAAACTGATCTGTAGATTTGCAATGAACCCATATTTGGAGACAATTAAGTTGACACAAACAATCTATGATGTTCATTACATTGATTTCAAGTCACCAACTTTAGATTTTTTTTTTTTTAAACATTTTTATATTTAGTATTATGGTGTTGTGCGTATTTCTATCCTGGTAATGTTTCTAGAGTTGCATTATCACTTCATGTAAGTAAACACAAAATAGCATATCTAACAATATCCGCAAATGTTAGGATATGTCATTATAAAGTTATCGAATCTGCTAGCAATGACTAGACACGATGCACATATTCTGAAACCGTTGTTTTATACGTGAAGACTTAACATTTAACGTATTCTGTTTTAAATTAATTGTGCTGTTTTGTACTGGAATCACGTTAAAAAAACATAGATCACGTAGTTTATATTAATGTACACATGGATTTACGTTCTTTCTTACATACTTTTAGTTTGGAATAAATCCGTTGATAATATTCGTGTTTTGTGATTTAAGACATGTAATACCATGTATACGTACTTTTATTATATATGAAATAATAAACTATACCATTACTCAAATATGAACATTACATTTTGTTTTAAATGAAATGTCTTCAAGATTTGTATCCATTAATCGGAAAAGTCTTTCCTCGAGAACAAACAAAACTCTACAGCAGCCAATCACATTGAATTTGTTGAATTTTAACAAGGTTTACATTCCCAGACCAACAGCATTTATACGAGACAAAAGAAAACGGCATCCGCAAATACTACCAACTTGTAGGCGCATCGGTGGTTTGGAAATTTGTCAATCTCCAGTGGGATTCGTCTATAATTGCGTTTCGTCTTCTATATCATGTGACCGAGTATTTTATATTCCGTTCAAGTCCGTTTCTCGTAGATTATGACATGAAAATCAATACGCATTCTGACATCCAGTCACTTTTTCTTTAGTGGTTGGTTTAACATGAGGAGAATTTCGACATTTGGTAGTTATAACTCATTTTTATGTTTATAAAAAAGTCGACTTGAAGAAACCAAGAACAATATCGCGTAAAGGGCAGTCTACTAGTGATCTATGATATTGATTTAGATATATTGACAGTCTAGTATAACGCCATACCTAAAGATTAATTCTATGTTGTTGCACATATCATATAAATGATTATGTTGATTCCTTACATTACACTGCACACATACTGACATATTTTGGTTGAGAATAATGCAATAAATGGCTTAAAGTTTTGTCCATATATACATATGCTTGAACTAAATAGTTTAAACCATGTTTTAAATGTGAAAACATGAGTTTAACTTACAGTTTAACTTTAAACTGAAACAATACCATACCAAAATTATTTCATTACTATACATAAACAAATTTGTCAAAAATGATAAACATACAGTGGCATCAAGATCTTATTTCAATAGATTAACATTTCTTCCAGTACGGACACTAATTTATTCTTCGATACGGTACTTACATATGTTCATGCATAAAGGTTAGTGCCTGGTTAATATTGGCAGGTAATAAATGTATCTAACTTTTTATATCAAGTTTGAGTATAACTGACTGTATAGAAGACGTACAAATCAGTGCATATCGTTACAATATCGATTAAAGGTATTTTATTCGAGGCAAGCTATCCATTGTCATTAACTTCTAAGCGTTCTTGAGTTATCATCCGGAAACCATTTTACTGCTTCAGGTCACTGTGACCTTGACCTTTGACCTATTTACCTGAAAATCAATAGGGGTCATCTGCCGGTCATGACCAATGTCCATATGAAGTTTCGTGATCTCAGGCCTAAGCGTTCTTGCGTTATCATCCGGTAACCATTTTACTGCTTCAGGTCACTGTGACCTTGACCTTTGACCTAGCGACCAGAAAATCAATAGGGGTCATCTGCCGGTCATGACCAATGTCCCTATGAAGTTTTGTGATCCCAGGCCTAAACGTTCTTGAATTATCATCCGGAAACCATTTAACTGCTTCAGGTCACTGTGACCTTGACCTTTGACCTAGTGATCTGAAAATCAATAGGGGTCATCTGCCGGTCATGACCAATGTCCGTATGAAGTTGTGTTATCCCAGGCCTACGCGTGTTTTAGTTATCATCCGGAAACCATGTGGTGGACGGACCGACCGACGGACGGACGGACCGACGGACGGACCGACATGTGCAAAACAATATACCCCCTCTTCTTCGAAGGGGGACATAATAAATGTGACTCCTAGAGTGTTCACAAGTTTTACTATATCCATATAAGGAAAACTGCCACGCCCCCTCGCAGCCATGATTTTCAACCAACCGGAACCATTTTTGAACTCGTCCGAGATATCATTGGGACACATGTTCCGACAAAGTTTCATGAAGATTAGACAATAAATGTAGCATCTAGAGTGTTCACAAGGTAAATGTTGACGGCGCACGACGCAGGACGCACGATGCACGACGGACAAAAGGCGACCACAAAAGCTCACCATGAACAGCTTTTGCTCAGGTGAGCTAAAAAGACGCGTATCAGTTAAATCCATTCGTATTCCAGACCATCAATATTTATGTTCGTGGGTTGTTTAATTCATATGAATGTCCTCAAAACATGTGTAACTAATCCGAAATGTTCTTGAACAAACATAACTTTAGAGAATCCAGTTCCATTGAATTTGTTAAATTGTAATGAGGTTTTCATGTCAAATGCAACACGAGCCTCTACGAGACACAGGAACGAGGCCGACGGGTAAAACGCAGCGAAAACTCTTGCCAAAATAAAGGCGCATCGGTGGTTTGGATATTGTGTCATTCTCCACTGGGATTCGTATATAATTGAGTTTCAGCTTCGTTGTTACGTGACTTAGTATTGTATATTTCCTTCAATTCAGTTTAAAGTACATTTTGACATGTAAATAAATATGCATTCTGTTGCAACCTGATGTCGTCAGAATGGATCGATGTGTATTGAGCGTTACACACACGAAATAGTTTGACGAAAGATAGTTAATACTGACATTTTAACACACATTTAATCAATAAGCAAAACTCGAAGCGAGTAAGTGTTACTTGTGAGATTAAACATGACAGCCTACTGCAGTATACCTGAACGTGTGGGTTCAAAGGTGTTAAATGTAAACACTCAACTAAAACACAAAATATGCAATCATATGGATTCTAAATTATCACAACATGGAATTCTTAACAAGTGAGTCTTTGATAGACCTTTTACACCATGAAATGATGCATTTATATTGAAATACTGACAATTACTCTTGGGAAAGTTGGGATGATCAACTGGTTGAGTTAAGCAGACATTCAGGAGTTGCAAACACACCGAAAATGCCAGCTCAAAATGAAACATTAATTATCACAGGGGATTATTGTGGATTGTGGATTTTAACAGTTTTATATCAGGATGGCGATTGTTGAAATTTTAATTGTATTTAAGTGATTTTGTTAAATAATTTCATAGTTCTTCCTCATTCATCAATCCTTTTTTAAACCATGACACAGATTAATTACTTATAATGCTTTACTTGTGAACGAAATTCGTATGAAAAATAGTTCCAAGTCGGCGTGACTAACACATGATTTAATATTTCGACGAAGCATGATCATTTCAAATGTGGGTGAGGATTATATTGTGTTATCGGTCAGGGACATTATAAGTTTGGAAATGGGCGGAGTTAATAAGTTGTATCTGTCAGGTGTGTAATAACACATTACAATATTGGGTCGGTGTTTTCAATGTAAATGTACACAAGTGGCATAATAAAAACACTCCCGCAGCAGCAGCTTTGTTTATATCACATATATAGGTTCAACTGTTACTTCAAATTCCAATTTTATCTTTAAGTCGCTATGGTATTACACACTGAACATAAAGCAAGTGATTAAAATATGTGTTGGAAATGAAAAAATATTATCAAAATTGTATATTCTGCCATACATGGTGGTATAGGACATGTTGTCATATATTCTTTGATGATATGTTAATTCAATTTATTAACAATAAAAAGGCACCACTGAAAAAAAGGCTCCCTACTGCCTTTTATACTAGTATTACTACGTTAATGAGTTTAAGAGAATAAATTTGAAATTTCATTTTAAAATCTATTTTTCCCTCTGGTGACCTGCATATACTATCGACAGAACGATTTGAACAACTTTCAAAGAGAGTCACACGATGGTCATTACCATGAAGTTTCATTACATATCCCTTGCAGCTCAGCAGGAGAAGTCGTTAGAAGAGAAAACGTTAATACTAGGAACGAATTGACGGATGCCGGGTCTCAATGTATCCTAAAGTCCCTATGTGTTCAGGTGAGCTAAAATATATGACAACGGGACTATGTATCATTAATGTACCGATATAATAACGCAATGCAATAAACAAACAAGGAAACACATCACTCTACATAAACACCGTGTTCGTGTTATAACAAGAACACTACCAGTCTTTTGTTTTGTTAACAGAAAATAGATTTTTGAAAACTCGCAGGTTATGCAAAACGCACATCACACCATCTACAAATGTCTTTTTAATACAGCTTTGGATATATTTAAGAGCTCAATGTTCGAGCTATCAGATACTTTCACGGAAGTATATCTTTCTACATACTTCTAACGTCGGTCATAACGTCGTAAATTCTATTTCAAGCATCCCACCAATACCTGGTGTCTTGTATCATATTTTTTGTTACACAATCATACATTTCAAGAAATGTATTGCTTATAACAGTGTGGTCTATATTGTAAGGCCAATTTTAACTCAAGTTTTGCATTAATAATAACAATGATTTATTGAAGAGTTGTAATTGCAAAACAGGCAAAAAACTCATTGGTTGCTAAAACAGGTTAAAAAGCATGCCAAACGTCGTACTTAGTCCAGACTTAATCATAAATGATCCACGCTATGAGAAAACCGGGTTTAATGCACTTGCGTAAAATGGCGTCCCAGATTAGCAAATGCAGGCTACACAGGCTTACCAGGGACGACACTTTGCGTGAGTGAATAAGTGGTGGGATGTTTTAACTAATTGCCTGACTTTATGTAAATTGAAATAATTTCCATGTGTACTATCATTGTTACTTCACTTTGACTGTGGTCACGAACATACTAAAATCTAAAACGTTCAGTTGTAGATCTAGTAATATATTTTCCTTCTGAGTCATTTTTTTATTTTAATTGTATTTACTTGCATTATTTTGATCATTGTTATAAAAAAAAATCAATTATATGTATTGTTTGAATAATCTGATTTATAATTTATCATAATTAGTAAAATACTGTATGTAATTATATGTCACACCATCACCATTACATCATCAAAATAATAAATAAACCGAGGAAAATCATATTGCCGGGTTTATCAAATTATGGTTTTGAATTTTATAAGAACCCAGCTTCATATGACATTGACCGATTGCCACACAGTACGACACAAACACTTGCTACAGATGACACAACAATACATAACAAACACTCAACATGAATACAAAAAACAACAACAAAGGGAACACCTTCAATGATACAATACGTACACTAATTCGTATGAGTACATATTTATGTTTAAATATATGCTTATTAAGCCTATAAATTAGTTATGTACATACCACGTTTACAAGACACATTTTATGTTCTTATACATCTATTCAGACCATCATAGCATTTACATAATTAGGAATGAAAATATTACATATCGTAAAATATATGTATATTCGAAAGGTACACTCATGTGCATTACTAATTTAAATCAGACATCGAATCATAGTTAATTTCTGCGAATATAGTAAATGAAATATTTTGCGATATTGTTTTCTTCTCGGTTAAAACTAATTACGGTTAGGTACATTTTAATACGTTGCTTTTTTTTCAAAACAAAATTTATAACGCCAAGTTTTTTGCTAAACCAAAAATTGTGTCTATGTGTCATAATTTTGAATAAATCTGCACATAATGTTGGGGATTTTCCAACAATGCACATCATTTGAGCTACATTACAATACAACAAATTGGCGCGCAGCTTCGCACCTTAATTGGTAAACATTTAATGATACAAACAATCAGACACAATCAGAAAATGAATAAGAGACTGAACGTTTTCTGTTTCAATCAGTTAACGTATTTGCGAAATTTCCATTAACCCATTTGTTCTGGCGAGACCTTTTGAAACATTTCATCGGTCATAAACAAAGATCTAAATTTGGGTAAGACAGATACGCCGGAAAAAAAGCCAAGACAGTTTAAAACAATATTCTCATTTTATTCCAGCAGGTTAATTAACCCATTTATGCTTAGAGTCTAGAAAAAAGGCCTTGGCAAACAGCGTAGACCCAGATGAGACGCCGCATGATGCGGCGTCTCATCAGGGTCTGCGCTGTTTGCTTAAAGGAATTATGTAAGAAATATTCTAAATATAGAAATGAATATACTAGACCTCCCTAATTTTGGAAATAAATTGATCCAATTTAGAAGGATGGGACAGTCCATTAGGCATAAATGGGTTAATATGTTTCATCGAGTTTGATTATTACTCTGACCATTTATAAAGGTACACTGATTGTTTAGATATTTTTGCTGTCTTTAGATGATAACTAATTCTTCACTAATGAGCTCAGCGATGGATACGAATGTGCCAGGAATAATTGTTCAACACTGAATTTCAATTCATTTTCGAAATTACTAGCAAAGTACATGAAACGAACATTGATATATGTAGAAAAATTTTATTATCTAAGGTATTGAATGAAAATTATAAATATAACTTAATCACATTGATCAAATATTATCAACTGATTGTTTACTGCTCATTTTTTACTAACCGATCAGATGACGATATTTCAACTCGTTTGTTTTTTGTTTGAGTGTTTTTTTCTTTTGACATATACAATATCGGCAGCAAATAAAATAACTTAATGCGTGTATTATAGGAGTATTGCCTTGAATATTGATTCTATATATAATTATTTTTTCTCATGTGTACTTTTTCAATATTATATTACAACTGATTAGTTTATAGGAGAGCCTTTTTAGCTTTCATCACTTGGTTGACAGATGAATTTCTTTAGAAATGCGTTAAATACACGAAATCATCACGAAAATCACGACCGTCATCCGTGCGTGTATGTTACAAATTAATAGCTTCGCGCATAAGATTTCCTTTTGTGGCACCTGCTGTAACTGCTGGTTCAAATATACACATATAAAATAATATTCAAACAAAAAAAAATATAACGATGCACAGAAGTACTAAGACAATCTAACAAAACTTAAACTTTTACAAAAAAACAAAATATCAACAAAATACTGCATTGTCGCGTTACATACTCATACGTCGTATCAGAGTATATTAGAGTCTTAAATAAGTCGTATCGAAGCATATTTGAAATCAACGACGGTATTGTACAATCAAAATAATTGCTATATAAAGTCTCATCGAAGCAATGACATACATTGAAAGCAACGACGGTATTTTCATTAATTGTAAGCACTGGCATTCTTGAACGTATTATACAATCAAAATAATTGCTATATGCTATTACTTGCTTGGTTACTAAAAAGGTTTGCATAACTTATAATAACATATCTCACTACCTACAACAAACCATATCTCAATTATTCATACAATAACGAATGGTTAAATAATCCCATGTATTATGATGAAATCATTGCATGTACTTTACGCGTATTTGTATAACCTTTGTGTGCTCTTAATGCAACGTTACCTCTTTGCATTCGTCGCGAAAATACTAGACGGAATAATTGGAGCCAATCCAAGTGTTTAAAGACCTCGATTATAGCAAAACATGATTGGGACTAATGACAGGTATTCATGAAACCCATAGAAATTGCGAATACAGTGAATTGTGGCCTCTAAATTTAAGTCCCTTCGGGGATATTTTGTTTCGAGTAAAGTTTTAGTACCGATGTTGTTGCACGAAACACACACTAGTGTTTTGTGCAATTACAAGAACGCGACTAGCAGTAAAAATGAACAGAAATGAATATGAATCACGTGACTTTCTAACATCACCGCCACAATCATAATCGATGCAGACACACAACAAATATCACCATAATCAGTATTAACAAAGATGACATAGCCGTAAAAAAACCATGATAATCATAATCTTCATCATCCACAGTGTAATTATGATTTATAATTAAACAAGGGCTGTTTGTAAAACATGCATGTCCCCCATATTGGCTGTCAGTTGTAGTGGCAGCCATTGTGTGAATACGTTTTTTGTCACTGTGAACTTGACCTTTGACCTAGTGACTTGAAAATCAATAGGGGTCATCTGCCAGTCATGATCAATGTACCTATGAAGTTTCATGATCATAGGCCTTAGTATTCTTGAGTTATCATCAGGAAACAATTTAACTGTTTTGAGTCACTATGACCTTAACCTTTGACCTAGTGACCTAAAAATCAATAGGGGTCATCTGCCAGTCATTATCAATGTACCTATGACGTTTCATGGTCCTAGGCGTAAGCATTCTTGAGTTATCATCCTGGAAACCATTTTACTGTTTCGAGTAACTGTGACCTTGGTCTTTTACCTAGTGACCTGAAAATCAATAGGGGTCATCTGCAAGTCGTGATCAAAGTTCCTATGAAGTTTTATGATTTTAGGTGTAAGCATTGTTGAGTTATCATCTGGAAACCATTTTACTGTTTCGAGTCGCTGTGACCTTGACCTTTGACTTAGTGATCTGAAAATCGATAGGGGTCATCTGCCAGTCATGATCAATGTACCTATGAAGTTTCATGATCCTAGGCGTAAGCATTCTTGAGTTATCATCCGGAAACCATTTTACTGTGTCGAGTCACCGTGGCCTTGACCTTTGACCTAGTGACCTGAAAATCAATAGTGGTCATCTGCGAGTCATGATCACTGTACCTATGAAGTTTCATGACCCTAGGCCTAATCATACTTGAGTTATGATCCGGAAACAATTTTACTGTTTCGAGTCACTGTGACCTTGACCTTTGAGCTAGTGACCTGCAAATCAATAGGGGTCATTTGTCAGTCATGACCAATGTACATTTGAAGTTTCATGATCCTAGGCGTAAGCGTTCTTGAGTTATCATCCGGAAACCATTTTTCTATTTCGAGTCACTGTGACCTTGACCTTTGACCTAGTGACCTGAAAATCGATAGGGGTCATCTGCGAGTCATGATCAATGTACATATGAAGTTTCATGATCCTAGGCGTAAGCGTTCTTGAGTTATCATCCGTAAACCATCTGGTGGACGGACGGACGGACGGACCGACCTACCGACATGTGCAAAACAATATACCCCCTCTTTTCGAAGGGGGGCATAAAAATAGTACTAAACGTATAATTGTAATTAATATTTGTGGTAGATATTATATAGATTATTATTATATAATACAATAAAACAAAATTATTATTAGTTATATCATCATAGAAAATAGATTTCATTCCATTTAAAATAAATGTTTAAAGAACATAATAAAATTAATACACTAAATAAGGAAACACAAATATTTATTGTGCAAACAAATATTGCATTGTTACATGTAAATCGTTGTAAGCGATTTTAAACATTTTCATATTTATAAAATATAGTATACTTTATTAACTCAAGTAAAACAAGCACAATCATTTAAATTCCATTAGATACTTCCTTCAATACAATTACTTAACAGATACATACACGAGCAAATCAGAATTCAAATGCTGCGCCTGTATTCGTTAGAGATAGCAATTTTGTTTACTGGTGTACCCTTACACTTGACAGCTCAGTCTTACGTGATGAGGCCAAACGAGTAATTTCTGTCACAGTCTAAGCGTAAATAAGTCCTGACTTCCTCAGAATAACCTTGTCGAGATTCCCATCAAGCATGCTTCAAGACTTTATAAACATAACTAATAATCTATTTGCCATGAAGTAACTAATAAGCTACTTGCCTTGAAATAATTCTTAACAACTTACAATCACGTGCACGAGAATATCGAGTTATGTCTGAGTGTACACAAGCAATGCTGTGTTTTGTCATCAATAAGGCGCATATAAATGATGTAAATATGTGGATCAGAAAACGCATATCTAAGTTTGAAAGTATACATTGATCGAAGAAAAAGAAACACAATATTGCAAAATTCAGTCAGGTATATGTACTTATACATGTTTCAGATGTAAGAATGCATACTATATTTTCAATCTTATTTGACGATGTGTGTCTCAATTTTATCATAATTGTTATTTCATTTCAAAAACATAAATGCTATATATATACTTAAAACGAAAGAAATGCATAGAGACATTAGTACTTGATTTCTAGAAAGAGGTTTGTGCGTACAAGTTAAACATAGTTCTGTATGTATTATTATAATGTTTAAACAAATATGATTCATATTGTATTATGCAAATGTTCAACTTGGTCATAATTTCTCTAAGTCGGCCCTGAAAGTCATTCAGGATTAATATGTATGATTTAGTAATGTTATCAGTCTAATTTTAGTTTTAATTGAATCCTTTCTTAAGTAACTTCTATTCAATGTAAACAAATATTTGCTTCACACTGACAATCTGAGCAAGATATTTTCGTAACAATTCAAATGGCAAAATCATTTTTAAACACTCAATCTCATTGATATCTTGATGGAAAACCCGTATCACTTATTGTTTCAAATACACTTTATATCTGGCAAGACATTTCAAGACAATTTCAGATAATATTTTCTGTTGCGTTTCCATGGCAATGGTACTTTGTTCCATTAAATCCAACAATACATCGCGTTTCAGAGGGTATAAGTCCAAGGCAGAAAAAGGAAATGCGATTAACAATACGAATAAATTAAGATTTTGCCAGACCAAGATTTTTATTAAATTAATTTTCTTTTACCAATACCAAATTTCAATGGTCTTGATAAATTGTGTTTACCTATGTAATAATAGATAGTCACACTAAATAAGATTCTTATGAAATGCATCGTTATCAGAATATTGCGTTCGAAACACATTGATTTAGATTATGTGTGTTTTGACCAATTGAGAGTGGTATTCCAATTGTTATAAATGTTCCTGAGCTTTCACTTAACTCATTAAACTACGCTATGCAGTAACATGTGTATGTATCAAATCGTAGAAATCTCGATCTGGTCTACTGTATACTATTGCCATATATGACGATGTCTCTAATTGAGTATCTGGTCTGTTAGATTTTGCTTCGATTAATTAGATTTTAAATCACTTTAGGCACATGCAATAAACCCTATTTTTTAACAGCACGGCTCAAATATTGTTTGTGATCTTCTTCGGATAAGACACCAGTAACAGCATGATAGTGATTGACAATCCGTATGATCCGCCAACCAAAAATCAAAACCGTGTATATCAAAATTACAGCAACGTCTTCCGTTTCCTGCGTATGTCTTGCAAATACAAAACAGTTTTTGATTATTGACACAAGAATGAGAGCTTCTTCTTCAAACGCTGGTCTCTCCTGTCTCTATGCATCGTCTCCCATTGGCAGAGAGGGCGGCATTTGATGACAAACTGTTATGAATAACTAGAATTTCGGTTGTTGAATGAACCGCGTTATGATTTGTGAGTTTTGTTAAATGAACAGGTTTTTGTGAAAGTTGTTTGGCAACATTCTGAAGACTTTTGCTGCATTTGAGAACGAATATGGCTGTATTGATATTTCATATTTGATTGGTTTCGTTTTGGATCAGTTAACACTAGAACGGTTTCTGTCATTTAGACATTGTTTTAAGCTGATGTAGAAATGGTTTTGATATAATGTTAATGTGCTTTATTTATATAATCTTCAGTGGTGATTGTGCTCAAAGGCGTCTTATCGTGTCCACAATAAAGAGAATGAATATTTCCTTTTCAGATCTTTTATTACTGTTTACGCGTTACAAATTGCAGCATAGCACAACTGGTTCGAGATGTTTACTTATTAGCATTTTCTTTACGTTTTGCCATTTTTTTTAAGTTCCTTATACAAACTCAAGTTTGACAACCGCAATGTGCGTTCCATAATGCAAATTACCCTCAAGTACACTCACGTGAGAAAAAAACATACGTTAATGCAATGACTAAAGCTAAGCAAAGATGACAGTAAAAATGCCAATAAAACACGACGCCCGTAGCTTACGATTGTGTCATAACAAGTAGCTCCTATGTTCTTCCTCAACGAATATAATTCAACATGACAGCGGACTTTGTCTTGCAATCGTAATTGAATTTCGCCTATCCAACCAATCACCGTAGTCTGACATATAGGTTTGTGCCTGGAAATTCAAATCGTTCGGTATCTGAGATAACTGAGGTGGAATTTGCAGCTACCGTGAAGATTTATTTGTCTTAAATAATGGCTAAGGTCCCAATATTTGATTGATGATGTAAGTCAGCAAAAAGTTCTAATGATTCGTGATGTTTCAGGTTACTTTACACCAATTCCCCAACTAAACGCTTATAGTGTTTTGCTGTGAAATTAATTGACAACCATTAGAACACTGTAATTGTCGAGTTACCTACTTAAACATCGTATCAATAAAATGTGAGTCTTACATAAGTTTCATCGAAGCAATGACATGCTTTTGAAAGCATCGACACTATTAAATAAATTGTTAGCTCTGCTATCCTTGAACTAATTATACCATCAAATTAATACGTTTTATATACTATTAATTGCTAAATTACTAAATAGCTTCTCATAAATGAAAGGGTCAATAGTAGTTGTCACTAGCTTCAACACACCATATCTCCATAATTTATAAAATAATGAATGGCTTTAGGTTCTCAAGTATTATGATGAAATCATTGCATGTATTTTCCGCGTATTTGTTTAACCTTTGTGTCCTATACAAGTGATGTTACCTCATTGCAATCGTCGCGAAAATACATTACGGAATAATTTGTCCAAGTGTTTAATGACCACGTTTATTGCAGAACATGACATGGACTAATAACGGGTATTCATGGAACCCGTAGAAATTACAAATACAGTGATTTGTGGCCTTTACATTTTAGTCGCTAAGGGGATATTTTGTATAGAATAAAGTTATAGTAACGATGTGTTTGCATGAAACACACACTAGTGTTTAAGCAATTACAACAACATGAATCGCATAGAAATGATTAGAAATACATAACAATCACAGGACTTTCTACCATCACCGCCACAATCATAATCGATGCCGACACACAATAAATATCACCATAATCAGTTTAAACAAAGACGACATAACCGAAAAAACCCATAATGAAGATCATCATGATCATGTTATTATTATTTATAATTAAAAAAAAATACGTTGTATTGTAATTATCATTATTTAATATATAATATATATAATTTTGTTATATAATACAATACAAACATTAATTATGTTTTTTACTGTTATCATCATAGAAAAAAGCGTTCAGTCCCTTTAAAAGACGTGTTTAAAGAACATAATAAAATAAATACACCAATTAAGAAAACAAAATGGCTAACACAAATTCATTTTTTCATGTAAATCGTTGTAAGCGATGTAATTCTCCTATTTGAAATATATAATTTGTTATCTGAAGTAAAACAAACAAAACCATTTAAATTTCATTAGATTATCTTATAAATTCAATTTCTTATCAGATATATCGAAGAACAAATCAGAAAGGCAAATGCTGCCTTTATTCGTTAGAGATAGTAATTTTGTTGACTGACCTACCCTTAAACTAGACAGCTCAGTCTGACGTGATAAGGCCAAACGAGTAATTTCTGTCACAGTCGGCGCGTAAATAAGTCTTCACTTCCGCAGAATAACCTTGTCAATATTTCCGTCAAGCATGCTTCAAGACATTATAAACATAGCTAATAAGCTATTTGCTATGAAGTAATAAATAAGCTATTTGCCTTCAAGTATTTTTTAACAACCTACAATCATGTGCACGAGAATATCGAGTTATGTCTGAGTGCACTTTTCACAAGCCATGTTGTATTTTTGTTTTTTGGTATTTTTGTGTATAAACGTTAGCGTTGAAGACATCAATAAGCAGCTATTAATACTGTAAATATGTGGATTATAAAAGGCGAATCTTAGATTGAAAGTAAACATATGATAAAAAAAGAAACCAACGATTGCAAGAATACACCGGGTATATGTACGTGTACATCTTTCCGAAATACTTATGTTAACTATATTGAAAACGTTATTTAATAATGTGTCTAAATGTTATCATAAGTCTTATTAAATTTAAATAACAAACATGCTATGTCTGTAGTAAACAGACAGACATTTAAATAGACAAGAGGGCCATGGGCCATAAGGCGCTCACCTGAGAGCCAAAGGAACTAGACTATTCTATAAACAAAATGAAGCTGATTTATGAAGATTGGACCAAAAAAGTGACGTTTAACATGTTTGTTATATATTTGACCTAGTGACATTTTTTTTGAGCTCATATGACCCAGTTTCAATCTTTGGCAAGATTTAATTGGGACAAATGTTTTGACCAAGTTTCATGACAAATGGCCAATAAATGTGACTAATATAGCGTCAACAAGTTTTCACTATAGCCATATAAGGAAAACTGCCCCGCCCCCGGCGGCTTTGTTTTCAACAAACCATAACCATTTTCAAATTTATAAACTCAGCCGAGCTATTGTTTGAACAAATGTTCTAATCAAGTTTCATAAAGGTCGGATAACAAATGTGACTTCTAGAGTGTTAACAAGGTTTTATAACGCCATATACGGAAAAATGCCATGTCCCCTTGTGGCCATCTTTTTCAACGGATCGCAACTTTAAATGTTATTTCACAATGTGTGTCACATAGTAGCAATATTATTATTACCTTTCAATAACATAAATGCTATTTGTGTACTTAGAATGACAGCAATGCATAGAGACAATAGTACTTAATTTCTAAAAAAGGGTATTAAAAGCATCGTTCTCATTTGTTATTATAATATTTTAATAAATTAAAACCCAATTTTCTGAAACAAATTTTCAACTTGGTCATTATTTCTTTTAGTCAGCCCTGAGAGACATTCGAGCTTAATATGCATGATGCGGTTTTGTTATCTGTCTTTTTTTACTTTTAAATTGAACCGCCTCATCCTTTCTTAAGTTACTTCTAGCTAATGTAAACAAATATCTGCTTCAGAGTGACAATATCAACAAGATTGTTCGTAACAATTCAAATGACAAAATCATGTTAAAACACTCAATCTCATTGATATCTTGATGGAAAACCCGTATCACTTATTATTTCAAATACATTTATATCTGGCAAGACATTGCTAAACAATCTCATCTATTATTTTCTGTTGTGTTTCCATGGCAATAGTACTTTGTTCCATTAAATCCAACAATACATCGCGTTTCAGAAAATATAAGTCCACGGCAGAGAAAGGAAACACGCTAAACAATACGAATAAATAATGATTGTGCCAGATCGGGATTAACGTATTTGCATGCATAAAACTTAGCTCTAATGTGATGAAAGCAATCACAGAGAAATCTGCATTTGTATGACTTTATTAGCACAAATGGTAACAAGTGTGCAAACAACTATGAACACATATTACAAACAAGAGGGCCATCAGGCCCTAAGGCGCTCACCTGAGAGCAAAAGGAACTAGACTATTCTGAAAAAAATGCAAGCTGATTCATGAAGATTGGACCAAAAAAGTTACTTTTAACATGTTTTCTTTATATTTGACCTAGTGACCTAGTTTTTGAGATCATATGACCCAGTTTCAATCCCTGCTAAGATTGCATTGGGACAAATGTTCTGACCAAGTTTCATGAAGATTTGCCAATAAATGTGGCTATTATATAGCGTCAACAAGTTTTCACTATAGCCATATAAGGACGACTGCCCCCCCCTGNGTATCTTTTTTTGTTAGATCCTGCTTGGATTCGATTGTGGATCACTTCACGCACGTGCATTTTACCCGTTTTTCTAAGAACTCGGCTCAAAGATTGTTTTTGCTCGTCTTCGGATAAGACCTCAGTAACGGCATTAAAGTGATTGAACATTCCGTATGATTCGCCAACCAAAAATCAATGCCGTGTAAATCAAAATTACCGCAAAGTCTTCCGTTGCCTGCGAATGTCTGGCAAAATCAAAACAATTTTTGATTATTGACACAAGAATAAGAGTTTCGCCTTCAAACGCTTGTTTGTCCTGTCTCAATGCATCGTCTCCCATCGGCAGACAGGGCGGCATTCGATGGCAAACTGTTACGAATGACAAGTGTTTCGGTCGTTGGAGGAACGGCGTATTGATTTGTGGATTTTGTTTAATGAACAGTTTTTATGTGGAAGTTTATTTGGCAAAGTTATGACGACAAACTGTTATGAATTACGAGAGTTTCGGTTGATGGAGGCACAACGTATTGATTTATGGGTTTTGTTCAATGAACAGTTTTTGGTGGAAATTGTTTGGAAACATTCTAAAGAATTTTGCTGCATTTGAGAACGAACATGGCTGTATTGATATTTGATATTTGAATAGCTTCGTGTTGGTTTCGTTAACACTTGTTAGACTACTTTGTTTTAGAAATGGTTTTAAGCTGATGTAGAAATGGTTTTGAGCTTATTTAAATGTTCTATATGTATAGAATCTGCCGTTGTGCTTTTGCTCAAGTGTCTTATCGTGAACACACTAAAGTGGATGAATATTTTCTTTTCAGAACCTTTATAACTATTTCCGCGTAACGAATTGCAGCGTAGCTCAACTGTTTCGAGATGTAAACTTATAAACATTTTCTTAGCGTTTAAAATTATTTGTTGTTCCTCATACAAAACGAAAGTTCGAAACAACCCGCACTGTGCGTTTCATGATAAAAAAAAATCATTTTAATTAATTACCCTCAAGTACACTAACGCGAGGAAAACTTAAGTTAATGAAATAACTTAATTTAATACACTTTCAATTTAATGTCATACCCTATTTAAATACAGTAACATAAGGAAGAACAAACGTACATAAAATAACTGAATTTAAGCGAACAGGACAAGCACGAATGAAAATACAAACGACGCCCGTAGCTTACGATTGTGTCATAGGCAGTAGCTCCCATGATCTTCATTAACGAGTATAATTCAACATGACAGCGGACTTTGTCTTGGAAACGTAATTGAATTTCGCCTATCCCCCCCCCCAATCACCGTTGTCTTACATATAGGTTAGTGCCTGGGAATTCAAATCGTACGATATCTGAGATAACTGAGGTGGAATTTGCAAAGCCCGTGAGGTTTATTAGTATTAAATTATGGCTAAGGTCCCAACATTAGATTGATGAATATATTTCAGGAATTAACGTACGCACAGCAATCAGTACGAGTGATTCGTGATGTTTTGTGGTTATCCTTCACCACTAATTCAACTGTACATTTCTATTGTTTTGCTGTGGAATGAATTGCTCCCATAACAACGACTATATACCAATAGCGCGTTCAATCAACCTTCGGCTGTCAATTTAATTACATTAGATACATTTTCAATGGTGTTTTGGACAAGCAAATACATACTTCATTAAACGCCTTTAACTGTTTAACTGGTGAAATATGAGGAAAATTGCGACGAAACCAATCATTATATTGCAATAGAATGCAACTACCGAGTATGCAGTTGATACTAATTTTCGTCATCATTACAGATATCTCAAAAATTTGTATTGCTTTATACCAATTGTAACATACAGACCAATGACAACACTGACCAACAAACCAACATCGAAACTTAGAAGAGCTCAGATAATGTCTAAATATATGTAAATATATGCTATCAATGTCATTTCATAAATTGCTATTTTAATTGCATAAGTACGTTTTAGCAAAGAATAAGTAAAAGTGTCAATACTATTTTTCTCTAGATTAAATAACATCACCGCCACAATCATTATCGATGCCGACAAAGAACAAATATCCTCATAATCAGTTTTAACAAAGATGACATAGCCGTAAACACCCATGATGATCATCATCATTAACATTGCTATTTTGATTTATAATTTAAATAATAGTAAGTATTCAATTGTTATTATCATTATTGAATATATATTATATAGATTATTATTATATTAAACAATAAAAACAGTGTTATTATTATTTTATTATTAATGCTTTCATCATAATAAAGCCCCTTTCAAATAAGTGTTTAAAGAACAAAATAACATTAATACACCAAATAAGGAAACGCACAATTTTTTTTTTTTGCATACAAACATTTCATTGTTTCATGTAAATCGTTTAAAGCGATTTCAAACATTCTCATATTTAAAATATATACTTTGTTAAGTGAAGTAAAAATAACAAAACCACTCAAATTCCATAAGATTCCCCCATAAATACAATTACTTATCAGATGTATACAAGGGCAAATCAAGAAAGGCAAATGCCGCCTTTATTCGTTAGAGATAGTAATTTTGTTGACTGGTCTTCCCTTTAACTTGGCAGAACAGTCTAAATTGATGAGGCTAAACGAGTAATTTCTGTCACAGTCTATGCGTAAATAAGTCTTCACTTCCCCAGAATAACCTTGTCGAGATTTCCATCAAGTATGCTTCAAGAAATTATAAACATAGCTAATAAGCTATTTGCCATGAAGTAACTTATAAGCTATTTGCTATGAAGTAGCTAATAAGCTAATTTCCATGAAGTATTTCTTAACAACTAACAATCTTGTGCAAGAGAATATCGAGTTATGTCTGAGTGTACATTACACAAGCAATGCTGCTCATTGTCATTTTTATATAAAATTAAGCGTTGACGACATCAATAAGGCGCCTATTAATACTATAAATATGTGGATCATAAAAGGCGAATCTTAGTTTGAAAGTAAACATTCAGATTTTTTTTTTTTTTTTTTTTTTTTTTTTTTTAAATCTGGTATCCATCAGGTATTTGTACATTAATATGTTTCAGAAATACGTTTTACACTATTGTTTAATTTCATTTAACAATGTGTGTCCCAATGTTATCATACTCATTATAACATTCAAATTACAGCAATGCTATGTGTGTACTTAAAATGAGAGAACCGCATAGAAAAAGGAACTTAATTGCTAGAAACAGGTATGTGTGTAGAAATTAAAGCATATTGCTTTATGTGTTCTTGTAATGTTAAGAGAACTTCAATCCATATTTAACTAGGCCAATATTCAACTACTTCATTATTTCTTTAAGACAGCACTGAGAGACATTCGAGCTTAATATGCATGATGCCGTATTGTTATCCGTCTTATTTTATGTTTAATTGAATCGCCTCATCCTTTCTTAAGTAACTGGTAGTTAATGTTAACAAATATCTGCTTCAGAGTGACAATTTGATCAAGATATTTTTCGTAACAATTCAAATGGCAAAATCATGTTAAAACACTCAATCTCATAGATATCTTGACGGAAAACCGTATCACTCATTATTTCAAATACACTTTATATATGGCAAGACATTGCAAGACAATTTCAGATAATATTTTCAGCATGGCAATGGTACTTTGTTCCATCAAATCCCACAATACATCGCGTTTCAGAAGATGTATGTCAACGGTAGAGAAAGGAAATACGCTTAACAATACGAATAAATTATGATTTTGCCTGATCGGGATTAACGTATTTGCATGCATGAAACCCAGCTCTAATCTGATGAAAGCATTCACAGAGAAATCTGAATTTGCATGACTTTTTTATCACAAATAGTAACAAGTGTGTAAAAACTGTGAACACATAATACAAAATAAATCATTACATCATACATACATATTTACACGTGATATATATATAAGTCCACGTAACTCAAAAAACATTATAATTTATAAGGAAAGAAATGCGTATTTGTTTTATGTTTTTGTGTTTTAAAAGTTGTCATGTATTGATAGGCAATTGGTTATTTTCCTTAAATAAAAGACAATTTAAATACAATACATAATTAACAAGAAATTCTCCCCTTATAATGCTTCTGACTTTAGTTATTGTAACCAACTGCTTTACAATTAATTTAGACATTTGTCAAACTGACTAAACAATACAACACCGCACAAAACATAAATAATGATAAAAACTGGGACCGCCGCCATAAAACAGGTCAATGCAGCGCACTTTGGATAAAAAGCAGTTTATACATTAAAAATGAAACGAATGACAAGAATTGACCCTGAAGCGCTCACATGATAATTTGGAAAAGCAATTGTCAGTCTTTGACCTGGTGACCTTGAATGTTTACACATGTGACCCAGATTCGAACTTGCGCTAACTAATTGAAATTAATATGTATTTTCAAATAGTCAATATTTATTTTTTTCCTATACTAAATTTCAGTTGTTTAGATAAATTGTGTCCACTTATCGAGGGGTGAACGGAAGACTGTTGTTACTCATATTAAATAAAGAAGGAGATACTGCAGTTTTCCGTTCAGCCCTCGTTATGTGATAATAGATAGTCCCACTAAATAATATTCTTATGAAATTATTCTTTATTGGAATATTGCGTTCGAAACACATTGATTTAGATTATGTGTGTGTTTATTATGACCAATTTAGAGTGGTATTCCAAGTGTTATAAACGTTCCTGAGCTTTCACTTAACTCATTAAACCACGCTATGCAGTAACGTGTGTATGTATGAAATCGTAGAAATCTACTGTTTACTAATGCCATATATGACGATGTCACTAATTGAGTATCTGGTCAGTTAGATTTTGCTTCGATTAGATTTTGGATCACTTTACGCTTATGCATTAAACCCGATTTTCCAATAGCGTGGCTCAAATATTGTTTGTGATCGTCTTCGGATAAGACAACAGTAACGGCATTAAAGTGATTGACAATCCGTATGATCCGCCAACCAAAAATCAATACCGCGTATATCAAAATTACCGCAACGTCTTCCGTCCTGCGAATGTCTGGCAAATACAAAACAGTTTTTGATTATTGACACAAGAATTAGAGTTTCTCCTTCAAACGCTGGTTTCTCCTGTCTCTATGCATCGTCTCCCATTGGTAGACAGGGCGGCATTCGATGACAAACTGTTATGAATGACTCGAGGTTCGGTTGTTGGAGGAACCGCGTTTTAGTTTGTGGGTTTTGTTTAATGGAACAGTTTTTGTGTACGTTTAATGGCAATGTTTTTTAGTCATTGGCTGTATTTGAGAATGAACATGGCTGTATTGATATTTGATATTTTATTGGCTTCGTTTTGATTTCGTTAACACATGTTTAACTACTTTGTTTTAAAAATATATTCAAGCTAATGTAGAAATGGTTTGGAGGTTGTTTAAATGTGATTTATTTATAACAACTGCATCGGTGTTTTTGCTCAAAGGTGTATTATCGTGAACAAAATAAATGTATGACTATAACCTTTTCAGAACTCTTATTACTATTTCACATTGCATTATAGCACAACTGCTTCGAGATGTTTACTCATTAACATTTTCTTAGCGTTTAAACATTATTTTTAGTTCCATATACAAAACGTAAATTTGAAAACCCCACAATGTGCGTTCCAAAATACAAATTGATCTTAATTACTAACCCTATTTAAGTACTCTAACGGTAGGAGAAACAATGCGAATGCAATGACTGAATTTAAGCAAAGATTACAAACAAAAATGACAATACAACATGACGCCCGTAGCTTCCGGTGTTGTCATAACCCGCTAACTCATATGGTCTTCATCAACGAATATAATTCAACATGACAGCGGACTTTGTCCTGGAAACGTAATTGAATTTCGCCTATCCCCACTATCACCGTTGTCTGACATATAGGATTGTGCATGGGAATTTGAATCGTGCGATATCTGAGATAACTGAGGGAGGAATTTGCAGCGCCAAAAGATTTATTTGTATTAAATTATGGCTTAGGTCCCAACATCAGATTGATGAATATATTTCATGAATTAATTTACCCGCAGCAATTGGTGCGAGTGATTCGTAATGTTTCAGGGTAGCCACACACTATATGTTAAACTAGACATTTGAGTCTCGCTCTGTGAAAAGGGGGTTTAATGCATGTGTGTAAAGTGTCGTCCCAGATTAGCCTGGGCAGTCCGCAGAGGCTAATCAGGGACGAAACTTTCCGCTTTTATTGTATTTTTTGTTTAAAGGAAGACTCTTCTTGACTAACATCCAGTTTAGGCGAACTGTGTCGTCCCTGATAAGCCTGTGCGGACTGTATTACTAGCGTTTTTATGTGTACTGAATAGACTTACAAAGCAACCACTATGTACCAACTGATCTTTCAAATAAACTTAAGACAATAAATAAAACAACATTAGATACATGTTAAATGATGTTATTGACATCAAATTAGATAATTCAATAAACGCATTTTACTTTTTAACTCATGATTACTAAGGAACATTGTTTTCTATTTTCGATGAAACCAAGCATTATGTTGCTATAGAATGTCATTATGTCGGATTTATAATAATTTATTAATCTATAATCATAATAGATATCTCAACAATCCGTATTGATTTATACCAATTTTAACATACATACCTATAGCAAGAATGGTTGGTATACAAGCTCTAGATCGACGCCACGAAGTGCTAGCTTTGTTAATGTCTAAATCTATTTAAATATATGCTATCAATTTCATTTCATTATCAATAGCTAATAGTGACAACAATGTATTTGCGTCGTATATCAATATAATATTCAATAGTTTTACATGTAGTCCTTAATAATATGAAATATTTCAACCATTTACGGTTACCCGTTGTAGGACGAATCTTGATGTTAAAAAATCTAAATCAACAACACACGTGATTTACTGAAAGAATGAACACAATTGAAACTTGAATAAAAACCGAATGTAGGAAAGCAATAGCGCCGCATTTATTTTGGCGATCAAAAACACAAAAATAACATGCAGGGAAGGAATAGCATAAGAGCCATATTATACAAATATGATGCTTCTTATATGACGTATTATAAACTCGAAAACAAATACAAAGCACTACGCTTTGCAAGATGGCGAAGACAATAGTATTGATACATTTATAAAGTAGCGTCCGTATTAACACAGACAGACCTTATACTCGTAACCAAGTAAATAGTTAACAAAAACGCTTTAAAGATCTAGGGCACAGCAACTAGTTATAATATGAACTCATACGATGCCATCAAGAATAATAAATGTATTTCACTCGAGTTTGGATTTGGACTCAATAACCAATATCTCGGAGCCTTTCACTACCACTGTTTGCTTTCAGCATCTGGAAACTGTTGCGTTGCGTTTATGTCGAGTTTATTCCAGGTTTCCAATGACAACAAAAACTATTAGTCTCCCTGGTAATTTATATGATTATTAAGGAGCATCGATAATTGCATGTGCATTTGAACGAATTGGTCGAGGTTATATCGGCAATTATTTATTGACTGTAATATCTGGCGAGATTCTTGTTAGTTTGCCAGCCAGATGCAGCGTGATTCTTGACAATAAATCTCAAAACTCTCCCAACACGGAAAATAGACAATCCATCCGGAAAAAAATACGGCAAATACGAGATTTAACCAATAGACATTCAAGATTCACTCGGCCTGAACGAGATGCGACCCATCACACTTCAAAATAAGAACTGCCAATACGAAAGGACATTTTTGGATGCAAGTTTGAAAACACTTATAAACAGACAATGGATTGTATAGTTGTACTCAAACATTTAAAATGAAAACCGCACACATTTAAGTGTTATTTTAAATGTATTGTATATAGTCAACCGAGTGACGAATGGACGGTTTATCTTGTGGCCGGTTTGACTTGTTTCCGATTTACTTCCCTTGAAAAAAGTCGGTTGTTGTTGTTGTAGTCCTAATGCATTTGCTGAATGTATTGTTTTACAATTGCATCAACATTGAATTGTGTGAACAACAGAAAGGAAGAGAAATCGGCCAGTTAGCTAAGAGTCTGCTCTGTCAAATCGCATCAGAGATAGTCTTATTGACAAGAACGGATTCAAGAAGCATAAAGTAAAAGTAAGAAAGAGTAACGATATAGAGTATTTGCAATGTTCTCAGTGTTTTATGTTATTTGTCATCTTTGATGTAGTGGTCGTTTTCCACCTCCAAATGCTGTAATGTCATCATAGTTTCCAACTTGCATGGGTTTTGTAGATTGAAGCTTTTCAAAAATTGTGTGTATTTATTCATCAAAACAATGGATGCTTAATTAAGCACATACTTGCCTTTTCCCCAATGGTGCAAAAAGGTACCATGTGCCATCAAATTAAATGCCATTTGTTTTACATTTTTGCACCAATGGGGCGATATATGCTTATTAGTGTGTTTCCGACAGTTGCATAAGCCTTTGGTCTCAGACTAATATCATTGTCTTCAGCCCAATTACATAGCCAATATGAAATAAACAAATAATTATGAACATTGTATTATGGGGAACGTCATAATTAAACTCCGTGCCTTACAGTCGTGATAATAGTACATACATCAGCTGGTTTACCGTGCTATATTAGTGTTGGCATCAACAGATACAAACATAATACAAAGGTAAATTTGTTGAACCCATAAATAACTAATGCCTATGTAAGTTCGATACAGTAACTTGTGAAATATGATTATATTGTGAAATAAGTATTTGTTTTTATGACATTTAAAATACGTCCTCAGTGCGTTTCAAACAGCAACTTATTTAAAATTGTTGGAAAACAACTACTTGATAGTGATGTTTAAAAGAGTGTATCGTAAAATATTTTAACTTCCCACAATATATAGAAGCGTTCTTTTTTGGTCTTATTTTAATAGTTCAATAATTCAAATAACTTTTCAATAATTCAAATTTAGATGAAAATAAAATCTTTCAATTAACAGTTGGCAATTGTTTAAACATTTTTCTAAGATTACATTTTTGATTACCACATTCGTCATTTAAATATTCGCCTATGTTATAAAACAAATATAACTGGTGAATACGAAAACATTTTGAAATAAAACGTGCCGATAAAGAACTACAGCCCGCTAAACAATCTCTCAAAACCTTGCTACAGTCGTATTTTTCACATATGGCGTGTTATCCCGCATTAATACACAACGCAAAAAGCAATGTCGCACGTTTGTCCAACAAGAAGGCGTTCATACTTAATGGCTTGTCTGTATTGACTTATGGCGCTTGTACGCGGCTGATTCTGACAGGTCAGGCGATCCATCCATTCGTCTACAAGCAGTTGCAATCAGTTCCCTCATTTACCTCAGTGGGGTCTTCATCGACGGGATGTGTTTTCGAGCTCTGGCGTTCTTGTTTATCGATAACAAGAGGGCAAACGGTCATGAGGCGCTAACCTGAGACCCAAACGAACTTAACTGTTCCGAGCTCGCAATCAGTCCCCACGTTTACCTCAATGCGAACTTCATCAACGGGATGTTTTCTAGCTTTGGCGTTCGTGTGAATCGATAATAAAAGGGCCAAGGCGCTCACCTGAGACAAAGAGGTCTTCATCAAAGGGATGTTTTATTTCTAGCTTCGGCGTTCAAAATCGATAACAATAACAAGAGGGCCAATGACCATTAGGCGCTCACCTGAGACAATGTGGTCTTTATCAACGGGATGTTTTCAAGATTTGGCGTTCTCGTCAATCGATAATAAGAGGACCAATGGTCAAGAGGCGCTCGCCTGAGTCTATAACGAAATTATCGCGCTGGTGATGTTTCACTATAGTAAAATAAGGAAAATTGCCAACACACACAGCAGTTATTGTTTACGTTACGAAATCAATTTCTAGCTCGTCCCAGATATCATGAGAAGATAGGTTCTGAGAAAGTTTCATTACGTGACTTCTAGAAAATCAATCATATGATTCAACTATATCCATATAATGACAACTGAGCCCCCCCCCCCTGGGAGCCATTTGTTGACAAGGACAAGAATCATTCCCAACACAGCCCATATATCATTAGAACAAAAGTTCTGAGAAAGCTTCATTATGAATGGCAAAAAATGTTACTTCTAGAGTGGTCACAAGGTTACACTAAAGGAAAACGGTCCGTCCCATGGCAGCAATGTTTTTCAACGGCAAGTTTAATTACGATTGTGTGAACGTGAGACTTCTAGAGTGTTTACACGTTTTTTGCATTTAAGTGACCCATTGGAAAATCCCACGTGACCCCATTTGATCTTGGCCGCGAAATTATTGGGGAAAAAGGTTTTGATCAAGTTTAATGAAGATTGGGCAAAACATGTGGCCTCTAGAGTGCTCAAAAGGTAAAAGTTGACGAAAGACGACGTCGACAAACATTTGACAAAAGTTGATCCTAAAATCTCAGCATGAGCATATTGTGCTCAGGTGAACTAAAATAAGGCAATTTCGGTAAATGATGACGCTTTATCTTTATGAATCATTAGATTTCTCGTGATTATGTTTTCTTTCAACAAATTGCCAATCGAAACCGTGTATTATTCTTGATGAATAACTTAATAAAGCAATATTTTAAGGACACATGCGGCAGTTTGTGCGTTGTTTGTTGTACATAGCTGACGGCTACATTTGATATTTGCGTTCACTTATGCTAAAAATATATGAAACAAAGATCTTTATTATCAATACAAGTCTTGAGCAATTTTACAGCATTTTACAATATAAACATATGAATATATGAATATACAGATAATACGTTTTGGGTTGTATTGTTGTTTTTTGTATTAATTCTGCCATTGAAATTTCTCGTACAAAACGCGATGTTTACATTGCATTTCAGACATTGTTATCTTAAACATCTATTCCAACATAATCGTTTATAAAACTGATCAAAATGTATCCCATATTAAGACTTATGATGGAAATACAACGAAAGACGTACGTTATTCGAAATCATGAAACAAATTATAAAAGAGACAACCTCAACCATGCATGCCATTACATTCATGTTTAGTTGACTAACACGCGATTAAATAGCATTGTCTAAGAGTTGAAAAACATATATAATAAAAAAAAATCCAAAATGTACAAGGATTAAATGCCCAATATTTAGTGTGCTGAATTAAAAAACAAGCATGTTTTATAACTTTAAATTTAATGAATGCACTTCAAGTTCTTAGGTCATCGAAAGGAACTCAGAATTTTACTTTTGTAAATCAATGTTGATACAATGGCATTGCATTTCCGGCACTTTGTGGTATGAAGAACAACTCGTTAACACCCACATGATGCAATAACAGACATAAACAATAGGATTAGATGAGTGTGTAATTTTGCAAGTTGCGATTCGCATTATCATCCCTCGTAAAAGACGTTTGTTATTACTCCTACATTGATGCACAATGGGTATGCCAGTACAAGTTGTAAGACAGATTTGCTAACATAATTTGCGAAAACTAAAATAGTATGGTAAAATGTGTATATGAAAGACATAAACGACAATAAGATATGTCACGTTTTAGAATCATGTTTTAATATTGACATCGCAATACTTTTAAAGAACATGACCGTTTGGTAGGTAAGACCAAAACTAAACACGATGTTTGAAGATCGATATTTCGTAAGACACTAACAGACCGATAACATTACAATTGGTAAGTGAGCGTTGATTGCTATATAAGCGTGTTTGCCATTGCATTGAACCCTGCATATGTATACATCTATATATATCATGTACTTTCGAAGAATGACACGTGTTGAAATTGTAGTTATCAATCTCACCAACACCAATAACAGCCTGTTTTCTTAAAAAAATAATGCACACCTGTAATAATAAAATCCATATCTGCTAATAGGAACATTAGCCTCAGTTAGTGTCCGGTTATAGACGAAAATTACAGTCCCAAAAGACAGATGAATGGTATGAACAGCGACGAGGACACAATATATAGCGAATGAGACGCATAATGCAAAAACAAAAATGGGTGTTATGTCATATGCGGCCAGCATAGCTCCAAGCCAGTCTGGGCAGTCTGGTCAGGAGAACCCGTCTCCGCTGTAAAGTCACTAAAGGTGTCGCAGTCTCATTAGAGGACAGCGTAGCTCCGGACTATTATGTGCACATGCGAGGGCTGATCTGGGGCTACGCTTGTCGCATATGGCATAAGACCCTTTTACGCATTATTCCCTAAATCATTTACTTCCTCCACTCATAATTTTTTATTTTTTACATGTAAAGAAAAACACGTACAGGCTGTTCCGATGATCTGATTCGCTAAATACAAGTCGGATTAAACAAATTCACACACACCACTAGTGGTCAAGAATGATAAATTGAAAACGTTGAAGTCCAGGGAAAAACTACGGAAAGCTACAATCAAAATTTATTTACAAAAGTGGCAGATGGAAATACTAATCACTAATAATAATAATCACCGATTCTATCAAAGAACACACGCATTCCATCGCGATACCGAGCTTCACTTAAATACACTTAAATTCTCAGGGTGTTGTGAAAAATACTCGGCACTGTTTAATGTACATATTTGATGTTAAACACGTGAACTATTTCACGCCATGGGGATGATTGATGGATAAGCGAACAATCATCCTCTCACCTGACGGAATTTCTTGTTTCGTGTTTAGGATTTCAAGTTAAAAGTCTCAGCGGAGGCTTTGTCCAATCAAATGTTTAATGTCGATGGTTATCTGTTTCGTCCATATTAATAGGGCGTTTTGAATATTTTTACGGTTGCGACTGAAAACATACGGAAACGCGAATGATGTTTCCATTCATTGTGTTAAATGTGCAATACATTAACGTATATGCTGGCTGCTGGATGGATAAAATCGTGTCGACGCAGTTAACAGTATGAAACAAAATGTAACAACTAGATGTACGTCGGCTACATGTCGAACCTGTTGTCTAAAAGGTCATAAACACATGCATACAATTATGAAAAAAACGACCTCGATATGTTGAAAATGTTTGGCAAGTTATCATTTATTCGACATTTGAATGACATAGTTACATTTTCGAAATGGTCAAAAATGCCAATGTTTATCTTTTTACCTCTCAGTGTGACATTGGGCGTTGAAATATGGGACAAACGTCGTGTGCGACGCGCCACCTAAACATGAGTAGTTATTTATAAACGTCCTTGTTAACGATGAAGCTATGTATTTTAATGACAACATAACTTGTCGAAACACCTCGAATTGTGACTTTTACCATTGAGCCAGAGACATGGATGCCACATGCTTAACATTTGTGGCAGTTTTTCAAATATCCCAAATTTCCCGATGGAAGATGAAGTAGCAATCCTTACAAGCTGTATTATTTCAAAGTTAAATCTAAGACAAAGTATGACCTTGACTTTTTATGAAAAAACATGGATATAAACTTCTTCGTTGGAGAAAATGTGTGGTAAGGTATTTTAAAATTGCAATTATTTGCAGGCCGGACAAGTGCGGACGCACGAACGCATGCACAGAAGATCGACTGAAGCACATTCGTACATTGACCGAACACCCGTTGTTGAAGCTGTATCAAGATGAACGTTAGTGAACTCGGCTTAAAATAAAACAGCGCCAGCTAATGGTATACAAAAAACAATACAAACAAATCTCTTTATGCTTTGTACTACACGTACGAGAAATACATCACTAAATGTCAGTGTATGGTTAATGTTACATGATAATTCTTTACCTAATAAACGCTTCGTTTTGTTTCAGATAATTGTGTATTATTTCACTGAGAACACGGTATTCAAGTGCTTTGCTTTGAACATGTATAGTGCCTAGAAAATCACATGTTTGATAATACGTCTTATTACTAGCACTTTCTTGTCGTACATTGCGTATTAAAGTAGCAAAGAAACGAGATCTATATTTTATTATTTTAAGAATGACAGAATAAAAACGCACATTCAAATCTGTTGTATTCAAACATGAATCAACCAATCATTAACATCATTGAAATATTCCACTTAAAAAAACAAACGTGTGTATTACCGTTCCAGAACCACAAATATTATATCGCGTATTCTTGTAGATAAAGCTTGAGGAAACCCACACTTTAAATAATAGGCCCCATCGCTGCAAAAAGGTACCATGTGTCATTAAATTTAAATGTTACAAGGTACCTTTTTGCACCAATGAGGAGAATTATTTATTGTGTTTCGGATTATGTTTTCAAACTCGGATTCGGTAAACGTTGGGAATGTCTATACACTCTACGTTGATTAATAAATCGACAGACACGATAATGGATTGAAGTGTTTGGCAGAGTTATTTATGCGGTTTAAGACCTAGATTTGATACAATGCGGTCATCCAGTATTTAGGGCTGCGAACCATGTGTGGTTTGCTTGCATGTCATTTTTCAGAACTATTTTAATTACAACACAAAACATGGACAGTATTTTCAAACATCGTCGCCTATACGCATAGCCGTGCATGGCGATTCATTTTCCAAGAAGTATAAATGCATACTGCAAACCTTATTGACTATATTTCCATATATAATCATTCACATGTTTTTGTTTTATTCAGCGACGTGCAAATAAATTAGATTAGATATGTGCTACGAATATTTCTCTGTCATTTCCATTTGATATTCACTTCATTTTATTGACAACTGATTTGAAATAAAATGTTTCTTGATGAAATAATGGTTTTGGTATTCGATACGATTCTTTCTTTAAGAGACTGCTTGACCACTACATAATTCTACAAAAATGTGAGTTTCAAACAAATTGTATCGAAAAATTCCGTGTCGAAGCCTAAGCAAACTACATATAATAGTTACGAGAACTGTTTTGGGCTACAGTAATTACTTTATAAATCTTTAAATGAAATTCTATACATAACTGGCCATAAAACAAAGGGTTTTATTGATGCTAATCATATAGTTATAATTGCCAAAGAACTGTTTGGACAAGATTTGTGTTTCAGTACTAAAATTTATTCACATAAAATATGCCAAATATATTGTTGATTCGTTGGCCGCAGCAAAAGCAACTAACGTGCAAACAATGTCTGTTCTGGCTGGTTTCGGAACACTCGTGTACAACCGTGATTGCATTTTACACACCAAAGACATAAATGCTAACCACATTTTAGTAACTTTCCGTGTATACGTCGTAAAACACTGATATTCAAACTAACACTAAACTAGAAGAAGGAACAAGCCACACAAGTGGTACTCTGATTGACATGTATCTTTTATCTTAAAACTTAAGGATCTGACAGTATCATTTACGACTACTTCTCAGGACCAAATGTATTTATACATGGCAAAGAGTAACAACGAGTGTCACCCATTGTTATGATATTTTGTTAATTACTTTTTAAAGTTACCAAAACGGACGATACAATTGTTTGCTGAAGTGACCTTGGGAAATTTTCACAACATCTTTTAACCATTTTTTACCAGATTAATGTCAATAGGGTAGTCAAATAGACACTATTGTTCCCACAACACATGTCTGTACACAAATATGGAAATCAAATTCTTTTCTTTACGATCATCTCTCCACATTAAAGTCATTGAACTAGTGAAAGAGGAGTTCAATATACCAAGCAATGAAGCTCCAGAAAATCCATCAATGAGGGAAATTCTTGTTATTATCCGCAACTTTTATAATACGAAAATTGATTTTTTTTAATATGTTTGGAGCTAGCCGAATCTTGCACTTACCCTATAATAAATTAGACAGCAAGGCGTATCTTAAACGGTGCACATCAGGAAATAAAACATAAATGTCAAAACGTGACGCGTGAATCAATCCTGAAATCTATCAACACGATTTCGGTATAGGTTATAAAGCTAATGGTGACAAAGAAATATGGTCCATCTGTACAATATATAGAGGATATGTGTTGGAGTCAGTGGAATATAGATTTTATTTCACGAGTGATCATAGAAAATAATATTTTCACGAGTGGCGTGGCCACGAGAAAAAATATCTTGTTTCAATGATTACAAGTGAATTAAAATCGATATTCCACCGAATACAACACATTTTCTGTTCATTTTATGCCTTTTTATCACCGTTTATTTACATTGTAAAGAGTTTAACTGGAGAATGTCACTGGAATAATGACGTCATTTCGTAAAAAAATGACGTCATTTCGCAGTTAAAAAGTGAAAGGATCTCATTCAATGCAGCTGTAATATTGTTTGTAGATCTAGCTAGCTATGAGTATGAACAATACACTTTTATACGCATGTATCAAAAATGAATAATGAACGTTTTATCCTACTTTTAAAAGATATTCAAGGGCGGTGTAAACAATGCTTTATAACACCATCAATGTTCATGCTACCCTACATGCACATATTTTGACGGACTACTTTTTTCAGGAATGTGTAAATTAACATTTAAGAATTAGGTCGTTTGACAGTATATCTTTGATGGTAGCAAACACTAAACATATAATTATTACCTTCAATATTTACATTTAAAGTTTAAATTAAACATAATTCATCAACAGCGTAGGCTATCGAGCCAAGATACAATAACCTTAATACGATTCACCAAATAGCAATTTTCACATAACTTCAGGTGCGAATGATGCAATAAATTGATAACGTCATTCAGCTGTGTGTAAACTTAAAAAAAGACCCTAGTGTGTTAACATTTGAAACGCATTTGGACTTAAATATAAAGTGTTTCTGTATGTATCATAATAATATAGTTAGAATCAAGTGTGTATGGAATATATGGCACAAATGAAACATTTACAATACAGTTAGTTATAAAACACACGCTTAAATTGAATTTCTGAAAAGGGATTAACATATGTAATTCACATCCCTAATTTGAATGGATTAAATGCCCAATGTGTAGTGTGCTCAACATGAATACATATGTTAACACACATAAACTAATAACTGTTATACGTTCGAAGTTTGAGAAGAAAGTACATACCAGGAGATTTTCTAAGGGTAATCGAAAGGATCTTAGAAGTTACTGTGTTTAAGTCAGTGCCGATACACCATAATGGCATTGCATTCCCGGCACTTTTTGGTATGAAGAACAACTAGTAAACACACACATGATACAATAAAAGACGTTAACACCAGTATGGGTAGAGTGATTATTACTTCTGGATGGATGCACAATGGAATAGCGATTTCAATTTGTAAGATAGATTTGATAACGTTTTTATAAAAACTGACTTTGTATGACCAAATTTTATAGTAAAGTCATAAACGACAGGAAGGTATAGCACGTTTTAATATTGAGATCGCAATAATTTAGAATTATCACACAATTTAAGGTACGGGACCGTAGGGTAGGGAAGACCAAAACTTAAAATGATGTTTGAAGATCGATATTTCATTAGGCAATGCCAGGCAGCGAACAATACAATTGGTAAGTGAGCGTTGCTTGATATATAAGTGTGTTTGCTATTTCACTGTACCCTGCATATTTGTACATTTAATCAGCACATATAAGTACTGTTGCAACTTTAGGAGTATCAAAAGTGCATTTACCCATCGCACCATCACCCAAGACATACTATTTGGTTCCATAAATAATGCACACCGGTAATAATAAAACCCAACTGAATCTGCTAATATGAACATTACCCTCAGTTAGTGTCCGGTTATAGGCGAAAATTACAGTCCCGCTAGTGGTAAAGAATGATAAATTGAAAACGTTGAACTCCAGGGAAAACAAAGAAGAGGTAAAATCAATATTTATTTACAAAAGTGACGGATGGAAATACTTATCACCGATTCGATAACATAACACGCGCATTCCATCGCGATACCGAGCTACACTATCCTTGAATGTGGAAATCTCCTCAAGGTGTTGGGAAAAATGGCACTGTTAAATCTACATTTTTATGTTAAACACGTGAACTATTTCACGCCATGGAGATGATTGATGTTTAAGCGAACAATCATCCTCTCACCTGACGGAATTTCTTTTTCGTGTTTTGGATTTCAAGGTAAAAATATCAGTGGATGCATTGTACAAGTGAATGTTTAATATCGACGGTTATCTGTTTCATTCAAAATTAAATGGGCGTTTTAAATATTTCTATTGTTGCAACTGAAAACGTACAACGCTTTAAACAATATGGGAGGGCGACATGATAGTTGTTAGTGAATACCCAGTGTATCGGTACCAGTATTGCTCCGTCTGCACGTGAAAGTGCGTTGTTCACGGCTAATTCGTAGTTTTGAAAGTAAATGTCTAAACTTTCAATGAATATGTACAAATGGACGAAGAATTCGACTCAGATATATACACGAACATATACACGCAATATAGCATTACGTGTTTATACGATATTTAAAAGCTGAAATATTGGCATCGAATGTTGTTTTGCTTGTTGTATTTACGACATTTTACTACTTGATAATACACAATTTTCCACTGAAATGGTTTCCTCAACCGTTGCCATATTTGCACTAACTTAACATTATCTTAACACCCGCAGATATTACAGAGTTATCTACATGTATAATCATAGTAGACATTTCCGACTTGTGGAATGTTGAAACAGAATCCCATTAAGCCGTTATTTTAGAGCTTGTTCAAATGCTTTTAAAATGAGAACTGAGGCATTAAATGCAAACGTGGAGTAATATAATGACCTTAGTGCATTTTTAACACCTTGTTATATACTATTTTGGTCACTTTCGCATTACTATGCATAAGCTTACTGCTTATATATTGTCAGTTTCGTTTACATAACGATGAACGGACATGTTCAAGTTATATAAATAAACTTTCTTTATGTTCTGTTCAAAAGAGAGCATTGCTAGCTCAAGTTACCGATTAAGCGGCAATTTAAGGAATCGTCTAAACAGAGCGCATTGTAAAGTTAATTGCGTAGCAATAGTATTGTTCAAAAGTTTGAAAGCTTTTAGAAAGGAGACTAATATATATCAGCCAATAACTTTTAAAGCTCACTTGACCACAAGCGCTACAACCACGTGCAATGACATTAACTATTGCATAGGTTTTAGTGATTTTTGAGCATTCGCATCACATTTCGTAGCAAACATTAACATAACAACATTATTTTACTCGTTGACTCGGATTGACAGTGTTGTATGATTAGGTGAACTTGTCTTTAAGTCAATTCCATGTGTCATACTGAAAACTACGTTGATATATAAAAAAAACAACAGTTCTTACCACGGAAACGCGAATTATATTCATTTTGTTGAATGTTCAATAAATTAAATTATATGATGGCTGCTGACTTGATACAATCTTATCGAAGCAGATAACATTATACAACAAAAAGTAACAACTAGATGTATGTCGGCTACATGTCGAACATGTTGTCTAGACGTTGGAAGTTTGAGAAGAAATAGGTGCTAGGAGATTTTCTAATGGTAATCGAAAGGAGCTTAGAAGTTAATGTGTGTAAGTCAGTGCCGATACAAAATAATGGCATTGCATTTCCGGCACTTTTTGGTATGAAGAACAACTAGTAAACACACAAACTATACAATAAAAGATATAAACACTAGGATAAGCAGATTGTGTAATTTTGCAAGTTGCAATATGCATTCCCATCTCTCGTAAAAGACGTTTATTATTACTCCTGGATTGATGCACAATGGTATAGCGATTATCATTTGTAAGATAGATTTGATAACATAATTTGTAAAAACTGATATAGTATGGTCAACTCCGAATATGAAAGACAGAAAGATATAGCACGTTTTACTAACGTTCGTTAATATTGAGATCGCAATATTTTATAATTATCACATTTTAAGAAACGGGACCGTGAGGTACATTGTAGGTAAAACCAAAACTAAACATGATGTTTAAAGATCGAATTTTCATAATGCAATACCGGACAGAGAGACATACAGTTGGTAAGCGAACATTGCGTTATATATAAGAGCGTTAGCAATTTAAGTGATCCGTGTATATGTATACTTGTATTCATCCCATATACTTTTAAAGAGTGCCACTATAGAACGTGCAATTACCCATCTCATAATAACCAACAAAAGACTGTTTGGTTACATTAATAATGCACACCGGTAATAATAGCAATCAAATGTATCTGCTAATAGAAACATTACCCTCAGCTAATGTCCGGTTATAGACGAAAATAACCGTCCCGAAAAGACTGATAGATGTTATGAGCAATAACGAAGACACAACAGATACCAAATGAGCTGCGTCATACAAAAATGGGTTTCTATGCCATATGCGACTGTCTGATCAGGAGCTACCCTCTTCGCTGTAAAGTCACGCACAGTTTAGCGGTCTCATTAAAAGACAGCATAGCTCCTGAATATTCTGTGCGAATTCGCAGACTGGGCTGGAGCTACGCTGTCCGCAAATGGCATAAAACATATTTTCGAATGACGCGGGTCAAATAGTAGTACTGGCGTAGAACTAAGAATGGTGGTATTTTATAAAGAATTTTATCATAATTGTGTCATTTCGTATATACTTCAAATTTAAGATGTACATGTAAATGTGTATTATAATTCAGTGTTGGTTGTTCCGAGATTTTAAATTGGTGATAATGTATGAATCCTGAAAAAAATGCAATTTACTTGTGTCATCTGCATGAGCGTCTTCAATTTATCACACACACATATGAATAAATGTCGCATAACTTGTTTGAGGTAATCGGACCAACACAATCGGCTCGATTGTTTTCAGATAAAGAAACCAAGAAACAAGTAGCAACAAAAACATGACATATAGACTTAAGTTTTAAAACATCAATATGCCAAATAAGTACTCGATGTATCTGGTAAATAAATCATCCGTTACTGCATACAAGACAAGAAAATAGCCGCCTATTGCATTACTCCCTTTATCATTTACTTCCTTATCTCATAAGTTTGCTTAATTTACGTGTTAACAAGGGACAAAATTGTCACAAAACCAGGTTTTCAATGCTGAATGTTAAAAAACGCACTTAGTGACCCCATTACCTAGTTTTTCATCCGGCATGACCCATATTCAAACTTTACCTAGACATCATCTAGATAAAACTTCTGGCCAAGTTTGGTGAAGATCGGATGAAAAAAACTTGAAATAGAGAGCGGACACAAGCTTGTTCCGCCCGCCCGTCAGTCCGCCAGCGAGCCCGTCCGCATTCGCCAATCTAATAGCCAGTTTTTTCATTCGGAACACCTGGTTAAAAACTCTTTCAGGCTGTTCCGATGATCTGTTTGGCTTAATACGGTTGAATGAAACAAATGTTCACACCCCACTACTTGTAAATAATGATTAATTGAAAACGTTGAACTCCAGGAAAAAACAACGAAGAGGTACAATCATTATTTTTTTAGTGACACGTGGAAATAATTATGAACGATTTTATCACATAACACGCGCATTCCATCGCAATACCAAGCTACACTTAAATTCTTTGAATGTGGAAAGGTGTTGGGAAAAATACTCGTCACTGTTTAATGTACATTTTTTATGTTAAACACGTGAACTATTTCACGCTGTGGAGATGATTGATGGATAGGCGAACAATCATCCTCTCACCCTACGGAATTTCTTTTTCGTTTTTTTGTATTTCAAGGTAAAAGTCTCAGCGGAGGCTTTGTCCAATCAAATGTTTAATGTCGACGGTTATATGTTTCGTTCATATTAATAGGGCGTTTTGAATATGTTTACGGTTGCGACTGAACACATACGGAAACGAGAATGATGTTTCCATTCATTGTGTTAAATGTTCAATACATTAACGTATATGCTGGCTGCTGGATGGATAAAATCGTGACGAAGCAGTGAACATTATAAAACAAGAAACCGTCGGAGACGGGTGATGCTCCCCAAAGTTTTTTTTTGTCACAATATTGCACTATATATTCAGATTAAAGAAAACGTGTTGAGGGGCATAACTTTGGACAAAATTATACGATGGATGATTTAGCAACTTAAAAATTTCAAAGGGCCATAACTCTCTAAATAAATCATCTAACCTGAATCAACTAATAACATGCGCATCTCCTCAAGGTAGTTAGGCTTCCCATAAAGCTTCATTGAATTCCAGTAAGTAGTTGAGGAGAAACAGCCCGGACAAGAATTGCACTATATGAAGAGTTTATAGAAATTATCAAAGGGCCATAACTCTGTGAACAAGAGCATCGCATAGCGGGTGCCAACGCTCAGCTGTGGGTGCTTGGATTTTGTTTTTTGACCTTTGACCTTGAAGGTCATCATTGACCTTGACCTTTCCACCACTCCAAATGTGCAGGTCGATAAAATTTAAAACAAATTGACCTTTGACCTTGAAGGATAACCTTGACCTTTTACCACTCTAAATGTGCACCTCAATGAGATACACATGCATGCCAAATATCAAGTTGCTATCTTCAATATTGCAAAATTATGGCCAATGTGCTTGGATTTTGCTTTTTTTTACCTTTGACCTTGAAGGTCATCATTGACCTTGACCTTTTTACCACTCAAAATGTGCAGGTCCATGAGATACACATGCATGCTAAATATCAAGTTGCTATCTTCAATATTTCAAAATGTATGGCCATTGAAAAAGTTTTCGGACGACGACGACGACGCCAACGACGCGGAAGGACGAGAGGGCTATGACAATACCTCAGGTTTTCTTCGAAAACAGCTAGGCTAAAAATCATCCAACCATAACCGGCTGATAATATGAACATCTCCTGTTGGTACTGAAGCTTCCCATAAAGTTCCATTGAATTCCGGTCATAAGTTGCTGAGAAATAGCCGGGACAAAAAACACGCACGCAAGCACACACGCACGGACAGACGAAGCGGCGACTATATGCTCCCCAAAATATATACACGCCACCTAAACATGCGTAGTTATTTATAAATGTGTTTGTTAGCGATGAAGCTATTTTTTTAATGACAACATTACTTGTCATTACACCTCGAATTGTGACCTTTACCATTGAGCCAGAGACATGGATGATTCACGCGGTCTTCACAGTCCACAAGCTTAACATTTTTGGCAGTTTTTCAAATATCCCAAATTATCCGATGGAAGATGAAGTAGCAAGCCTAACAAGCTGTATTATTTCAAAATTAAATCTATGACCAAAGAGTGACATTGACTTTTTATGAAAAAACACGGGTCTTATGAATATAAAACTTCTTCGTTGGTGAAAATGTGTGGTAAGGTATTTTAAAATTGCAATTATTTGCAGGCCGGACAAGTGCCAACGGACGAACGCATGCACAGAAGATCGACTGAAGCACGTTTGCACATTGACTGAACACCCGTTGTTAAAGCTGTATCAATATGAACGCTCGTGAACTCGGCTTAAAATAAAACAGTAGAGTATTAAGCGCCTGCTAATGGCTAATGGACCAAAAGATGTGAGATATGTATACAATACACAATACAAACAAATCTCTTTAATATGCTTTGTACTACACGTACGAGAAATACAACACTAAATGTCAGTGTATGGTAAATGTTACATAACAATTCTTTACCTATTAAATGTTTCGTTTTGTTTCAGATAACTGTGTATTATTTCACTGAGAACACGGTATTCAAGTGCTTTGCTTTCAACTTGTGTAGTGCCTAGAAAATCACATGTTTAAGTATACGTCTTATTACTAGCACTTTCTTGTTGTACATTGCTTTTGAAGTAGCATTGAAACGAGATCTATATTTTATTATGTTAAGAATGACAGAATGAGAACTCACGTGCAAATATTTTGTATTTAAACATGAATCAACCAATCATGAACATCATTGAAATATTCCAGTAAAAAAAACGTGTGTATTACCGCTCCAGAAACTAACTATCATACCGCGTATTCCTGTAGATAAAGCTTGAGAAACCCCACACTTTAAATAATAAGCACCATTGCTGCAAAAAGGTACCATGTGTCATTAAATTTAAATATTACATGGTACCTCTTTGCACCAATGAGGAGAATTATTTATTGTGTTTCGGATTATGTTTTCAAAATCGGATTCGGTAAAAGTTTGGAATGTCTTTACACTCTACGTTGATTAATAAATCGACAGACACGATAATTGATTGAAGTGTTTGGCTGGGTTATATATGCGGTTAAATACCTAGATTTGATACAGTATTTAGGGCTGCGAACCAAGTGTGGTTTGCGTGCATGTCATTTTTCTGAACTATTTCAACTACAGCACAAAAAATGGACAGTATTTTCAAACATCGTATGCCTTTGTAGGCATATACGCATAACCTTACAGCACAAAACATGGACAGTATTTTCAAACATCGTAGGTCTGTGTAGGCATATACTAAACATGGACAGTATTTTTAAACATCGTAGGCCTGTGTAGGCATATACGCCACTAAACATGGACAGTATTTTCAAACAGCGTAGGCCTGTGTAGGCATATACGCCACAAAACATGGACAGTTTTTTTCAAACATCGTAGGCCTGTGTAGGCATATACACATAGCATGGACAGTATTTTCAAACATCGTAGGCATGTGTAGGCATATACACAAAACATGGACAGTATTTTCAAACATCGTAGGCCTGTGTAGGCATATACACATAACATGGACAGTATTTTCAAACATCGTAGGCCTGTGTAGGCATATACGCATACATGGACAGTATTTTCAAACATCGGAGGCCTGTGTAGGCATATACACATAACATGGACAGTATTTTCAAACATCGTAGGCCTGTGTAGGCATATACTCATACATGGACAGTATTTTCCAACATCGTAGGCATGTGTAGGCATATACGAATACATGGACTGTATTTTCAAACATCGTAGGCCTGTGTAGGCATATACATCGTAGGCCTGTGTAGGCATATACGCAGTAGGCCTGTGTAGGCATAAACATCGTAAGCCTGTGTAGGCATATACATCGTAGGCCTGTGTAGGCATAAACGCAGTAGGCCTGTGTAGGCATTTACATCGTAGGCCTGTGTAGGCATATACATCGTAGGCCTGTGTAGGCATATACGCCACAAAACATGGACAGTATTTTCAAACATCGTAGGCCTGTGTAGGAATATACGCATCGTAGGCCTGTGTAGGCACATCGTAGGTCTGTGTAGGCATATACACATAACCGTGCAGTATTTTCAAACATCGTAGGCCTGTGTAGGCATATACGCATAACCGTGCAGTATTTTCAAACATCGTAGGCCTGTGTAGGCATATACATCGTTGGCCTGTGTAGGCATATACACATAACCGTGCATGGCGATTCATTTTCCAAGAAGCATAAATGCATACTGAAAACCTTATTGACTATATTTCCATATAGAAACATTCACATGTTTTTGTTTTATTCAAAGACGTGAAAATAAATTAGATAAGATATGTGCTACGAATATATGTCTGTCATTTCCATTTGATATTCACTTCATTTTATTGACAACTGATTTGAAATAAAAATGTTTCTTGATGATACAATGGTGTCTGTATTTAATACGATACGATACGAATACATAATTCTACAAAAATGTGAATTTCAAACAAATTTAATAAAAATTCCGCATCAAAGCCCAAGCAAACTACATATAATAGTTCAGCGAACTGTTTTGGGCTGCATGAATTACATTATAAATCTTTAAATGAAATTATATACATAACTGACAATAAAACAAAGGGTTTTATAGGTGCTAATCATATAATTATAATTGCAAAAGAACTGTTTGGACAAGATTTGTATTCCAGTACTAAATATTTTAATGGGCATAAAATATGCCAAATATATAGTTGATCCGTTTGTCCGCAGCAAAAGCAACTAAAGTGCAAACAGTGTCTGTTCTGGCTGGTTTCGGAACAGTCGTATACAACCGTGATTGTATTTTACACACCAAAGACATAAGTGCTAACCACATTTCAGTAACTGTCCATGCATATGTCTTAAAACACTGATATTCAAACTAACACTAAACAAGAAATGGCGCGGCAGAGGCCGACGCGTATCCCCACGCCGAATGTTTGACCTAGGTGTGCCCCAGGGTTGGCAATGGGGCCATGCATAGTTGAGATTGACCGTATTGTCATAAGAGAAGTTCAGTATCAATTAGAAATGAATTGGTGTAGAAATGAAGAAGTTAAAGTAAAAGGCAATTTTGGGTGGGTGTGACCTATGTGGGCAGGGCGCCCCAGGGCTGGTAATTGGACCATGCATAGTTGAGATTGACCGTATTGTCATTAGAGAAGTTCAGTATCAATTTGAAGTTAATCGGTGTAGAAATGAAGAAATTATAGTAAAAGGCAGTTTTGGGTGGGTGTGGTCTATATGGGCGGGGCCCCAGGGTTGGTTATGGGGCCATGCATAATTGAGATTGACCGTATTGTCATAAGAGAGGTTAAGTATAAATTTGAAGTGAATCGGTGTAGAAATGAAAAAATTATCGTAAAAGGCAATTTTGGGTGGGTGTGGTCTATGTGGGCAGGGCGCCCAGGGTTGGTAATGGGGCCATGCATAGTTGAGATTGACCGTATTTTCATAAGAGAAGTTCAGTATCAATTTGAAATGAATCCGTGTAGAAATGAAGAAATAATAGTAAAAGGCAATTTTGGGTGGCTGTGGTCTATGTGAGCGGGGCGCCCCAGGGTTGGGAATGGGGTCATGCAAGGTTGAGATTGACCGTACTGTCATAAGAGAGGTTCAGTATCAATTTGAAGTGAATCGGTGTAGAAATGATGAAGTAAATGTAAAATAACCTAAAACAAGAGGGCCATCAGGCCCTAAGGCGCTCACCTGAGAGCAAAAGGAACTAGACTATTCTGAAAAAATGCAAGCTGATTCATGAAGATTGGACCAAAAAAGTGACTTTTAACATGTTTGTTTTTATATTTGACCTAGTGACCTAGTTTTTGAGCTCATATGACCCAGTTTCAATCTCTGCCNAATATTGTAGCAGGTATTGTTTTATTGCTTAAGTTTCTTACAGCATTTTTATTTATATCACACAATTTTAGATTATAAATCCTTCAATTAATGCTTTGTAATAGTATAAACCACTCTTATTTTTTATCAATTTTATGTACATATACATGTTTTGTACAACGCCATTGAATATAATTATATAAATAGACGTTTCAATGCACACAATTAAAGGTACCAATGCGTTCACATGTATTCGTTTCTATATCAAAGCTTAATCGTCATAAAAGAGCTGACATGTCTAACAGTGTTTCAGACTTTTTTATTGATTGTAACGAGTTTTATTTATCCGTTACGGTATATAAATCGAAATTTCAATTACCGATTCGAGAAATGTAAATATCCTGACACAATGTGTAAAGATGATTTTGTTCCTATTTTCAAAAAAGGAGAGAAAATGGTACATGTGATCGAGGTTTTACTTTAGCAACTAGTAAAGCTATCTTTACTTACATTGCACTTACATCGAATAAATTCTTGGTGCGACAATAATAATGTATTTAAAACATTAAACTTTGGATTCAGAGATAACTTAGTACGATTAATTGCATTTTTATTGAGCACACTAAAATCCAGAGAACAGTATTACTCATAAATCAAAACTTTATTTCGTTTTGATTGATTATGAAAAGGCATTTGATACTGCTTCGTGGATTAAATTAGAATAAACAGGGATAAGTTTTACAATGTTAAGGATGATAAGGTCAATCTATCAGAATGTTAAATCATGTGTTAAAAATAATAAAGATATGTCTTATTAGGAGCTTTTTGATTTTACGTTCAGGGTGAGCCAGTACGCCCTTTATTATTTATTTGTGGCGTGTTCTAAGAAAACTGGGCAAAATGCAGTCCGCACAGGCTAATCCGGGGCGACACTTTCCGCCTAAACTAGATTTTCGCTTAGAAGAGACATCATTCAAACGAAAAATTTCATAAAAGCGGAAATTGTCGTCCCTGATTAGCCTGTGCGGACTGCACAGGCTAATCTGGGATGACAATTTACGCACAAACAATTTGTCCAGTTTTCTCAGAACGCGACACATTTTATTCAGAAATGTGTATAACTTATCCGAAAAAAGATTTAAGTTTGATATCTTTATTTATGCTAGTATTTTCAGACGATATTGAATTATTTACTACAAATACAGAAAGTCTGCAATTGCAATTCGATCGATCAACACTCTAGCAAATGGGGATTTAGAATACATGTAGACAAAGTTAAAAAGTTAAATGTTAGTCTAGTTGCACTATTAATCAACATGCTATTTAAATATTTGATGACTTCTGCTACTGGGCTAAAACTACGCTTTACTGATAATACATGTATATCAAGAGCAATAAAGGCAAATAATGAATAAGCCTTTAAAGCTTACAGTAATGTATTGTCTATTTTTAGTAAAATGCAGCTAGGTTCTAAAACACAACTTTTTCTTTTTGACCCCCGAGTTGTTCCAAGTATGCATCTGAAATTTGGGGAATTATAAAGCCCATATAACGCTCAAAATCAACGAATTTTTCGTAAAATATTTCGTAAAATAAAATTAACGCATAAACAATCAGTGTTCCTTAAAGCTATAGCTTAATAAGTTCAAGTGTTAACAACACATAGGAAGTTTTTACCTCTTCTCAGTAACCAAAAATAGTATTTTATTACGTGAGTATTAATGTCACTAGCTAAAATGTAATGCTCGAATATCTAGCAGGTTTGAAACAATTTTGTAAAGCACTACGTACATGATAAATTATTTATTGACATGTATATCCATGAATTAAATATTCTTTGCACGTTGTATGTGGAAGAGGATGCCATCGATCATACATACCTACCGACGAGACTAATAAAATATATGAAACGGAAAAAAAATCTCGTTCAGCACGTGTTATTTGTGATTTACTAGATTTCATTTGTGATCACTCTACAATTAATTTGTGCACATGTTTGCTTATTTAAATAGTTTATGGGCAATGTGAAGTGCGTAGCTTTAGTCCCCGACCCAAGACTAAAATATTTGTTGTTTACTTATTAATTACAGGTATATTATGATAACACATTTTTGGACAGGATATTACTACTATTGTCAAATAATAAATCTGTTGTTTACTCTCGAAAATACCCCATATACTACAAAGTAAATCCATAATGAACCAACCACATGTGCACAATTGCTTCTTGGCCGGTCCCGGATTGAGAGTCCTACGTTCTACAAACTAAGCTTTCCGAACCCGGGGTGTTTAGAATACCATTTACAGTTTTTTTGTTGCTGTAAAGGGACGTATTATTTATGTCGCAGCATAATAAAATGCCTTTTGTCTCAGAAAATGTTTGACATAATCCCTCAGGATAATACCCCTCCACAGATATTTTCCCACCGGGTACACCCGAGGACATTCTCCCCCCCGACACAATCCCCCTACTCTTGGTTCAGAATAGCTCACAAGACGCAACGATGAAAACGTGCCTCCCTATCCGGTTCAGTCTTCGGTAATAGGGTTGTGATCAATAGATGTTAAATTTGCCCGAGTCTGAGAAAACGCCGTGAATGGCGACTTCTGTTGACACTGAATCATGCTGTAATATGTTGTAAATAAATTAAACTAATATTGTTTTATAACATATATTATACGTTGACACTGTAAAATGTCGTAAACTGTAGATGACGAATTGAGTAAGAAATAATCGACGGGTAACCGTTGGTTATTGCGGTAATAACCAATGGTATGGAGTTCCGATGCGTAGGAATTAAACACTGATGGCGTAGCCCGAGTGGTTTGATAACAAGCATCGGAACTACATACCGTTGGTTATTACCACAATAACCAACGGTTACCCGTCGATTATTTCGATTCTACGACAATTCCAGCACGAAAATGTGTTTCAATAACATCCGAAATATAGTGTCCGAATTATATGCTACTTATTCCAAATACTAACTAGATCCCTTAACACAGCTTAAACGTGCCATTTCTTCTTGTTAAAACTTATTTTATATACAGAACAATTGAATTAACTTTGCTTCCAGTGCGTTAGTTCGGTTATAAGTACTTTAAGAAGTAAAGATTGTGTAAGTTTATTCGGTAGAATGTATTCACAGTGCGTGCGAGGAAACAACCGTTGGTTTATCGGGGTAATAACCCACGGAAAGCTCCCTTCTCATTCTAATTCGCAAGCCTTGGTTATTGGTGTTCGACTGTGGTAGAATATAAAATATACTGATGAAATATATTATACGTTAACACTGTAATGAGCTTTTATAATTTGATGATGAATATATATTATGAAATATTTGATCAATAATTCGGACGGACGGACAGATAAACAAAATGGCAATCCGATAGCGATAGTCTTCCCCTTAACTTAACAGTATTATGACGCATTCGTGTACGCATTATGTGAATTTCATTATTCAGCTCAATTGCGCATATTTAACGCATAGAAGTCGTCCTGTCTATGAGGTCACAATCAACGCATAGACGACGCAATTTACGTTTACGCGGCGACACGCCAAACACGACGTCATAACAGAACATAAATGCAATAAACTAACTAACATTATTTCTGAAGGCTGGTAGGATATTAACACTTTATACTAGTTAACCATCTTCAAATTTTTAATTTAATTTATTTTGTATACATGTCAATGTTTAACTGTCATGTGCACACTAAATCCCGCATATATTAAAAAAAACGGTTTCTTTTTTAGTCAAGCCACACAACTGTACGTACAGTTCATAGCTCTTTTAGCTCTTCGCTCTATCCATCAAAACGTAGCATTTCCTTCCATGACCTATTGAGTCACATTGCTTTAGATGAAGTGTTTTTAATTCATCTCCTTTGTGATTACTCAACAATGAATGCATATGTTAGCTTATTTAAATAGTTTTTGGTCAATTTAAAGAACGTAGCTTGAGTCCCCGGCCCAAGACTAAAATATTAATTGTTTACTTATTAATTACCGGTATATTAGGATAACACATTTTTGACAGGATATTACACTTTGTTAAACATTGTCAAATAATCAATCCGTTGTTTAGTCTCAAAACTGTTTTATATACTAGGAAGTAAATTCTTTATGAACCAAAATTCCACAATGTGAGCATTTAAATAACTGTTCAAATGAGAGAAAAACTGTAAATTTAATTGTACACAAACACACACACACACACCTTTACGTTTTCGTTATTTGTTGTGTATGAATACCTTATAACGATAAAAGCTTATATCGTAATCATGAGGTTTTATGTAACCTTATTCTCCTTTTCCACCTCTTGACATATTCAAGCATGGCTATGCCTCTGGAATATGGGAGGACCAAGGTTGTACCATTCATTATATTTCACGTAATGAGTATAAATAACCAACTCCTTTCGAACAACCTCACACCGTTTAAGGTCGTCTTCTGGAAACCTTGCCATGGGGATGTTGCAAGTAAGTTTTCGTTGTGTTACAATTTATTAAGAAAGAGAAAATCTAATCATGTAAGGTTAATGTGTACAGAGGAAATAATTGTAATTTACGCGTATATAAACACACATTAAATCAAAATGTCCAATTTAGAAACAAAAACGTTATGTCACTGATTTGACAAAATATAAAGATTTATAGAATTAAAAATGCTAAGCCATAGTCAAGTTAAGTGGGTTTTAAAAACTGATGATATTAACATTTGGGAAAAGTGAATTTTGTTTACATGTACAATACAAATGAGGATATGAAAATTAACACATTTGACAACATGATATTTTACAACGCTTTTCAATATCCGTCAGTTGTTTGGAATAAAACTAACTATCTATGTCTGGTAACTTAGACAGTTTGGATTCAATGGATCAATTAGTCATATAACAAAACACATTTGCAAGAACGATCTTTATAATTATTATTTAAATCAAGCATGCAAACGAGGTTGAAGAAAACACTTCATTGCCCGCATTAACATAAAATAACATTCTGATGAACAAACAACAATAGCGCAGTTGAATGTCCTTCCCCAAATGGAGCGATGCACGTTTTAAAAGCTTTCCAGAACAGATGTTTGAATGGTTTAAACAGTAATACAACGATGGACACAGAGACAAATAATATACTCAAACTTTTTCTATGATCTCACTCTCTATGTTTGTATTTATCTATATTGTTAACCTTGTGAACACAATGCATTTCATATAAAAAAAAAACTTTATTTTGGCATGAATGGGCGATAAAGCAAACATATCCGGGCGACAGTTTGTGGGTTTATAAATATATGCTTCAATAGACCTAACATTATTGTTTAAAACAGTTAGAAAGTTATGTCACTCCCACTACTTGTTAATTGGATAGTGTTAATAAAATGTATAACATTTCTGCGATAGAAGATATTTCGGAATGCCGTGTACGTACGTAATTAAAAAAGATTATTATGTTTCTCGTGCTGTTATATAGACTAACAATGGATTTAAACACGTTGATGTGTGCATTACAAATGTTGCACGCAACATATGCCATATTTAAAAGAACCTGCAGAGTATCTGGTTACAAGTTGTTGTTCACACGCTGTTAGTTGTGTTGGTTGTTATGATTGGTCAATGTCATAACACACGCACTGTAAGCTGATTGTACTGATTGGTCAGACTAATTTTCTGCATATTGTTGTATTTAGCATCCATATTAACAAGCACATTAACATAATTACTAATGATTGTGCTACTTCATGAAAAATGTAAGATTTAAATTAACATTCACTCCAAATGAACTATGCGGATAAATCGTCTATTAACAAAGTCCAACAGCTTATAGAGAAAATCCAAGAACACATATATATATATGCAAATGATTTGACTTGTACGTATTAGATGTCATATTATGGCGGCCTAACGTTCTATCCTCAAATAAGCGGTTTACATATTCACATCCCAGTTACGTAGCGAATACTCGTAAAAAGAAAATGTTCGGAGGACACACATTTGCTTTTAAAATTGAATCTCATATGTATTGATATATTTTTCAGAACATCGCGTTGGTCTTGTTTGTATCGGTCATTACACATGCTGACCCGTTCGGAAATTTCATGCCTCCAGAGCTTGCCGACTGTGTAAACAGACTTACACCTTTAGCAAACGCCACTGGTCCAGTGGCTTCAGTACCCGTTCTGGACATCAAACAACGGGAAAATACTGGCGTAGAGATAGCGATCGACTACGCTGGCACCGAAGTTCCCAGACTGGAGACGCCAGAGGATGTGCGCCTGTATTGTCTCCAGCAGTTCGTGTGGAAAGCGGACATGGTGCGCTGGGAGGACTACAACATCACGAAGAAGGACATAGACTATATCAATGGCCTTCTTGCATCCGTACGCTTTACCGTGTCTTTATTTTTTTAATACGATAAAACGTTAATTTACATAATTGAAAGCTTGAGTGATACTCTTTTTCTTATTAAATTGATCGTTTGTATCATTAATCAATCCCGAAATCTACCTCAATTGAATATACTTATCAGTTGAATCAAACCAGTTTGTATTATAAACTACCTGTACATATGTGCAAACGTGCTTGTCTTGTGACCTGATTTGTTTTTGTATTTTATAAATGATGCTTAAATGTTCTATAAGCGTCCTATTTGTTAAATGAATATGATTGCAAGATACCACTAATTAATTCTGGTTTGTAAAGAATACAACCGATGTAATTCTCTGGTGGCGACATGTAAAATAAAAAAATGCTGAAGTTTTTTTTTGTATCAATATACTTCTCTTCTAAAATGTTTAGATCGGGGGCATTAACTTAGGAATAATAATTTGTCGTGACAGGGAGCAGAAATGTGTAATATGGAAAGTATATGTGCATGCATCCACATGTTCTAATTGTTATTTAAACATATTCCGGTCGGCTAATATATTTAAATAATGATTTACAAAACTGTCTACCAAATTAGATGATGAAACCAACAGGGACAAAACACTCAAGAGCCAAGCGCCAGGCCGGTGCTCCAGGTGGTCAGTTTCCGCCGACAGGTTTCCGAATCCGACGTGAAATAAGACGGCTACCCGACGGAGAAAGAAATGCATTTAACAGAGTACTGAACATCATGAAAAGAGGGGTATGGGTATAAATCGATCTTACCTTATATAATATTGCCAATAACCACCAAACTAACTGATCAGCCAATAAGATACCGATTATCGCCCGCATTTTGTCCGACAAAAAGCAAATAGTGTTGTAGCAGTGGAATGGGCGTTATATGTAAGAAACCTAAGTGGGCGAAGCCACTGATTCTTCGGCGACCTGTTAATTAATGCATTATATTTATCCTGAATTAGGGGAATAGTCATTTATATATATATATATATAATAATGTATACTACAAACGACAACTATGTACGAATATGTCTCAATAAGACTTCGGCTTTCGTCACAATCGCTCTCATGGCATTAGGTTTAACCTTATGAAACGCGCGATGTATTGCTCATTCAACAAGTTCATCAAGTATTATTATTTTTATGAAAACAAATGCAATGAGATTCTTAATTTTGCATATACGATAATGTTTTTACTTGTATGTTTATATGATATTTCAGAATGGAGCGTATGACGCGTTCGCCATTCTTCATCGGGGGATTGTGATAGCTTCCGCCCACCGTGGTCCCAACTTTCTTGGGTGGCACAGAGTCTATCTAGCCATGTACGGAACATTAAAAGTTAATAAACATTAGGACATTTCTGTAATTAAACATTATTTAGCATAAAAGGTCTCTATAAATTATGAATCGTCTATTCATGTGGAACTTTTATTTGTTACAGGTTCGAGGAAGCAATACGGCGAATTGATAGACAACTTTCCCTGCCGTACTGGGACTCAACGCTTGACTTCGACATGGCCAATCCGGAACACACAATTGTGTTCTCGCCGGCCTTCTTTGGAAACGGTGACGGGAGGGTTACAACGGGACCTTTCGCCGATTGGCCAACACCAGTTGGTCCCCTGACAAGAAATATAGGTGGCGGCAGTCAGCTGATGGCTAAAAGGACTATCGCAGCGATCATGAGCCGATGTAGGACTATTGAAATAACGCGTCCTACTGCCTTACCTCCGTTCGACCTTGAAGTTTGGCACGGTGGTCCTCACTCGTGGGTCGGTGGACAATTCGCTGGTCTGGCTACAGCCGCCTTCGATCCCATATTTTTTCTCCACCACGCATTTGTAGACTATATTTGGGAAATATTCCGCATTCACCAGTCCCGTGACTGTAGAGTTAACCCCACCACTGACTATCCAGACGCACCTGCTCTACATGCCGCACTCAGACCAATGGACGGATTACCAGGATACCGCAACATCGATGGTTATCGAAGCTACTGGACACAATTCTGGTATAGATACGAACGTTCTCCCGTGTGCCCTTGCCGCTCTCCATATTTAACATGCAACCCGGCCCGTGGCGTGTGCGTGTCACGTGAACGTTTGCTTGCGGACGATGAAAGAGCTTCAGCTGGTTATGGTGGAATGGCTAATGCAGCATCCCCACGAGCAGCACGAGCAAGAGCTCAGGTCGCAATGCTCGACGTCGGTCCATTATTCGATGCGCCTCCCTCTGAACCAAGGACAAGGATGGGAGCTTTTAGACGAAAGAAGAGGGCCGTACCGCAGCAACAAATTGCGTCAGGGCAAAACGCCGATAAAGCTGCGCAAGATGTTTACTCAGGACATGCATTCCAGTCGCAGAACCGATGTCACTGCTCCCAGTACCGGAGTCGGGCACACTAGATTCATTTATGGAATATCCTAGCTCTTACACTTCCAACTCATCGGCTTCTGACTGGCTCTTTGTTCCTGTTCAAGTGACATACAACACTGTTGGTGCCGACAACTCTGCCCAGACGCCGAGGTCGACATGTCTGCCATCGGATGCAATATCGACTCATATTAAAGTGTCCGCACAAGGCCTAAATTATCTTGGAGAATACACCGACAATGCGGTTGTGGAAAACAGCAAAGCTCTTTCTTCCGCCCATGCCATCGTCGCCATACTGGCTCCAGTGGTCGGACCGTCTATTTCCATGGTAACTGCAAGTCACGGATGCGGGCTAATGTGCAAACCAATGTGCATCAATACCGAGGCCGGCACGTTGCAGTACCAACCATGCACAGGAATACTCTGGATCAAACCAGAAGACGCAACTGCATACGTTCGATCCTACGACGAGGCTTCGGAAAGCCTTGCAAAAGGTGGCACTAAGTTCCCAATAATGTTCCAGTGTCACAAGGGAAGTCAGGACCCTTGGCAGAAGCTTTAAACCACTTCAACGGTGTGTCTAGTCTTTTCTGAATTCGTCATTAAAAGCATAAATAAAAAACGTCCGTTATTCTCCTATTATGAGTTTGCTTCCTTTGATGTAAGTTTTTGGTGATTGTATTTGTGATGGATGTGGATTCTAATTACGAAATAAAAGAAAGTTCTCTAAGTTATTTCCTCTTGTCATGAACAATCTTTTTAGATTACTGTACCCAAACAACAATATTAAAACAAAGAAAACGTTCATTATATGTAATAGTATAATAATATGTTACCGTTTCCTCAAGCCCTTATTTCGCTTATTCAATATTTGATCAATGGTACGCATTTATGTGCTATTTCATAATCATCTCGATGTAACTCATATTAAAGACTGTTCTAGGCAGAAAACATTTAAAATATAACGCCTTTCAAAGTACTTGAGTATATTGATTGTAAAAATATCATTTCAAGCCGACACCCTTAATAAAATATAAGTTTCATGTTTGAGAACTATCTTAGAATGTGCATCCATAGGCCGGAACTTTGTACACAATATAAAAACATGTAGCAGTAGTAGATAATCTTCTAAAACTTCACTTCTTAGAAACACGTCGGGTGGGTTGCTTTAAATGAACAACGGAAAGAGCAAACTAGTTGCATTAGGGTATAATTCGTATATAGTATCCCAACACAGGTTCCTTTCCTAATAAGTTCACAACTTTTTGGTAGCACCACAACTAATAAGTCTTTTAAGAAAAGTGCCGATATAGAATAGTTCCTGCCTAACAGACTGGCAATCCAGTCGATTCCACTGATATTCGCGTAGATGTTCGGTCTTTATCTACGTTATCTGGCATCTCAAAATAATCAAAAAAATGATCAATAACCTTTTATTAATTAATTTATGTATTTGCTTTTTTCGGTCGTTTTCGACACAATACAATGATTAAAATTCTAATTTTAACTATTATTCACTGAAAATCCCTAATGAACGTGTAACTGTTCCGTCGACCATTGCTTTCAAATATCCGCTTTACATATAACAACGGCACGCGCTCTTTACTAAATGGCCCGTAACACAGGACGGGGATATAACACAGTATGGCTTCTACACAACGACCAGAGCTCCGAGTGATCGCCGCCAAAGTCAAAGTCCCTGAAGTCAGCAATGACAGCGGTACATATACATGTTAACCGGAATTTGTAGAAGAGTGCGAAAACTCACAACATCTTCAAAGTCAATTAAATGCAATTGAGTCAAGCAAACGTCATTTATAAAACATACGTACTTACAATATACAAAAAAATCACCGGTATAGTGAACGCGTGTTCGTTACAAAGGGGGATGACTCCTACTCCTAATTGGGATAGGCTTATACAGCACATTAACATTTGTTTTCATAAAAAAATAAATAGTTTCAGCCAAATTAATTCCTTTAACTTCATTACAAGTAACAGTTGTGTATAGCAGTTGTGCTATGTCATTATGGCTGTTAATTACATTCAGGAATAATCAATTTTAGTTTCGACATTTGAGACATTCGATTTTTTGTTATAATGAGTAGACAACCATCTATTATCAAGAATTGCGCACTTAATTAACATAATAAATTGTGATATATTGTTTGTTTTACAGCTCTGTCAACGAAACTGTGGTGTAAAAGCACCACTGTTGTTGATCTGTTATTATGTATATATATATTATATATACAGCAAGTACATTAAACATTTGTACGAGCTTATAATAACTGTTCCAGTTGGAGACAAGAGAATAACAGTAATAAAGGTAAATTATGTTTCTAAAGTGACAAATTATATACTTAGAAACGAGACTATACATGTCTTTGTCAATTATCTATATCCTCACAGTTTGATTGTTTTGATTTAAAGTTGCGATACAAAAACTTTTCATAAGGGTTGTCCCGCAAAAGCTGTTTTAAACAACGTTTCAGACAAAGCATGATATCCACTTTTCAAACATATCTCTGGCAAGCCTGACATATCAAATCGGTGTACCAGTTTGTAGTGCACATACTGAGACAGTATCTGACCATTTCCAAACTTGATTCAGAGACAAGGGCAATAGCCATAGAAGTATGTTCACAACCACATCCGCACAATTGTTCCGTGGCCGGTCTGGGTTTCGACTGCATTATTCCCGGATTTACAGTCATACGCTCTACAAACAAAGCTTTCCGAACCCGGATAATAGTCCATATGTTCAAATATATTGTGTTTTTTAGGATACCATTTACAGTTTTTGGGCTGCTGTGAAATGGACGAATTTTTAATTTACCAGCATTATACAATGCCTGGTTTCTGTGATACTGTTTTGCATAATCCCTCAAGGCAATACCCCCACCCCATCCACGGATATTTCCCACCTGGTACACCAGCGGGCATTCTCCCTCTCGACACAATCCCCCACTCATAGTTCAGAATGGTTAAAAAGACGCAACAAGGAAAAAGTGCCTCCCTATCCGGTTCAGTCTTCGGTAATAGGGTTTTGATCAATAGATGTGACATTTGCTCGATTATAAAAAGAAACGCCGTGAATGGCGACTTCTGTTGACACTGTAATTTGCTGTTATATGTTGAAGATGAATTGAAATAAAGTATTTTAATAAACTATATTAAACGTTAACACTGCAACATGCATTAATATGTAGATTACGAATTGATGTGTGATATACTGATGAAATATACAATGCGTTTACAATGTAACGAGCTGTACCATGTTGATGATGAATTGAAATAAAGTATGAAATATTTTATTAATAAGTCGGACGGACGGACAGATGAAAATAAAGCAATCCGACAGCGATATTGTCTCCCTTGACTTGTGTCGTAGTACAACGACGCAATATTCTACGTGTTGTATGTATCTGTGTACGCGGATCAAGTATGAATGTTTAACGCATAGAAGTGACCCTGTCTATGTTACAATCAACGCTTAGTCGACACCATTACGTATGTGTGGCGACACGCCTGACACGGCGTCACAAAAGTACATATATGCAACTAACTTACATTATTGCCATAATGATGATATGAGGTTAACAAGTAACGCCTGTTAGGCATTTCCGAATGTTAATTCAACTTATTATGTATACAAATGTATATGCCCATTTTTAAATGTCATGTGCACAATAAAGACCGAATATCTTTAAAACAAATCTTGTTTTGTCTAGCCACACAACGGTACGTTCAGGTCATAGGTCGTTTGGCGCTTCACTCAATCCATCAAAACGTTGTATTTCCTGCCAAAGCGTTAAAAACGTCACGATGAAGTGTTTTTGTATTTATCTCATTTGCGATCACTCAACAATTTATTTTTGCCTATTTTGATTTATTTTTGCATATGTTTGATTATTTTAATATTTCATGGTCAATGTAAAGCACGTAGCTTTAGTCCCCGAACCAAGACTTAAATATTAATTGTTTACTTATTAATTACCGATATATTATGACACATTTTCGGACAAGATATAACACTTATTAAACTAATTTCAAATTATCAATCCGTTGTTTAGTCTGAAAATGCGTCATTTACTAGAATGTAAATTCTTTATGAACCAAAATTGCACAATGTTAGCATTTACATAACTGTTGGAATGAGAAAAAAACTGTAAATTTTATTGTACACGCAAATAAACGGTTTCGTATTTTTTTCTTATATATGAATACATAATAACGATATATGCTTATATCATAATAATGAGTTCGTATGTCATCTGTATTCTCCTTTTCCACCTCCTTACATATTCCAACATGGCTATGGAGAAGAACCCTATTAGATCGTTCGTTCTCATACTTTTTTGGAACAACGTGACTCAGTTGTCACTGAATATGCTAGGCAAATGTATACCATGTGTGTTCGTGAAACAAAATATGTTTAAACTAAACATGGCTATGCCTCTGGAATATAGAAGGGCAATGGCCATTATATTTCACGTGCTGAGTTTATATAAACAAGTCCTTTAGAACCACCTCAGACCGTCTAAGACCGTTTAAGGTCGACGTCTGGAAAACGTTTGTCATGGGATTGTTGCAAGTAAGTTTTTGTTCTATTACAATTTATTTACAAAGAGCAAATCTTATCATTTAATGTTAATTTATGCAGTAGAAATAACGTGTAAAGAACGCGTATATACAAACAAATTTCATCGAAATGTCTACTTGAGAAAAACATATATTTTTTCTTTATTATTGTCACATACGTTATGCCACTGATTTGACATTATATAATAAACATTTTTTTATAGAATCAAACCATTACTGCCAGAGTAAAGTTAAATCAGTTTTGAAAACGGGAAATATTAACAAAAGTATTGGGAGAATGGAACGTTTTCTCCCGTTGAATAAAAATGAGGATATCAATTGTAATTTTTGACAACGGGATATTTTACGACGCTTTTCAATATTTGTTGTGTAGTTAAAAAAATAACTGCCCACGCGGGTTACTAAGAGAGTTTGGATCTTGCTCAAATGAATCAATTAGTCATATACATATTACACAACATATTTGCAAAAACGATCTCTATAATTATTATTTAAATCACGTATTTCATTAATGAATAAAATAATAAATTATAGTTATGTATTTAATTTGACATATATAGATGCGCTGTTTGATTTTGGAGAAAAAACCATTACAAATGAACATGCAGACCGATGCATTTGTGGTAATACTATATGATGTAAAACGCATATAAAGTGCATTCATATGTTTTTTGATCTCACATGTATTCCATCTCCGGTATAAAAACACCACATATTAACGTAAATTTACACACGCAACATTCAAATAAAGCAAGACCTTGACAGTAAGACGTTGTCACGTAATACATATTAAACACTATCTTCGAAGAACTAATAAGTCGCACGAAAATTAACAATATAGATCTTGAGTATTATAGTATAAACTATAATCATAAAGACATTCATAACATTGTTATTATCTCTAAAATGATTATTATTGTATGAATAAGTAAACACTATTATCATATTAGATGTTAAAATCATACGTAAATTGTGTACAAATCATCTTTAAAATGATTATTATTGTATGATTGAGTGAACAATATTATCATATAAGATGTTAAAATCATACGTAAATTGTGTAGAAATTAGCCTCAAAGAATAAGTACAATTATAATTCTAAAGTTAATGTATAAGATTATTATAAAGTTAAGGTATACAATAATTATTATTTAGTTATATACATTATTGTATTTAAGAAAAAATGTTAAGCAGCAAAACTTAAACACTAATTTTGTAAATTGTACTTTAAAATCTACTTGTCAAATTTCGGAAATTGACCGACAAAAATATGTAATAGAACATCACCGGCGAATGAGTAACGCAAAAGGTCCTCGATAGGGGGAAATATAATGTCAATCAGTGTTATAATCTCAGTCGATTTCGTTCGCCTCTAGTCCAGTCATAATGTAAGCAAGCTAAAATGACTGATCTTTATAGCAAGTTACACCGGTGTAGACCGAGTTGTTGACATATGATATGGTTACACTATACTAATAAGCTGTTTCCGGTTGTATTTCCGCATGAGCAGGTATAAAACAGCGGCTAGAAACGTAGAAGGCAGACTAGGATAGACATTCAAACTTTGAGTATCTTGATTATTGTATGAAATTATTATTTTACTTGGGTATTAAAATGAATTGAAATTATTTAGAGACTTGTGTTATCAATATCTTTAAGGACTTGCGTTTATTAGAGACTTGTGCTATCAATACCTTTAGGGACGAGTGTTTGTACACTAAGAGACTTGCGTTGTCAGTTACGTGACAACGTGTCGGTACATTGTTTAATGTTTCGCTGTGGGATTTTAACGAATAATTATCAGTTGATTCAAACGAAGTTGAGGAAAACTTTTCAGTGCAGGCATTAACATACACTTAAAGACTTTTCTAACGCAATACGTATTCAAATCAATATAGCTCCATTATTTTTAAACGGATTTTGTTAAAATTTGGACCAAGACAAATTTAACCTATAAGTAATAATTTCAGTAAATTCAATTGAAATTGATTGACAATAAATGATAAAACTTAACAAATTAAAAACATCATTTCAAAAGTCCAATTCTCAAAATCGTACAACGTAAAAAAGTAACAATGTGAAAAGTCACGAATATCCAAAATTCGAGTGGCTAATCTTTGTGTTTCTTTCCGTGGCTCTAACAACGTGAGCACATCTCTTTCTCATTGAAGCCACCTAATTGTTTATAAAACGTTAAGGGACGTTTCGCCACTCTTCCGTAAGGGCCTGCACTTGGAGACTTTTCTAATGCAAGAATTTTTCAAACTTGAATATTTCAGTTATAAGTAAAGATTTTGATTTAAAATTGTACATGTGATCTTTTGACTACATTGTGTGTTGCAAGCTCACGATACAATCATTTAGCCGTGACGATCGGACGCTTTAGCACGTGGGTAACGTATTCTACAACATGCCAATTGCGCGGTTGCGCTGTGGAATATTCATGCGAGCCATATTGTTTTGTTACTTAATTTTATGTTTTGCTGGTGTAAGAACCCACCTAGAATGATGTCATTGAAATAAAATTATAATAATATCGCGTTTCACCATTTCCACGAGCAAAAAGATGAAACCATACCTACCCACGTACTAAAGCGTCCAATCGTCACGGATGACTGATTTTTATCGTGAGCTTGCACAGATTGTAGTCCAATGTTCACATGTAACATTTTAAACTAAAATCTTTACTCATAAGTGAGTTATTCAAGTTTGAAAAGTGTTGCGTTAGAAAAGTCCCTAAGTGTACATTAAAATGAAAAACAACAGCGCAGTTGTCAGATTTAATTGCATCGTATTTGTATTTGGAATGTCATTGCCCAAATGGAACGATGCACTATTTCCAGTTTTCTGGAACACAAGTTTTAAAGATTTAAACAGTAATGCAACAATGGACATTGGGAAAAAGAATAGGCTCAAACTTTTTCTATGATAACACTCTCTATGTTTGTATGGATCTATATCGTTGAAATTTTTATATCAATTTAATTTACTTAAAATCTTATTTTTTACATTAATGGCGATAGAGCAAACATAACCGAAAGACGGTTTGTGGGTTTCAAAACATATGCTTCAATAGACTTTACATTTATGTATAATTATTGTTTATTATTTTTTACGGTGCTTAATAAAGTTATCACATTATTGTAATGTTGGTAGTGATGTTGGTAGTAACCGTTTGTAGTTAACTTGTACAAGCATACGGATATCCGGATATATTCGGATACTTGATACGGGTATCCGGATACCAATTTCGGATACGATTCCCGATCCCAAGAAACTTAAAACACGTTGCATTGGTGCATTAAAAATGTTGCACGCAACATGTCAGATTTAAAAAAAAACTATCAGCGTAACAGGTTACAAGTTGTTGTTCACGCGCTGTTAGTTGGTTGTTCTGATTGGTCAGTGTCATAATGCACATACTGTAAGTTGATGGTACTGATTGGTCAGACACACGGCCTCCATGTTCTTGTTTTAAGGACCCATATTCACAAACACATAAAAATTCATAAATGCAGTTCGTGTTGCATTTGAAAGAAAATCGATTGTGCTACTTCATGAAAAAGATAAGATTTAAAAAGACACACATCCCAAAATTAAATCTAAGGATGAAACGTTTATTAACGAAGTCCAAAAGTTTATTGAGAAAGCAATGCAAATATGTTTATTAAAAAGATTCGATATGTACGCATAAGAGGCCATATTCCTGAGGCATCTCGTTCTATCCTCGAATAAAAGGTTTAAAAAGTCACATCCCAGTAACATAGCGAATACTCGTAAAAAGAAAATTTTCTGGAGGACACAAAGTTGCTTTTATAATTGTATCTCATTTGTATTGATATATTTTAGAAAATCGCGGTGGTCTTGTGTGTATTGGTGTTTACACATGCTGACCCGCTCGGAAATTTCTTGCCTCCTGAGCTCGCCGACTGTGTAAACAGACTTACACCTTTAGCAAACGCCAGGGAGCCAATGGCTTCAGTACCCGTTCTGGACATCAAACAAAGTGAAAGTGCTGGCGTAGAGATAGCGATCGACTACGCTGGAACCGAAGTGCCCAGACTGGAGACTCCAGAGGATGTGCACCTGTATTGTCTCCAGAAGTTCGTGTGGAAAGCGAACATGGTGCGCTGGGAGGACTACAACATCACACAGACGGACAAAGACTTTATCAATGGTCTTCTTACATCCGTACGCTTAACCGTGACAGCCTTAATTAAAGAATAGCATAAAATCGATCGTTTGTATAATTTAAATACTCCGCATTGTATCTGAACTGAATCTAATTGTAAGACGAATCAAACCACTTTGTATGATAAACTGAATATGTGCAAACGTGATTGTCGTTAAACTGACGTTTTTGTATTTTATGAATGATGCTTCTATAAGCGTCCTATTTGTTAAATGGATATGATTGCAAGATACTACGATTTAAAAAGTGGTTAGTAATAATTACAACCGATTCAATTCTCTGTTGGCGACATATTACGAAATTTTGCTGATGTTTGTCGTTGATTATTTTATCAATAGACTTCTTAAAAAATGTTTATATCGTGGACATTTAATACATTTCTTGTGGCAAGGACCAGACATGTGTAATAAGTAAATTATGTTTTCTTGCATGCGCATTTTTCTAACTGCCATTGAAATCTACTTCGGTCAGATAATATATTAAATTATTTATTTTTAACTTGCCAGTTTGTCGTTCAATTAGATGATCAAACCAACAGGGACAAAGCACTCAAGAAGCAAGCGCCTGGCTGGTGGTCGAGGTGGTCAGTTTCCGCCGACAGGTTTCCGTATCCGACGTGAATATAGACGGATATCCGACCCGGAACGACGTGCATTTCACGGAGTACTGCGCACGATGAAAATGGTATGGATGTAAATGGGTGTATCCCTATAGTAAATAATCAATCTTCATCGAACGAACTGATCAGCCAATAAGATACCATTTATCGCCGCCATTTTGTTCGACAAACAGCAAAGAGTATTGTAGCAGTGGAATGAGCGTTATATGTAAAAACCTTAGTGGGCGAAGCCACTGATTACTTGGCGATATGTACGGGAATAGCAATGTTAATTCTTCCTCGGGAGACATACAATTCGATTATATTGTACGTGATAAAATTAATTCTGTTAAAGATGATGTTGATTTCTACCCAGATAATGCCTCTGTTAGGGTCTCAGTAGACTGTTCACTAAATAATCATGGAGTAAGATAACTAGATTTATGTAAATCCACATATCTTCGTAGTGTTAATGGTAGAGTTGGAAATAGCTGTAAACACACTTTTTATTAAAATAACGGTACTTCTGTCATTGATTATTTATTGGCAAACGAATACAGCTTTTCAAGCATATCAGATTTTAATGTGCACGATTTTAACGTATTTAGTGATCACGCGCCGTTACAGTTTTCATTGTTATGTAATAACGCCTCGTCTGAGTATCAGTCTTACACCGATGTTAGATATAAGTGGAACGATACGTTACGTGGGCATTTTCGTTCAGGAATTATATGTATGCTGCTCACAATATACTAAAAGATTTCCTTCACAAATTCAATGTGAAAGCAATTACTTTAACAACAAATAAAGTAAAACTTTCGCGCATAGATACCCTCATAACCATAACTTTTCTTAAAGAGCATTCCAAGCCGAATTGATTTAAACAATACAAAAGATAGGTCATGCGTTATGCATAAAAGAACTCGACAAAAAAATCAACGGTCACTGTTTTACGGCCATTTATTTACCGGCTTCTCTCCAGTCTATGAGGGTTTCCCGCCATCTGTCAAAGTCTCATGTAGTCTCAAACCTTCAAGCAAAAGAGTGAATTTCTAGTAAACAATGTTTTCCCTACCACATGCACACATAAATATTCTAAAAGTAAGTCATGGCAAGTGCCCATACAGAGAATTGTTTCTTCAAATAAATGACTATCTTGTTTTTAGAGAGTAAAGCATTGCACTCCAAAAATATTTAGTATACTATAACCTTCTATCTGTTTTAATACTAGTGTACGGCATATTTATTATTCAAGTAGAACTTCAATAAATGAAGTTTGGACTAGATTTACTGAAACATTTCGCTGTGCTGCTGACCCGTTATTTTCTAAGCATGTGTTTATAAAACAGATCCTAGTTTTCATGTAAATAGCTGTATTAAAAATGCAGATTGGTTTGCTCACAAGTGCGATAATGTACAAAAATTGTACTACATTGCTTTACGTATTTTTAACTGTAGTAAAACAGATATAAACAGAGAACATTTATGTATACGTTAAAAGTATTATAAGGACTTAATCCGCAAGAAAAAGGCCTGTTGTTATAGGCAAAAAAGGCTTGAGATTGAAAATGTAAGAAAACCCAAACCAAGAGATTTTTGGCGATTTTTTTTTCAAATAAAAAAATAATGCTGAAAAAAAGAAAATATCGTTAGAAGAATTTACATTTAAAAAAAAATCTCAGTAGCAATATGTCTGATATTTGTAATAATAGAGCTGAAGATTTGTGTTTAAATAATGATTTTAATTTAGAAAAGTCTGCATTCCCAGAACTTGACGTACCTATATCTGTTGAGGAAGCTCGCAATGCGATTAAACATTTAAAACGAAATAAATCATCGGGTAGTGATTGAATATTGAATGAATATTTTCTTGAATGTACTGATATTTTTTCTGCACATTTGTGCGATGTGTTTAAAGGTATGTTTGTACCGAGCTTCTTTCCCGATAAATGGACAAAAGGGGTTATAATCCCTTTGCATAATAAAGTGTTGTTAATGATGTAAATAATTATAGAGGGATTACTTAAGTAAGTTTCTTTTTTAGATTATTTGCTGTGATTTAAAACAAGCGCATTGAAACTTCCACGATTTTAAACAAGCGCATTGAAACTTTTTGCAATGAAAACACTATTATTTCGGATGCGCAGTTCGGATTTAGAAAAGGTTATTCAACTATTGATGCTATTTATATATTGATGTCGATTGAAAATAAACGTCTGTATGTTATATACGTCGATATGTTAAAATGGTTTGATAGTATATACCGCATTGCATTATGGTTGAAAATGTATAAGTCTGGTATACAAGGTCAATTGCTTACAATAGTGTAGGATATGTATGCGAATGTTAAGTCACGTGTTTAATCATGTTCATCGTATTTAGATTATTTTAGTTATGCGGTTGGACTGAGGCAAGGGGAAGTAATGTCGCCGATTTTTTTTTTCTTTGTTTGTTGAAGATCTTGAATTTTACCTACGGGATAACATGACATGGCTAATTTAGGCAAGTCACCTGCTGAAGTCCAATCACATTTAGATAAATTATATGTATACTGAAAATGAAAAATGATCATGCAATTGTAATCATATTGAAGTTGTTGATAACTTCATTTAGGCAAGGTGTTGAATTATACTGGAAGTTTAAAATTAAACCAAGCACATTTGGTTGGTAAAGTCCTTAAAGCATTGAATATATTATTGATAAAATGTCATGATTTTGATATATAACCAAAAATATTCTGTCAGTTGTTTACCTTCTTTGTGGGTTCTATACTAAATTATGCTTCAAAAGTGTGGGGTTTCACAAAGTCAGATGATATTAAACGCATACATTTAAAATTTGGCAAACGATTGCTTCAAGTTCAAATAAATTCATATAATGTTGCTGTTTATGGAGAATTAGGTAGATATCCATTATATGTAAACAGGTATGTTACAATTATAAAGTTTTGGTTTAAAATTCTAAACAGTGAAAATATTATTATGCAAATTGTTTACAAACAAGCTTTAAACGATTGTAATAAAGGTTATAAAAACTGAGTCACAGATGTTAGAAGATGTTAAATAATTATGGATTTGGTTATGTATTTGAAAATCCAAACGTTGTGCAAGTAAGTAGTTTTGTAAGAGAGTTCAAATGTAACCTTGTTGACAATTTTAAACAAGCATGGTATGGTAAAATGAATAACAGTTCTGTATTGGACATGTATAAAATGAATAAATCCACTTTTGAATACGAAGAATATTTAGACTTACTTCCTAGACGTCTGCGTTTATTTTTTGTAAGATTAAGAGTCTCTGCACATGCGTTGAAAATCCAAACTGACAGATATGCTCAGAACAATATTCCACGAAATGAACGTTATTGTTTATGTTGTAATTCCGTTGATTTAGAAGACGAATACCATGTTATATGTATATTCGGTAGTTATATAGATTTAAGAAAAAAATATCGTAGTCGTATATTTTATATTAACCCATCTGTGTATAAATTCCACAAGTTATTAGTTTCAAGTGATAGATTAGTAATTTCAAATGTATGTAAATATATCAAAGAAGCTTTAATTAAAAGAAATACGATTATAAATAATACTGTATACTAGATTTCATCAACCCTCGATAGAACTTACGTGTTCTTGACATATATTGTGTTTATTTGTATTTGTATTTTGTAATTGACTTTTATGTTATATAATGTTATGTTATTATTCGTATTCACGTGACAGAAAATAATTTGTATATTTAAGTATGAAGACGATGTCCTGTTGTATAAGTCTGAATAAACTGTCTGTCTGTCTGTCTGTCTGTCTGTCTGTCTGTCTGTCTGTCTGTCTGTCTGTGTGTCTGTCTGTCTGTCTGTCTGTCTGTCTGTCTGTCTGTCTGTCTGTCTGTC
>VMBQ01001277.1:190253-201141 GCA_007657795.1 Dreissena rostriformis
TTAAAGGGACTGTAAACCACGAATGACGAAAAAAGAAAAGTTCTAAAATACCGTATTTTTTTACAATTATTAGTTTATATTGATTAAAATATCACGACTGGTATATTATATTACTTGAAAAAAAGTTCATTTTTTCAGTATATTTGGTAATAAAATTTCGCGATGTGAAATCAAAAGTACATCGCGAAAATAGGTGACATAACGATATACACACTATAAAAAAACGCAAGAAGATTGATAATTTTATATATAAAATATATACAATTCACTACGCATGCACAGTTTGCATTCCTGGGTTTACCACGTGACGATGATGATCAATCTACTTGCGTTATTTATAGTTAACTGATAGTTACCTGGTATACATACCCAGTAAAAATAAATAAATACAACAATAAAGTAAAAATAAAAAAAAAACTTTTTTCGAGTAATGTTATATACCAGTCGTGATATTTTAATCAATATAAACTAATAATTTAAAAAAAAAGTACGGTATTTTAGAACTTTTCTTTTTTCGTCATTCGTGGTTTACAGTCCCTTTAACAAGTAAAACTATGAAATATACGTATGTTGTTAGCGTAACAAACAAAGTGTTTACTGTATTGCTATATTCGTTAGGAAGTCGATACATTTTGCAGCAAGTACCTACATCTCGCGAGTACTAATCAAAGAAAGGTCAACGAAGTGGCTTGTTGATTCTAATCATTTTATATTTAAAGTTGGTGCTTTTTTAAATAAAAGTAGTGGATCAAAACAACATTTTTTTCTCATAACATAGTTTCACCGATATTATATAAGTAACCGTTTCCTTAAGCCCTAATTCCACGAATTTTAATATTCAATGAATGTGAAATTTTACAATCATTTCGTTGTAACTCATAGAAAAGACTGTTCTAGACAGAAACACATTTGAAATATAAGGCCTTCCAAAATACTTGAGTATATGCTTTGATTGTTAAAATATCAACTCAAGGCGAAACCTTGACTAAATATACGTTTCATTTTTGAGAACTATCTTAAAATATACAATCATAGTCCGGGACTATATACAAAATATAAATTCATGTAGTAGATGATCTTTTTTAACTTCTCTTCTTACAAACGAATCGGATGGGTTGCTCTAAATGAACGACGGAAAGAGCAAAACAGTTTCGTTAGTGTATATATTACCACAAAACAGATTACTTCCAGAATAACTTAACAACTATTTTGTAGCAGCACAAGTAAAAAGTCATTGCTTGCTAACGAAAATTGCCGACTACACAACAGTTACTAAGTAACAGACTTACAATATTGGCTTCCACTGTTCTCTCATCGATTAAGTTTTAGAATCATCTTGATGTTGCTATTCAGTCTTTATCTACGCTATCTTGCTTCATGAAATAATCATGGCAGTGATTTAAATTCTCATTTTAAATATGATCGAAGAAATCGGCTATTGCTTTCAAATATCCGCTTTACTCATAACAACGGAACGTGCTCTTAACTAAAGGGCCAGTAACACAGGACGGTGATGTAACAAAGTATGGCTTCTACATAACAACCAGAGCTCCGAATGATAGCCGCCAAAACAGCAAATAAAATGTATTCTAGTGCAATCACAGCGTCATAGTTAGAGGTAAAAGGTTTAGTTGCTGCTCGTCATTATGCGATAATCGCTCGAAGAAGCTTATACTAGCGTTTTGAACAGATCCATCGCAACGTCCTAAGCGACGTTTAAGGCGTTATTGCGGCCTGCAAGGAGTTGTAATGGTCTACACATGACATGCTGATGGCGCTTTCGGAAATGAAAACGTCAAGTATTGGATATTGAAAGAGTTAAAAAGTTCAGACATGACATCGTGTATAAATATACTATAAATCTGTAGTTTGTAAAATGTAGCTTTTTAAAGTCGCTTTCGTATAAAATCCAAATACATATTTGAATATTGCTGGATGAAATATCATTAAAATCATTTAGAAATTCAGTTTGACTTTGCTCGAATATCACATACCAGTCACCGTCATCGAGCGCATACCAAACTGTTATTAATTCTTTAACAGCCCTGGTAATTGAAATTATGTCAACTATATTATGCTTCATTTTTAAAATCAACAGCAAACAACAAAAGAACTAATTAATAATAGTTGCTTTATTTCCAATAGCTATATACTAAATGTGTTTTTAATTTCGTTAAATGTTGTATGTGCATATCTTTCGATGAAACGTAACAATATTGTTGTCGTTATTTACTCTCTCGTTCGAGCGTGTCCAAACTTTGTAAACTCGAATATAATAATGCGTCAAAACGTTAATTACATACCGCAAAACATGAACCATCTGCACGGGTGCATGTACTAAATGTTGTAATCGTCGTGATATAAGGCAAAGAGATGTTATCGACTGGGCTTTTCCAGTATAAATGTTCATTATTTGTGGCTATGTTCTCCATGTTTAACCAGTTTGAGACAATAAGCACAATATATAACGCCTTTTCCAAAACTCGGTAACTCGCATTTATAAATATATTTACTAACATACCAAATCTATATCAATAAATATTTAAGCAAGAGTACAATGTGTAAAATGTCAATATCAAGAAGTGAAACTCCAGAAGCGGCAGCAGTATTGCAGTTTTATCATACACACCTCTGTGGTCCTTTATTTATGGCAAGGAACCAATTGCCAAAACGGTACAGTACGGCACAAAACGAAACAACATATACACATAGTAGAATAAAGCTGGGGTCACCGCCTTGGAACGGTCAATGCTAAGCATTGGGGGTTTAAACCAGTTAATGAGCGCTCAACCTCACACTTGGCCCAGCAATATTCATGATACATATAAGTGTAAATAAAATTTAACCTCATAGCATTGCANTCTAAACTACCCTCACACTATGTTAGAAACACCGTGGAAATCCGTTGGATCTAGAAGATACAGTGAAATTATATATTATATATATATATATATATTAAATATCAAGCTAAGTACTATTAATGTATGAATTTAATCTCGTCGTAGTGTCGAAAACGCACAAGTTTAAAACAAAGGCTGCCGAACAAAGAAAAATTCCTCTTTACATACTTGATGCAATCTTATACATATTTTAATTATAATTTTGTTACAAGAGAGCGTTTTATTCTCAAAGCCTCCAAATCACACTTTTTTTTGTCTTACAAAATACACAGTAAAAAGTAGTCTAATTATTGAAAATCTATTAGAAACATTCAAGTGCTCATCGCAAAAAAAGCAGCATACACTGACTTTATGTGTTTAGGAATATCATTTGTTGCTTTAAAATAATACGAAATTTGATTTGTATACTACATTAAAAATTAAAAATCGCTTTTTGTATGCGTACACGTCTTGTAATATACGATGATCTGATACTTATAGTTAATTATCTGTTGTAAAATCCCGTGACATATATGAATAAAACAGCGGTACTTAACTTACCAGTTAGCTTTTTTTGTCATAGCCCTGATAGTCATACGTTTGACTTAATTTGGTTTAAATTTGGTTGTTAATTTCATTTTGTAAGTATAACATATCAAATAAACCTGAGTTTAACATCTATGATAAAATGGTGCTATTGCAATTCACATTCAACGCGTTTTAAGTGATCAAATTTCGCATACTTCAAGTGAAGTTGATTTTGCACTGTGGGTAATGACGTTTTCGCAACAACAGAAAGTTATTTCCAATGGAGGCCACCGAGGTTTGGTAAAGGCTCAAAGTCAGCTAAAACCGCAGTTTTTTAATTGATGAAATATATACCCCAAGTCACCTGACGACGTGTGGTCTTCGTCATCTATCTATCACTCATAAGTTTTATGTCTTTAACTTAAATTAAAATTCGAACAGAAACACTCGTTCATTAATATAGATAAACTATATTTTAAGGTTTAGATACACTTGATTCGCTAATATGTATAATACAAATCCATGAAACCATCAACGAAGTAAACATATATGCGACGAAAAAGTATGCCCCGACTGTAACTGTTATGATGATACAAAGACAAATATTAAGGAGGGTAATTCGGTATCACAAAATAATTCCACCAGTTTCCTAGAACTTTTTTTAAATGTCGGATACAATTGTTTTTTTAATAACTGATAAGATTAGTTGAATACTTTTTTGCAGACGATGTCGTTGGGGTTAACCTTTGAACGTTTGCTTAAATTAATAAAGTGTTTTATTAAAAGATAAAAATGGTAACCATTTCAGAACATTTGCATATTAATCCTTATAAAATAGTCCCAATAAAAGATAAACTCACTATCAATGTTTTTATGGTAAATTTGCTGTCGTGATTTAGACATTGTCTTACATTACAACTCCAAAATAAAGTAACAGTGTTTATGTTTATGATTAACAACAAGAGCATTTGTCTGAGTCACATCTCATCTCATCTTTGTCTGATTTTCCGTATGGGACATAGGCCACCGACCAGCTTCCTCCAGGCGTCTCGGTTCTAGGCGATTCCGTCCAGCTTCCAACAGGTCTTGCCAATATGCTTAGCATATAAATCCAGGTTTCGGCGCCAGATGTTTCTATATCGTCTTCTCTTATTTTTCCCTATGGGGATCCAGGTGATAGATTGCTTTATCGTTTTTGATGCAGGCTTGCGAATGATGTGGCCTATCCATCGCCAACGTTTCCGAAGGATGTCTTCTTCAACGGGCTGCTGCTTTGTTGTTTTGTTCTCCAAAATTCTTCGTTGGTGATCTTGTCTGGCCAGCGGATATTGGGGATCTTCATTAGGAAGGTGTTGATGAAGACCTGGATTTTCTTTATGGTGTTGATGGTGGTTGCATGTCACTGCTAAATAGAGGAGTTCTGGCTAAACGATGATATTAAAGAGTCTGCTCTTGGTCATGATGGTCATGATGACAATCATGCTGGATACCCAGATGGTCTTCAACTGATGGAAGGCTACTCGTGCTTTACCGATGCGGGTTCTGGGGTCTGCATCGGTTCATCCATGGATGTCCATGCTGATGAAGCTGTCCTCATCCTCCAGCGCCTCGACTTTGACTGTGATGGGTGTGTCGTTGAATGCGTTGGTCTTAAACACATTGCTCTTTCACCTGTTGATAGTGAGGCCCAGTTTATCTGAGTTGTCTGCTACCATGTTGTTCTTTTTCTGCATTTGTTATTGGGTGTGATAGCGGAAACTAGATCGTCGATAAAGTCTAGGTTTTTCAACTGTGTCCACTGAGTTCCGTTTCGCTTCTGGTCCGTCGAGGTCTTCATGACCACGTACATGGCATTCAGAAACAGGAAAGGTGAAAAAATTAGCAGCCTTGCCTCTTTCCAGTTCTCACTTCGAAGGCGGCGTCGGTAAGCTGTCTTCGATTCTGCAAGTCATCCCTATATAAGACTTCCTGATGATGTTGGTGATCTTTTCTGGCACTCCGTAGTGTCGCATAAGTCTCGCTGTCGAACGCCTTAATTCTCATAGTCGATGAAGTCGACATGCTTTGAACTTACACATTACTAAGTAAGGTAATTATGATTTAAAAACATCACTCAATCCGAATGGGGCTTCATGATGAATATGTTCAATTTATGGATGTCAACGGAAGCCAAAGCCAGATATGTGATATTATAATACTATCTGGGTATCCGTTAAATTGGTCTTAGCGATCGAAATCTGGGGTCATATTTTCTTAATTAAGTAGATGTATTTATATTGTTTTACAAAAGTCATTTATAAATCATAAGTAATACTTACAAGATACAAGATCACTGGTATAAGCGTGTCCGTTACGCAGCTAGGGTGATGACTGCTATTCTTAATCAAGATATGCTTATACAGCAAATTCATTTTTGTTTAAAGAAAACGTTTCTGTCAAAAAATGCCTTTACAAGTAACAGCTGTGTGTACCACTTTTGATATGTCATTATGGCTGTACATTGAACAATCAATGTTAATTACGCGTTTAATTTTTTGCGTCTGTCTGCTATAATGTACTTAATTTCGACGTTTGGGGCTTTTGGTTATTTTATAATTATTTGAGTAACATCTATTATCAAGAATTAAGCACTTAATTAGCAATATATTGTGACATATGGTTTGTTTTACTGTTAAGTGCAAAGTACACATGCTGATGAGCTGTTATTCTGTACAGCACGTTAGCGTGTTTATAATACGTCTAGATATGAGTTGAAGACGGCTTGCAGATTCCTTTAACCTGTGCTGATCTAATCAATTGACATTCACAACATAGTGTCCTTATGCAAAAATAGAAACATCATGTTACTTTTTTAATTTTATGCGAACATTCGGATGCTAAATCCGAATACTAGTACAGTATCCGAATATCATGAGGTCCCTAATAATGCATGATTTTCTTCTGTGTTTGTTTCTCCTCATTCTCAAAGCAATAGCCTTTAAATATTCTCGATTTTCGTTAACTGTTGTTATTCCTTATGGCGGAATGTTTGATGTTCCTTTTGCTATCTCATTATGGCTGTAAATTAAATTTAAGGATAATCAATTTTAATTTAAGCTCGTTTCAGCTTGTCTTAACTGAAGACTCCGATATATTAATGTATCGGAACGTTAATCATAGGCCGCAAAAACCATGATTTTGATTGTAGTATATTAAAAATAACCAATCCGCTAACTACCACAATTTTTAACCGTAAGAAATGTGTCCGTGATCATGTTTTATTGGCGTTTTATGTAAAACATTTGTTCGACCTAGTGACTGTACCAGTTAAAGACAAGGGACGACAATAGTCAAGGATATGTGTAGTCCTGAATTGATGAATGTGCTACTTAACTAGACAATCCATGTCTTCATCAATAATATATCCTCATATGTTTGATTGCTTTGATTTAAAGTTGCGATACAAATTAACTTATTATTTGTTTGTTCGGTTTCAGCCGTTTTAACAGCATTCCAGTCATATCACGATATTCTAAGATAACACTGTAGCGAGCTGTTATATATTGACGATAAATTGAAATAGAAAATACTGGTAAAATATTTTATCAATATGTCGGGCGGACGGACAGATAAAAACATGACAATCCAATAGCGATACTCTCTCCCTTAACTTGTGTCATAGTATTATAACGCAATCTGTTTATGCGGTGACAATCAACGCATATACGACAGCATTCAAGTCTGTGCGGCGACACGCCTGACACGGCGTCACAAAAGTATATATATGCAATAAACTAACTTACATAATTGCTAAATGGAATATCAAGTTATACAAGTTAGCCATTTTCTAATGTTGAATTTTACTAATAATGTATCTTTGTCCATTTTCAACTGCCACGTGCACAACGAAGACCGAATATCTTTCAAAGAAATATTTGTTTTGTTAAGTCTAGCCACACAACGGTAATAATTGTTCATAGATGGTTTGGCGCTGCATTCTATCCATCAAAACGTTGTATTTCCTGTAAACACAAATTGCATCATATACGTCATGATGAAGCGATTTTTTAAATGCTCCTTTGTTGTCATTCAACATTGTTTTGAATCTGTTTGATTATTTTACTAGTCAAGGTCAATTTAAAGAACGTAGCTTTAGTTCTCGCCTAACGACTAAAATATTAATTGTTTACTTATTAATTACCGGTATATTAGGATGACACATTTTCGGACAGGATATTACACTTATTAAAATAATGTCAAAGAATCAATCCGTTGTTTAGTCTGAAAATGCCTCATATACTAGAAAGTAAATTCTTAATCAACCAACATTCCACAATATTAGCATTAAAATAACTCTGTTGGAATTAGAGAAAAAAACAGTACATTTACTTGTACACACAAATACACGTTTTCGTTTTGGTCTTTTCATGAATACATAATAACGATCAAAGATTATATCATGAGGTTGTTTGTTATCTTTATTCTCCATTTCAACCTCTTTACATATTCAGATATGGCTATGCCTCTGGAATATGGGAGGAGAAAGGTTGTACCATTAATTATAGTTCACGTATTTAATATATATAAACTAGTCCTTTCGAACAACATCAGACCGTTTAAGGTCATCGTTTGGAAAACTTTTGTCATGGGGTTGTTTCAAGTAAGTTTTTGTTCTATTACAATTAAGTTTCAAAGAGCATATTTAATCATATACGGTTAATGTATATAGTAGAAATAACTTGTAATTAACGCGTATATAAAAACAGATTAAATCAAAATGTCTAATTTAGAAACAAATACGTTGTGTCACTGATTTGACAAATAAAAAGATTTATAGAATTGAAAATTCACTGCCAGAGTAAAGTTAAATGAGTTTTGAAAACGGAGGATATCAACACAAGTATTTGGAGAACAGAACTTTTAATTTGTACAATAAAAGTGAGAATATAAATTATCATATTTGACAACGGGATATTTTACAACGCTTTTCAATATCCGTCTTATGGTAAGTTAAAGGGACTGTGCACTAGATAAAGCGTCGCGCGACGCGAAACGATATTTTGGGAACCTACGAGGATTGCTTATATAGATAAAAAATACAACCGCTTTAAACATGAGCGTCCGTGGTCGAGTGGTCTAAACAGGTAGCTTTTTACTCTAGGACTCCAGGAATCCGGGGGTCAGTGGTTCGAGCCCTGTTGAGGGTTACTTTTTTTTCCTTTTTTTTAAATTGTATTCTTGTTTTTTACTGGAGATTTTTAGTTCAAATGTTTAAATTTATCAATATAAAGCATTTAAAGCATTTAATGACAAGCTTCAATACATGCCAAAATCTAGTGGACAGTCCCTTTAAAAACNAATGTATTGATTGACAACACTATTTGGAATATGCTAACATAAGTATAACAGCAAAACAAACAAACAAAACGTATATAACAATACATTTTAATCCCGTGGGACTCGAACCCGTGACTTTTCTATGCACAAGTGTACAATTTACCTCTACAACACGAGTCGTTTGGAATTTGGTGGTAAGTTTTTGTTTTTTTGTTTTGATTTTGACCAAATATTGTAATTTAACGAACATACCCGGATACCGATCGGGGCAACGGAAATATGCGAATTATAGCGATATTCCACGATGTTTATTATAGGTCTAAAACCTAAAATGCTTGATCAATAGTGCGGAAATATGGTTAAACCAAGCTTTACATTTACAGTTCATTGTTCGTTTTATTATTGAATCAGCGATTAAGTTTATTTGCCTTGCTGAAGAATCTTGACTATTGTAATGGAAGTAAAACTAGAGGACAGCTTTAAGCAGTTATATAAAAGTTGGTTAGGTGTTCTATTTATCTATAGTTCATTCGTGGAATATACTAATACGTTCACATTTTAAAAATATTCACTTTTTATCGTTACTATTATGGTGATGTTAAACAACAAGGATTATTTTGCTATTGTTTTATTGATTTTATATATAAATTGGACATTTGATCGGACGAAACAAACTTTTCTGCTATATAACATTTATTTATATTCCAAACAGTCAACACATTTCGCAGCCTGTGGTGCTTTTTTATATCTGACTTGGTACAGCATACTCGTTTTCATTAACTAAGTTAGATCACATGCTAACCGCGTATTTTTGTTCATATGTGTCGCGTTCTGAGAAAACTGGGCAAAATGCATGTGCGTAAAGTGTCGTCCCAGATTAGCCTGTGCAGTCCGCACAGGCTTATCCGGGACGACACTCTCCGCCTTAACTGGATTTTCGCTGAGAAGAGACATCATTTAAACGAAAAATTCCATAAAAACGGAAATTGTCGTCCCTGATTAGCCTGTGCGGACTGCACAGGCTTATCTGGGATGACAATTTACGCACAAGCATTATGCCCAGTTTTCTCAGAACGTGACACATATTCATGAAAGATTGAGGGGTACCATAAGGATACTCCCTTCGTGCAGTGCTTCTATATATTTAGTATAATTACTGAAACGTTACTTAGTAGATGTCGGTACATTTTAAAGTCATGACAAGTGAAATGTAATGACATTCGTACGACAGTATAAGCGGATTTAAAAGTTAATTTCGAGCCATACAAAAAGGTAATTATGTTTTTAGAAAGTATTTATTTGATGATGTCCACTGTAATATATAATTGCCATTCATTTTAAACGAACGTATCTGCATGTTTTGTTTTTCAACAATATAATAAAAACACCAGAGATCAAACAAGAACTATGTCTTAAAAGATATTCAGTGCAAACACGAGAGTTCCGTATAGGCAAGTTTATATAAATGCAAGAAGCTTAATAAAAAATATATATATATATATAATTCAATTCCATTCACCATGTTTATCTTTTATCCGTCTTAAATCAATTATTTAATTAACTTTAAAAGTTAATTGCATGCACTGTTTATAAAGTTTGTTCGATTTATTATGGTTCATATCGCGATGTTTTCAAGTATATACTGAATTATATAATTTATCTATACCGTCCCTGTGTCTATTTACTAAATAAAGAAATTATTCGTCCCGCTCTCGAGAAACCAGTAATTAATTTCACACATGTGCGGTTAGATAATATAACGATTGTCCTCTGATTATGTACTATTTCGGTAGCTGTTTTCTCACAATGCAAATAAGTGTTATTGTCTGATAGGTTTCCATTCATTTCTTTCCCAATAATTCGTATTATTTGATATCTCGAAAGCATTTATGTATTATCAGCATATGGCGTTTATCGATAGTCTGTTGTCCCTTGACTATTTATTGACCGAGCACTGACCCTGAAATTCTGCTAGATGGAATGTAATGCATTTGATTATACACTTATACAATTAATTATCTAAACACTGTAACTTTCTCGAAGATGAGTTCCATTTCTTACTCGAATGTCCAGTTTTTAATAGTCTAAGAAAACAATATATACATAGATATTATTGGAATCGCACAAATATTATAGAATGTATCGAACTTTTACAAACTGACAAC
>VMBQ01001278.1:0-25157 GCA_007657795.1 Dreissena rostriformis
CATTTTCCGGGCATATCATATAGCGCCGCATCCCGCACCAAAAATGCACACAAGAAAAAAGTGGCTGTGGTGTTACTAAACTAGGTTATAGATAGTAAAGTTGCATACATATGATCCGTATTGTGAACAAGCTTTACATGGTGTGAATGTATGCGAGTATCGAAAGTAGTATCATTATGTGTTTATCGATCTAATTAATGTCCACGAGATGACGTCCAAAATACATCGCATATGTTAGCTCGCATCGGGCTCTATTATTCTACAAATCACGACGTTAACTTTTGCAGGTAATACTTGTCCGTGGTTTCTGAGAGTTCAACACTCATTACCTGTTCTGTTTGCAGGTCAGGGGTTCGGCTGCAGTAAAATGTTGCACAGCCATCGGTTTGTCCAGCTGAGTATCATAAGCTTGTATTGACACTAGAAACTGTGGTGCTGGCAACGGTTTTCGGGTGTCACGTGTCGCGAGTTTATGAACTCGACGCGCTACCACGAATAATAACCATAAGTTATCAATCCGACACAGCGTCTTTTATAACTGTTTTCAAATGAATGCAAAACAAATCGCCAAACTGCACGAGTATAAAATAAAATCGTGTGTACCATTAAAAAGTGCATATTGTCCCATTTTGTATCAGAAATCGGGCTAGGACATGGCAAAAACCTATCTAACGTTATTTTCTCTATGTTCCTAAACGATTTACAGGCGAACCTACTTTCTAATGGCTCCATCGGCGTTACATTAAACGTCAATAACGTGGCGAAAGCTTTTATTCTTGGGTTCTGCAGACCATACCGTTATAATATCACATTCTGCCGACGACTTTAAGATAAGCCTGGACACATCTGATAACCATTGTCAAGAATGGCGACTTCCTGTTAATTGTGACACAACTTAAGATAAAAACAATTGTTTTACACGGGAGACAAAATGTTAGCTTCCATTTTTAAATTGGCAACCATATTTTAGAAATAACCAACACATACCATTATTAAGTTGTTACTATTTCTAGCAACGGATCTTTCTCCAGAGCGCGAAAACTAGAACCGAACAGGCGTCAAAAGGTATGTTTCTTCTTTTAAGAAGAGCAAATAATGATTGATTACCTACTTACCTTACAATTAAACGAGTTTACCATATTGTATTTCCAATATCAACATACGGTTCCGAACGCATTGGCTTTGAGAACATAGATATAATTTAAAAAGTACATGAAATTAACAAAAGCCCGCTGATCAACATAGAAATATTTCGTATATGGAATATAAGGTCACTACCCGATATATTTAAATTAAAATGATAGCTTTCCGGAAGCGCATTCTTCTTGGCAAATGGAAATACAATGAGATCTCAGATGCGATGTATACATACTTGGTAATTCGGTCTAATACTAATTACAAATGCAAAGCCGCAATTACAGAATATTTAAACTCGAAGACCAGGTTTATTGCAATACCATCTAACTGGTATCCCATTTACTGCCTTCATTACTATTTGGAAATATAGAATCGCGAATTCCCTTCTGCCGGTTGAGACAGATCTTTACAACCGGGCTACGTTTGAAGAACGAATTTGTAATTGATGTGCATCTAATGAAATTGACACTGACAAATATTATAGGATTGCAGGTTCCTTTTTAGTAGCAAACGACCAAGTTTTATTTGCAATCTGCTTGCTATGCGATAAACTTTTAGTTAATCTTTTAGAAAACATAATATCTCATTCAACGTTAAAGCTAACGAAAGTTTCCAATGCTATGCGAGTAATCGTATATAATGTTATTACGCCGATAAAAATGCCTTGCGACCGACTTTTTGCACGAAGTCATGTTGATTATATCTCTATAAATAAAGAGTTAACCAGTTTTTATGAATACGTATGTTGGCATTATGTTTCGTTTAAAAATGTTTGTATGTTTTTTGTTTGTGTCTAAAATGCAACTGAGAAACTAAAAGTAATATATACAGTCAGATACTGCTATATACCACTCATTTTAATTATGTGTAGTGTATTTTAATGTGGATCAACACAATGCAAGTACCTCGCTATATCTCAATGCCCATGTATCCAAGTTTTGCAATTCAACACATGCGCCAATTAATATAAACTAATCTTTTCTCCGCCAACTATCCAGTAACTAGGCTCGTTTAAATATATATCCCCCACTCATACGATTTATCATGTGGAAACCGACCTGTCACTCGCGCCATTTATTTAATAGTATACATCCCCCTTATGCTACCCTTTAATACGGGACCATTCGATGGGAGAACATTTGTGAGATCTATTAGATCTAAACTTATTCTACAACTGTTGTGTCAATCGAATGACATGCTTATGGTTATATTTTAACACATTGACACTATACAATTTGCATTAACATACTTCAGACATAAGAAAGGCTAACGTTTACATAATTATAACGGCTATAATCAAATATCATTATACATTTAACTATTAACTATTAAAATCTCCATTTTATCCCTTTTATCTTATATGTAATTGGTGTTTACGTCACTTGTTCAGACCATATTAATAATATTTATATACATTCTTTTCCAAATGTGTTATTTTTGTGTAATGTGTAAACATAATTGTTTACTAAGTAAAGTTCTGTTCCCTTCTTTACTTAGCACATGTAAATGTTTTCGACAACAACGATATCTACCAATGCATATATATATAAAATCTATAAATATTTCCTTGAATGCTATTGATTTAATTCTAACCTTTAAATATACTATGAGAAGAATGTGAACAAGTGGGTTCCCCCGCATCGTATGTCGTCTACCTGTTCATTATCAAACCCAAACTATCGTCCATTATTTTATGTATATGTTTACGCACCTACGTTATCTGTAAATTGCTTGTTGTATCACTATCACTTAAACACTATACCTTTTTCAATTTAATTATCTAGACCAGAAACATGTACTTGTACTGTTATTTTGAATATGACACTCTTAAAGCCACACACCTTATTTGGCATAGTAAATTTAAATATAAATAAGAAACATATTTTATCTATGCCAATTAGAATATATCTGGTGGTTACAAGTTAGAAATCCGTCTTTTTTTGCGCTTTAAAACTTAAAAATAATCGCGTTTGTCGAAATGGACGTATACGTCTAGAAATTTTACTTTCGGTTTTAAAAGCGGTACCGTTTAAAAAATAATAAATTACTTGCTAACTATGCTATTGAATTAATTTTATCTATGCCAATTAGAATATATCTGGTGGTTACAAGGTAGAAATCCGTCTTTTTTAGCTTTTAAACTTAAAAATAATCGCTTTTTTGTCGAAATGGACGTATACGTATAGAAATCCTACTTTCGGTTTTAAAAGCGGTACCGTTTGAAAAATAATAAATTACTTCCTAACTAGGCTATAGATTTAATGACAATTTTGCACACTTTCAAATTGCATCTATATGTATTGATGAACATGTATTTCATTTCAAGGTGGGTGGCTTTAATAATCTCACTCTGTTGTATTATGCATACCTGGGTGTAATTAAGTATTGTTCTGTTAAGTTCTGCTTGTAAATTATCAAGGTAAACACTTTAACTATTTGTCGTCGAAACTTGAAAATAAAAAAATAATGATGAAAGCAAGTGCAAGCCATAGGGATGGGCAACCATGAAGACAACACGAACAATACTAATTCTTTAGTGATGACCCTACACATCTAATGTCGGGAAAAATCACGAGTACGCCTTTAAAGCTAGCTTCATATAACGAAGATCAGATGTTATTTCTTTAATTGCTGTATGATACAATCATTTAGTACTGAGTATTTGTTTAATCAAAAAACAACCCAACACATATGATTGATAATCTCGAGGAAATGCATACCGCTTTCTTTCCCTTTTAAAACTCACAAATTAAAACGTGCCTATGGCAATTACGGATGAAAACAACAAAATACGCTCTACTTGATTAGTTATTTTATTTCCATGAACTATTGTCGGTTTTCATTTCTTAGATTGTCAATTGCGCCTACATTCAATTACGTCAGTGCACATAATATGAAATTTGGAGATTAGTTTAACCGCTGCAAAAACAACTGGTTTCCAAAAATAGTTGACAATTGGCATTTATATTGCTGTTTGTTGTCTTTTGGAGACTGACAACACTATGCAAAACAATGTATTTCTTCCAAACTGGGTGATATAAAACATTTAGTTAAAGTTTCTGCTGAAATTATTGCTTGCGTTACATCAATACATCAATAACAAATAACTACATTATAAACCAGAAACGCTTGAAAAAAATAATTAAAATATACACAACTCGAAAAATCCAGTCATCGGATAAATTTAGTTAAACCAAATATAATGATTGGCTGTTGCCGCTATATTTTTTTTTCAACTAGCAAAGCATTAATTATTCTACGGTCGATGAATGCGTTTTTCATATCTGCTACAAGCATGGGCGATACGCCGGAAGAGTAAGCAAACAGTATAATGATAATAAGACACACTTAAGTAATTAACAATTATGTTCACAGTACGAATTTCTTAATACGCACAAACCAAGCGTCCTAGTACATGTTAATCATTTAATAAATGTGTGCGTCTAACTTCAATCGAACACACTTGCATAATAGACATACTGCGACACAATATACGTAATCAGGAGAGGAGTACACAATGATGTCTAAACAAAACTTAGCAAATGAATTGTTTAAGGAATTAATTAACTAAAAAAATAGTATTGAATGATGTGTTCATGACGTTTACATACTCCTACGATATGTCATCCCCAAGGTTTTTTCCAGCACGCACACCATCGTCACAGAATTAGTTTTACCACCCTATACATACATCCTGTTTCAACAATTAAATAATGAAACCCATAATATTGCTTTACTGTGTCGTATTTAAAAAACAAACTGCGAGGCATCCACTTATAGAAATCTACTGCTAATTTAGTGTCATATGTAAGCAGACCTGCCTAGGACGATGTGTCCATAGTTGTTAATGCGGACGTAGTTCGAGTAAAACAATTACTTTCCCTTGGTAGTTAATATATCAGTTTAAATTCCATATTTGAATCATTAAGTGGTTAAAAAAGCAGGTGTTGTCAATGTTATTTATTCGGGCACTCACGAGCCTATTTAGACTAATTAACCACTTTTGTATCTATATTTGACTAATCGTTATGACATAAGCACACAAAAAAGCAAGAACGAGCTATTCTACAGTTATGGAAGTTTATAATTGACCTCATGCTCGTCCATAAAAAAAAAAATATGTTACATTGCATTTAGTTTTCAAACGTTTCAAATTTAATGTAGACAATCCAAATAAAAACAGATTAAGTTATATTATGTTTATACTGCTAGAGCAAAGTCATATTATTTGTATAATATTTGAACACCTTAACATAAAGCTCGGACACATTTTTATTGTCGATACTAGGTCTAAGTCTGCGTTATTGAGCTATTCAACACACATCTCATATAATAATTAATAAGACACAATATGCCTGAAATGGCAGTCACGGAGCTTTGTAAAAGTATATTTTATGTTTATATTAGTATTTCAAATGATGACACGCAGCATATCTTGTAAAACACATCGATAGTATTATATCATATGTAAAGTGAACACACTTTTTTTTAAAAACAAGCACAGCAAATTGAAGTGCATTTGTATATAACATGTTTTCATTTTGTTATCTGTTGCTTACTGATATAATATCAACGAACGATACTTTACCGGTGCAACGATCCTCAATTTTGGTGTTTAACACTATCATAACAATGATATTGTTCCGCTTCGATTGTTTTATCAGGTCACGATAAAGTTTACATCTCTTAACCTTAAAAAGATAAATAATTAGATATATGCTATTTGTGTAGAATGTACTTACACCGTCCGTTAAATCAAACAAAACCAATTTATTACTAGACCGTATAACAAGAATAAGGTTTTCCATAGATTTTCTATATTGTACATGTTGCAAATGCATGTCATTTAAGTCAACCAAAAACAATACACCACAAACCCTAAAAACATATTTTGTGTAGCTCTTTAGTCTTCTTGACTGTTATTGTTTAAGAAGTTTGTTATACCCCTTGGCATACTAGTAGTCTAACATATTAATAATAATAACAACAATAAAAAAAAAACAGAGTTGATTAAAAAGTTTACCTGCCGCGGGAATCGAACCCGAAACCTATCGATGTAAAAGAGTATGCTTTAAATCTACCCAAGGAGACATGTGATAGACGATGAGTGTTAGAAGTGGTATTTTGTTGTGATTTTAACCAACTAATCGTTATTTTACGCAAATACTCGGATACCATTCGGGTTGACGGCAATGAACAAAACAAGGCTTTACAATTCAGGTCTCTTCATGGTCTCAACGATAATGTCTTATATTTGAATATTTTAGAATCTTGCTCATGCCTTCAATATCTTTTGATTTGATGTTGTTCAATATATTTAGCTTAACCCGATTTACAGAACAAATGTATGTACGACTGGTCGAGTATGGTATTTATACAGAGACAGCTCGGTTATATGTTCAAAACACTAGTCCTTTAAAATAAGATTGATCTCTTTTCTGATTTCTGAGATACCTTATTTCTGTGATATGCGACATTAGTTAACATAAATATGAAATAACAGTTAAAATTGGCAATATCGGGAACCGGAATCAATACAAATATAAGAACACAAATGTACACGCTAGTATTATGATAATTTACGGTGCTCTACATTTCTAGAAAACATACAAATGTCAATTATTTTTCCTTCAATGTTGTTCGTTTATCTCGGCCAGAAGCATAGTCGCAACCTGAGAAATCGCGACAGGCGGAAATATAGGAATTGGGAGCCACCAGTGACGTTAAAAGGAACTATTGCGTTTGTTTCAATTTATTTCAAACTGTTAAGCTTAACAATTGGGGATGAAGAGGTTGTGGTGTTGACCTCATTATGTATGGTTTGCCAATTACGGAAAGGAGCACGTGCACAAAAACAACTTAATTAAATGATTAAATCTATTTTTTACAGCATTTTCTGAAGGCCAATGGTCGAAGTGAACACATTTTAGTACAATCAATATAATAAAACAGTAATAGACATACATACATAATTGTTACAAGCACATGAAATTATGAGTAAGCGAGGTTACACAACTTTTTAAATAATAATTACATAAGTAGTGTCAATAAATAATTTACAGCAGAAAATACATATTAACCGTAATAATAATATTTAAGAGGAGAACTTATACTTAATAATACATATTGCATTAATTTTAACATACATTTACTCTACAAACAAAACCTAAACAGGCGTAAACAAGAACTCAAACAAAAATACTGATTATACAGGATTTCATTCACATGCAGAAGAATAAAAAAACAGCAGCAATTTACATATTTCCGCTAGCGAAAATAGTCGGCAGCATACATAGATAGACGACATGCATGAAATACGTTTAATTTAAGAGGAGTACTCATACTTATCAGTACATAATGCATTTATTTTGACACAAAATTAGTCTACAAACCAAAATAATGAGGCGTAAACAAGAACTCACTCGGAAATACTGATTATACAGGAGGTCATTCACATACAAAATCAAAAACAGCAGCTATTTACATATTTCAGCTAGTGCAAATAATCGGCAGCATACATAGATAAACGACATCCATGGAATACGTTTAATGGGTAAAAATACATCAAATGGGCGCATATATATTCGTCGATCTAACTAAAAATGCGGCATGGACAAACGCGCTAAGTTTTCTTAACACAGATTCACTATCGGAAGACATCAATTGCTGCACAAGTAAACAGTATTGTATTGCATTTCAGTATATTAAAATATTTTATCGAGTTTGAATCACACCATATGACACAATATTTAATTTTCTCATATGCACTAATAATCTTTCTAATTTAAGTTTGTCATCCCATAAGAAGTATGTTGGCCGGACAATGGTTATTCTTCAAATTGTTGGTTTATCGTGGTAAAGTGAACCGTTTATGTTACTGTAGCATTTCTGGATTGCAAAAACCGACAACAACAACGGTGTTGTTGTAAAACATTCATTATTTCCCGTGCATGAAACTAAGCGCAGACAAATTACCTCACCAGTTTTGCAACAGCAACCACTTACCAAAAGCACATAAAGTGTCTGGATATGGCGTGAATATATTGATACTTTCTATCTATATACATATACTGTTAATTATGAATGTTCAACAAATAGTGTTGATGTTTTGTTACTTTAATTGGGCCGACGAATGTATGTTTGTCCCGTTGTATTGAGCTCAGAGGTTTTACCACATCTAATAAGTGCATGCTACACATATGTATAGACAACATGTGGTTGAAATGTGTTAACCATTTTTCACATTAAATACATGAAACGGACTATCAGCTTACACGGTTATGCATGACCTGTTAAAAAAGATATATCAATCAGTTTACATAAAACAAAAACATGTTAAATGTTTATCTTTTACAAAATCGATATGTGTTAACGTTACATGTGGCAATAGGCACCAGTTCATACGCGGCAACAGTGCATCATCTGTAAAAAGATGTTCTACAGAAACTACGGTTGCGACCACTTGCCTACCTACAACAACACATACGACAGGTAAAGAACGCTGCAACGAACGTTTTCGAGGCATCAATACATGTAACGCGAGTGTAAATTATTCCATGTATTATTGTCATTCTCCCTTACAAATTAACCATAAGAATATCATAGGTATATATGCCTTTCCGTTCGACCAATTTTGTCTTACCCTGTATTTAAACTTGGTTAAAACATGTTGAGACTTTTAAGAATAAAAATTAAAAAAACATTTATAGGATTTGAAAAGATTGGAGCGACAACTGGTATGGTTCCTTTCATCAATAAACACAGTTGCAAAAGACGGATGTTTTACATTACATTATTAAGTCTTGTTATTAATTACAAAGGAGGCAGATACGATTATTTTCTACTTACAAAATAAACACATAATGAGTAAACTCGTTTATTAAATAGACTAAAATTATTATCTTGTACTGACAAATTAAAAGAGTTAAATTTACTATTACAAAGAAAAGCTATACATTTATGTTATGAAAACACAATACATACACAATGAGTCAAATTAAGTTATGCTAACGAGAAAAGACACGATTATTTAAAACTGACAAAAAAACACATATAGAGTCAACTAAATTATTACAAAAGAGGTATATACGAGTATTGAGTGATTACAAAATACACGAATAATACGTAAACACTGTTAAGTTACAAAATAGATTGATACGATTGTTTATCTCTAATATAAGCATTCAAGGCGAATCATACCATTATTAAAAACTGACACATACATGTAAACACAATTTGAACTCAGCTATTACTAAATACATGGATACGGTAATTTAGAACTGTCAACATTAAAATATATTGAGTCACCTTAATTATTACAAACGGGGTATATTCGATTATAAATAGCTTTTACAATAAACACAAACAGAGTCATAACCATTATTAAAATGAAAAAGAAACGAATATTTAATGCTGACAAAATAAACACATAATAAGTTAACTCAACTGTCGGTTAATTATGTATATGATTTGAACAACAAATCGGTAAGCAAGAAATGTGTATACAAGTTAATTGAGCACATTGTAATTAAGAATGGGATTCCAATGAAATGACAACGTATAGTTTAATTTTATCACAGATCGACACGTCCTCGAACGTTTTTGCCACAGACACCAGCCCCACAACAAACGCAACAGAAACAGGTTCAGTTGTCTACAAGTAATGTGACTTGCTTAGAATATGGTTTAACATAGTCAATGTTTGTACCATATACTTTACATTATTTGTTGATATCAACCGATGGTCTATACTCTTCTGACTGCGCCGAAGTAAATAGAAGTCTACATGGTGTATACAAGGTTCAGCAGGAATTGACTTGTTGCTCGTAATGGGGTGGTTGGACTTCACTATAACCCCTGACCACTATGACAGTACGTTACTTAGTAGTATATTGCATATTACTATTTCGGTTAAAATGTTATTAAAGAAAACCAAAGTAAATTTAGACCGAACATTTATGGTGATACAATTACGATATGAAACAAGTGTCAGTCGAGTTAATGCCCTTATATTATAATTATTAGATCCACAAATCTTCAGATGCGACACATGTGAGATTATCAATAGCGCGCAAACCGCGAATCAATCTTATTTCGTAATTTTCAGAATGTATCAGGAGAACATGCTGCCCCAATTGTTAATATTCATTCGCAGAAGAGAGATGGCACTTGAACATCACCGGACCATTCCTCGGGGGTGTAGTAGTCCTGGACATTGTCCTTATCTTGACAGCCTGTTATAAACAAGTGTGCAAGTCCTGCGAAAGAAAGCAAACGCGTAAATATATTATTTGCAAAGATTAAGAGATAAAATACATTAATTGTATAATATTTACGGTTATACACTAATTGCAAATATACCTATTCGTAAAGTTATACATTATGAAGTCTTTGGCCAACAAAACCTGATTTATTGTTCGTCTTGCAAGTATGGAGATAGCAGCGGACGCAACATGCTTACACACAATGTAAGTATATTTTACAATACATTCTATGACTCTAGCGTTTATTTATATAGTCAACCTACACAGTACTCGTTATTGAGTCACCAAGTCACAAATATTACGACATATACGTGAGTTATGGCAATAAGTCGAACAGATAAGAGCATGCTAGAATTCCTGGTTTATGTATTTAACCGCTAAGGATTCGGGAAAATAGTATTTAGGTATATTTTACTTACATAAATATATCCATAAACGATTCGCTTGAAGAATTGATTATTTTGTTTAATAAATACAACACAGATATTAAAAATGCAAATAATACACACAAAATATAAGTGACACATTGGACACTAAATGTGTCTTCAAAACTGTATAAAATAGTATGTTCTGAAAGTTTACATAGGTAATACTGCAAAGTAGACTCTTCGAACAGGAAAAAGTGCATACTAGCTATTGGTATATTTTAGTCGTTAAGAGACGGAACACAGCAGCGGAAACATGTATGCGAACTTCGATGGTAGGTCGTTTGTCTTTTGAAGTTGGTCATATACAAAATAATTGGATCACTGATGGGGATACATTATAAAACGCGTGTTGCTCGACAGCATTATACACGTAGAATTTACATGAAGCAATTGCATAATGATGTATAACGCGTTTAAATAAGTTAATTGGTTCATATGAAGTTTTGTGTGTAAGGTGAATTGTTAAAAATAGTTATTCAACGAGGCTTTTTCACAGATTCGTATTTGTGACAAATGTCACAACATGAATATACAAACAAATCCGGAACATTTGCAATAGTTTCTCATGATTATAATTACATATAAAATAAAAATTGCTTTTCCTATGGTTGAAATTCTGGAAGCAAAAGCTAACATGCTGCCAGTATACTGACGTTTTCGCATTTGGTGGGTAGTGTAAACGCTATGTCTGTAATAAACGTTGATGCTCAATTTCCGATGAAAAGGGTCAAAGACGCTGTATTATATTTGTCCGATTTCGAAATCCATTAACGATCAGATATTTTAACAGTGTCGTTAATCATGAATGTAAATTTGGTTGTGTAAATATAATGCATACAGTGATGTTTGAGTCTACGGCAATTTTTTCTTACATAATCATTGTTTAAATCTGTAAACAAGTCCCTTTAAATAGTTTTGGTTCTGCCAATTTCGCTAGATATTGTTTTAATATTCCTGCTTGACGGATAATCAACGGTTTATCACTAAACAACTTGCGAGATATATCACTCTACTGTTACGGTACATACATGTGTGTCCATATTAAATGCTGTTGAGTGTTGACGTTAAACGCATTGTTTTCACTCAAAGACATGCAATGTTTAAAATCATCGGATAATTAATTCCCAATACCTTCACTGGACAGCGCAATTCATTTTGTCCATCGTTAGGGTTAGACGCAGCCTCAACAAATTACGTTTCAAATAAACATTGCAACATTACTTTTTCGTCAAGGAAATAGAAAAAAAAAATATCATTTATATAAGGCATCAGGTAATGATCAAGCATAATACCTTAACTAAATTATATTTAAAAAATGTTTTTTATATAAAGAGTATGAAACATGTCAAGTGTTTCAGTTTTATGCAAGAAGAGCATCATCATCATCATCATCATCATCATCATCATCATCATCATCATCATCATCATCATCATCATCATCATCATCATTTCCGCCGCCGTCGTCGTCGTCGTTTTCACATCACCATTACTAGTATAATCATCACAATGGTCCTTGTCGTCCACGTCATCATCATCATAATCGAAATCATCATCATCTCTCTACAGCTTCTGATAATTGATACATCCACACATTTTAATAATAATAATGATAATTTAAAAAAAAATGGTTTCGTGATGTTAAAATTGAACTGTCATTCAGTGTAACTGGTTGATAATATTGTAATATTTTTCTCCATCATAGTTCATGTCTGTCTTTCCGTCCTTTATATTGTCTATTTGCAAAATCAAAGGAAAAAAGGTCCCGGACAAACTTATAATACGAGATCAATGTATATCATATGCAGTATCTGCCATGCAAAAATATGAAACACGTATGTTTTATTGGTATGTCGTTTGTGTCGAATGAATTGTAAATGTGAATTTACCATTTCATTTAAAACATGCAGTAACATGTTTTCTTTTCAGCGTGAGATCGCACGACGTGTAGCTCGATGACTGTGGATCTTTCAATATCATCCCTATTTAGTGAACGTGACCATATCATCCGGTCGTTTCAGTCTAAGTTTATTTTATTTGAGTTTTTTGGTGTTTTACTTGTCCACACTTATAACTTAACTATGGAGAGATTACTTCATAGAATGTGTGCTGCTATGCGTTGGTGTGTAGGGCCCATCTGTTCTATTTTTTAACTCACGTATGGCCAATAAGTAGGCCATGAATAATAACACATTTATAAGTATACCGTTGGGCTCATCAGGGGTGTGGTATGAAAAATGGGTCACGTGCGCGTATTATGAATTCAGAAGACACAATGTTCGTAAAAATACACAACAAGTTGTAATGTTATTAACCATACGATAGTTAAAATAAATATGCCACTGAGGCTAATAGAAAAAAACGCCAATGGTTATATAACATTATGTCAGGTGAGCATTCGTGAGAATTACGTGAACTCTTGTTTAATTTGTGTTATGTATTGTTTATGTTTTGTTTATGTAAATGTAAAATAATCATTATCAATTAATTAAAATTATATTAAATGAACTTTTAGTGACCTTATTAAGTTAAACAGCGGAAATTAAGAACATGCGTCTAGTAACATATGTAAAACAATATTTGACGTTAAAAGCGCGGTACCTAGGTGTAAATGCACTCTTAACGTGTGCGTTAATACATCTGACACACTTTAATTTGAGATTTTTTATCAATTTATTGTTTAATATCGTTCACTATCAACAGGCGTTTCTGAAGTATATCGCAATATTCATTTGCGGTCAATGGATCACAGTTTACTTATTCCGACTTATGTCTATATAGACTGCTGTGAATACATTTAATTGATATAAAATAATGAAAATTGACAAAAGTTATTGTTTGTTTTTCATTTATTGTTACATCGACAGGTAACCTTAATGGACGTAATGGGTTGTATTGGCTAATCTCACCGCCATGTGTGTACGTTATATACAACGATAGAAAACAACGATACCTTACATATATGCTTTAAATTTGTTAAAACTGTACATTTTTGTAAATAAAACTTTATTAATTGTTAATAAAAGTTTTAATCGCATTGTCATGCAGTGAACCCGTCGTGTAATTGTTTGGAGGTCCGTTATTTACGCCTGCACACAGCAGCAAATTCGTGCCGCGAATCAATTGTCCAAGAAGTCCAATCCTTAACATGATAGACAAGCATTTCCGGCCATGGTGTGACTATTGCAATTTCGCCAAATCAAGGGAATGGACATGGTTCTACAGCTTAAAACAGTGTTGGCGTGAAACTATCTAGAACATAAACAAGTAATACAGTCGATGCATTGACAGTTTCAATAAAAAAAGTAAAAAACATATTTTGCAAACTTAAGTCAGGAAATTGTGTGTTCATGTTTACCACTTTTTTAGAATTAGGGTTTGTGTTAATTAAACGTTTACTAAGCCTTTTTCTAAATCGTAATGGTAAAATACTTCCCAATCATCTCATTAAAAAACAAGCATAAACTGAAATATATGGAACATATTTGGAAAGAAACGTAAAAGGTAAGTTTACTATCTAGGCATTCAGCAGTATTGCATTGCTCAGTTCCCTCGCTAGATCCATCACACGTTTTGCCGAAGAGAGATGGACGTGGATTGTCACATGTTCTGTTCCGAGTTCTTGTACCTCCTCAACACGGTCTTCTACAGGCACCCCAGGTTGTCCATGTCGACCAAGCTCCGTCTAGTAAATACTACAATTTTATTTGTTCTGGTCTTTTTCCATATACGTTATAATTCTATCTTAAATACATGTGTAATGTATGCAAGTTCAACTCCTTATCATTGTTTATTGATAACACACGGAATAAACTGAAATCAATTGAACATATGTTGAATGAAACAAATAAAGTAATTTTACTTTCTACGCATAGAACGGTATTGCAAGGCTCATTTCCCTCGCTTGATCCATCGCAGGCTTTGTCAAAGAGAGATGGACGTGGGTTGTCACATGTTCTATTCCGAGTGTGTGTGCCTCCTCCACACGTTCTGCTACAGGCATCCCAGGTTGTCCATGTCGACCAAGCTCCGTCTAGTAAATGGTACAGTTCTTTTCGTATTGGCCTGTTGTTATACACATTATAATGCTAATTTAAATGAAGGTGTTATGTATGATTTTTCAGCTACTTGTAATTGTTTATTGATATCAAACATTACAACTGACAACAATGCAATACACGGATGTTGAAAATGTTTGCTCACAGAACTATAATAGTTTGCAATGTAAAGTGACAAATCACACACGGTAGTAACGCTTGATATCAAATAATGGGTTTATAAAGAAAAGGCTCCTTTCAGAATCATAGTGTTAATTTTCAAATATAACAAAATACCCATACAGCTATCCAACATTAATGTCAATAACTACCTCCACATGATATTAGATTGCAATGGTCCATCTCTTGATTAAGACCATCACAATAGTGGCCCATTATTAGATTGCAATGGTCAATCTCTTGATTAAGACCATCACAATAGTGGCCCAGGAGTGACGAGTATGGATTGCTACACATTCCATATCTAGTTCGATGACCTCCAAAATACGTGGCCGAACAGGAAGTCCATGGTTGCCAAGGGGACCACTTTCCGTCTTAAAATTGATATCAATTTGAATAAATAAGCATGCATTAAGCGGATCTAAGACCCAAACTGTTTTCTGAAAGTGCCATGAAGCTGACAGTTGTATTAGTAATATGATCACACATAAAACATCCTGTGATATGCGTATCAATAACACGCACACTTGTAAACAAACATGTTTCGTCCTAGTAGTTCAAAATATACATCTGATGATTTTAATACGACAGGCAGAACGTTATTATTACAATAATTCCTTTCAGTCTCCAATGCAGATTAATTTTGCTAAATGGGCAGGCCGACTTGTATTGATTAATTAACACGACTGCTTTTGTAAATCCTATATTACAATGACAACACAATGTTATTTATGCTAGTATAACAAACAAACTTGTGCATCCTGGCATGTAGCATATCTTATCATCTCTTGAATCCCCAAAGCAGTGATCACAACCAAGGGCAGGATAAGGATTTGAACAAAACCGGTCTCGTCTCTGCATGCCAACATCGCAGGTGACTGAGCACAATCCCCATGGTGCCCACTGTTTCCAACCACCGTGTACTGCACGATAACACAAAGACAACTCGTCATTTATGAGCCTGATGTTAAATCAAAGTGTGCTTACACAATATGCATATTTTTTATAAATAGCCTACTGTTTTATTCGAGGCTTCATTATGCACGATTAGATCTGTTGATACTGTTATATTATATTAACTGAGATGTATTCGTATAAATAACCTAATTTTACCTAAAAATACAGACTTGTAAATGCCTGTTTTAATTAAAAAAAAGTTAAACATTTATTTGTCGACGTTTTAAATGCTTTTTAAATGCTTTTGTTATCAAAATATAATATAATAGTTGAATTACCTGGACACCGATCTAGAATACATGCATGTTTAGCCAGCGCCTCCCCAACACAATCGAGACCTCCATTTTCTGGAGACGGGTTGGAACATGTTCGATAGCGCGTTCGAGTTCCATTTCCACACGTGACGTCACAGCCACTCCAACTAGACCAATTGTTCCAATTTCCATCCACTTAAGTGGTGATACAGATGATACATTTAATTAAGGTGAATGCCATTTTAATGCTCACATTTAAAATAGCTAAAGTAATTTTAATACCTTCGACCTTTGTTGCAATTAATTCATACACTACAGAAATATAAGGCTAAACGACTACAGCAAACGTTATGTCTTTTTCATATAAATGACAAAGTTAAATAGTCAAAGTATGATGAAAATAGATCTAAAATGTGTGCCTTTATGTCGTTTAATTGTAGTTTTGTTAAATTGTTCATGTAAGACATATACGTAAATATTTAACAAAGGAATACCACATCCACTGTAAGATACGTTCGGTTGATACAAGTAAAGTGCATCTGTTTCACTTAATGTCTTATAGTTTTTTTTGACACGTGCTTTAATTGTATTTAAAAAGAACTCTTTACACACCTAGGCTACATAGGTTGCAGAACTTTGGACAAACCAGTTTGGCCTTGTGTACATCTCCACATATACTGAATATCGAATTCATCTTAGCACAGTCGATCGACTTGTCATCGGCGCAACTAGAAGCTGAAACAATATATAGGAATGAATACAAAAATAACAACTGCAATATACATTTTAATGTAATTAACTGATTTTCAAAGGATATTGCTACCTTACATACATATTGCCTTACTAGATATACAATATTACAAAGTTGAATAAATTTAGTTTAAAACAAAGTATATTGCTATAAAAAGAGCTTCCTCAACAAACCCACCAATGAAACTATTCTATGAAAACTACTGTATCTATAATTAAGTCTGTTATTACATTTATTTTACCAGTTTATCTTCAATGTTGAAAGAGAAATGACGTACGCGGTTTGTGATTACACAGAGCTTTGTTGCAATAATCTGTCGAGCAGCATTCATGACATGGATTATCATCACGACTTGTAAGCAGTTTGCTCAAGTTACCGGCAGATCTACCAGTGTTTGATCTTGACGAGTTCAAAGGGCCACAGTGCTTGGCGATATTTAAAAAAGAATAACACAAAATATATAAAAACGAATAATTGTTCATACGAAACATCAAAACACGTTTTTATCCCGTTATAAATACGAATAAACGTGTCGGTATCGGCGTTAACGTGTTCGTTTTGTATGTCATCGAAATAAACAACATTTGATTCAGATTGCAATATTGAGTTGCTTTTTAAGAGTTAACTTTTTAATATGAATGACTAGATTTATGATTGAGAAAATAACATTCTTACATTAAATAGTATATATAAGCTCTAAAGCACACATCTTGACTAGCCGTGCCGATTTTATTTGGAATTATTCTTTCTCACGAAATGATATTATTCAAGCACAGTTACTGTCAATGCGCATTCCGTTGTTATAAACGGCCAAATGTTCCTCGATACGTTCAGACATTTTAATTTTCACAACATGTATAATTAGTTTACAATACTATGGTAATCATACTTAAGTTGTTTATGTGTAATACGTGAATCAAAACAATCTGAATTCATATAATAACTAGTAAATAAATGGCTTTTAATAATAAAAAAAAAACTTATTTACGTTATTGCTATTGCACGATAAAGTATAAGTCCATTGGGTACTAGTCTGTTGCGTTGCCTTCATGTAACACGACTGAAAGGATAAAAGTGTACATTAAAATCAAGCTCCAAAGGCATCATCAGCAACTGCTAGAAAAACAAAACGATACACAGACTTTTAATTCAACATTCACACGCCGCCTTGTTTATTTTATTAAAAAGTTGGGGTCAGCATGAAATTAACAAAAAAAGTAATCACAAATATTAACTGTGTCGATGCACATGATACTGTTTTAGAACATGAGTTCAGATCGGTTATATTGTGATAGTCGTAGCACTGCAGACCAGCTATAAATTATGAAAGCAATGCTTATATATCGAATCAGATTATGCTTATTCGCAGTTTTCCATCAAATTTGATTTGATTAAGGTGAATTGGTTTTTCTCTTTTTTTAAAGAGTATTTGGGATGCATTGCTGTTTTATTAGTAAAACATTTAAAGTTTTAAAGCATGCGTTTCCGAAATATGCAATNTTTTATAAAATCGATTATTTTGCCTTTCTGAAGAGCGAATTTCCACTTTTTTAAATTACTCATGACAATCAATAAAGGTTTTAAAATAGGCATGTTGATTCAATAAAATAACAATGGCTTCTGGTCGATCTTCTATATACATTTTTTTTCCAGAAGAGATGGACAATCCATTCACAAGAAGGTGACTATAAGAACATGAGGTGAAGCCACTGCACGGTATATAATTGACAGTCGTATCATACTATTGTTATCATTTGACTTGTATTTATCAGATAATGTTCCTTTTTTGCATATGATTATTTATCCTTCAACGTCAATACGATATCCGAAATCTATAGGAAGCATACAATCGTTCTACAAAACAGAACTCAGTCGTATTTTTTTTTAATATGTTATTTACTAAATCATAAACAAAAGTCAGCAGCCTGAATACAACAAACTGTACCATATATACCCACGGGTATAATACACAATAAATCCAATAACTTGAACTCAACATTTTATAAATCATTTATGTACACAAAATGCGTTTTTCAGTAGGAAAGCTTAAAGTAAAAACGGTATTTGTGAATGAAATCATGAGGTTTGTCCCCTAAATGAAACGCTTTATGTACTGCAGGGCAGGCATTAGCGCTTCTTAATAAGACCAAAACATACATTTATATCGAATTGTACATAAACAAGATAAACAACTCGACATTGAATACCTAAAATAACTGATTCGAGATGGCACCAGCTATTACGGTAAGAGGAAACAAAGACTTTGTTTACTCCTTCTTACGTAGTTGGCAGAAACAGAGAAATAACCAATAAATATAGTCAAGCAATAATTTAGCATATATTGCAAAGTACATTATGTCAATAACGGCTGGATTTCATACTTACATACGTTTGCATACATGCTTTTGTTGAAAATGTGATATTTTGCTAAAGAAAATTCACATGAAACTTACCGAGAAAGTAGTTTTAAGTACGAAGCTTATACAATTTGCCTTGTATGGGTCATTTTATCTCAAACGCACTCTGTTTATTGATAATGTACTGTCCGCAAAGTAACGTTGCGCTGTAATTGTTGTAAGACACCAAGCAGTTCACGTGTGCAAAGCTAATTGTTCTGCATGGTTTGGGAAAAAGTAAAAGTGTAGAACATATTAACGGTTTTGGTCACATATGACGACATATACATGTTTTGATCTTTTATAAATTGTCGTCTCATGTTTTCTGAAACAACCTAATTTGTATAAAGCTTGATTTTATTGAAAACAATAGGAAAGCAAACTTAACGACTCTTGGAAAAGTGAAAGAGTCCATATGTTGAAACGAAAGTCCATACATGTTTTTACGAGTCTAAAGAGTTTGAAAATACTACACATTATAATTGTGTTTTTCTATATAGATTTGCAATAACGATTTACGTTGAATTATACATTATGATTTGAAACATGAACATTTTCTTTCTAATGAAAGTAATGTGATAGTTATATTGTGATATGACTGTCAAATAAATACCTCATGCATTATCGCCACCTCCTGGCATATATTGTAAATCGACCAGACGCAAGAAATTTTGTTTATTACAAAATCTGAATTTAGTTTGATGTTATCGGTGATTTAATTGCATGGAAATGTGCTTTTCAAACAGGATGTCACAACATATAAAAGCCTTAACGTTTCGAAATGACTTGTGATTATATATTTTTTATATGTGTGTATGTGTTACTTTTCACTGAATCGCACTACATTATTTGACTTTAAAACTAAGGCGAAGTATGCTGAAAAAAAAAACATTTTAAAAAACCGTATTCATCAAAACTTAATTCGTTTTTGTAACAAACTTTCTGTCAATAGTGCCAACTTGGCAGAAGCATTGGCTCGTATTTGCATTAAACAAAGTGGCGTCAGTGATTAACGGCCTTGTATATGCATGTATAAATTAAATTGATATCGTAAAGGTTTATGTTAAGTTTACTTGTTGATACGCGCGAGTTAATATACTTTTAAAAGGGATTGGCCTTAACATACAAAATAAATTTAAACATAAACACTTTATAAAATAAAATAATATATTATAATATAATATTTAGTTTTCGAATACTTTTATAGATGCTTGTTATTAAATCAAGATGTGATTGAACTCAAATGCATCTATTATACTGACCTTTGGTTATTTGATAACAAAGTATGATAGAAAATATGAAATATAATTCACAGTTGTATTTTTGACACGATACATTTATGATGTTGTGTAATATTTTGTTTGCCCGATGAATGCTTCTTGGGATATGATGTATGAATTTGTTTGTATAAAACAAATAGATGTATCATCTTCATTTACCAAACAATAATGGTTCTGTTATATCTCTAATTCTTTATATTGCATTGTGGTCGATTACAGTATTACAAACCACAAACATGTATTCACCGTTCAACAAAATAACATAAACAGCCCTGGTGAAAAATACATCGTATTGTGACATACACATTATGTCATAACAAAAGGAAAATATTACGCAATACCCTCACACATATGCCCTAATTCACACAAGTGTAACTACATTTATTTACATAGTTTAATGATTTAATCGAATTATGCGTAATTTTCATAATAATTATAAAAAAAGAATGTAATACGTCTTCTGTTTTACTATCTCTTTAATTTCTTAGTAACGCAAAAAAAGATAGATTTTAAAATAGTGAACTCATATAGCAAAATCAACTTCAGTCATGCAAACTATGCTTTAATATATATATTCCAAATAAGAGTAGTACCCTATGAGTAAATTGAAGAACGTTGACTGATTGTGAAAAATACATGAAGATAAGGGCGCATAATTATGCCCCCAACATTTATAAGGGCATTGAAGTGGTGACTAACAAATAAATATTTTTATGCTGATTATTTTGTAATAAATGTCACAATCTTAATTTTATCATACCAATTTTGTAGGTTAAACACAGGAGTTAAATTCTCATTTCTTCAGATTGTGTACTTGGTAAAAATTTACTGTCAAATGAGCCCTCTTTCGAAAAATACCAAAGAGTTCAGAATTGTTTAAATAATTTGAGACTTCTATAGCCTATCCTATTTGGAAAGCATGTCAAAATAAGGCCGATACAAATAATACACAACACAAACAATGAACATAAATATGGTTATGCAACAAGGACATCAACAACCAAAACACAATTTTAGTTGTATTTGATGAAGATTCTGGTAACCAACCATTTTTTTTAAACAAACGTATTTAATTCTGAATTACATTCATTCGTGAATCAAACGTTGAAACTTTGAACTTGGACAACTGAGTTCCGTATCTGTTTCCGGATTGAAAACAAAACAATTCAAGTCGGGTGTGCGCATATGCGATAATAGAGGCAAGTAATGGTATAAACAAAACAAAATCCGTTTCATATTGATAGTAATAATTTCCGAACGTTGTTTTAAAAGTCGAAAAGTCAAGACAAATAAATGCTTTAGAATTTTATGTATATCCATTGAAATCAGAACAAAGAAAAGGTAAATATGTTAAAACGCATTTCAGCAAATGATTACATGGAAAATAGAACATGTTAGTATGACTTTGAATAAATACTAAACGGCGACTTAGTAATTAATGTAAAGATGTATACATGTTACGTAAAAATTAACGCATAGCGGTACAGATCAATTTCTCGTAGCGCTTTGAAAACTGTAACGTCTTTCTTCTTCTGCTATTATATGAAGAAAGTTAAAAAATGCAAAACACATCCTTATATGAAATACCAATGCGTTTCTCAAAATGCGATTGTGTTGCCCGTTACTTTACTTCCCCCGCAGACTGCCCGATTTTTTAGAATACATAGGATAGCAGTAGAACTTGTATCTTAAACTGTACCCGTGTTTTTATTCTCAATCAAGCTTACTTCGAATTAATTCGACAGCTTAATAGCTAAGAATGAAGAAAAAGTATTGAAAACCTTTTACGCAATATATTTAGAAGAGTCCGATTAATACTACTGTTTTAATCTATAACAATGTCAGCATTTTTGACAAGAGACTGAATGATTAAACATAAATAATTAAAGTACCAACTAATCAAATGATCATTATGTGAAACCGATGTGATTTCTAACAATATCCATATGGTTCGACGTTTTTTTTCTTTTATCCGCTTATCAGACGTAAAACACGTCTAATGTGCCAATTAGCAGCATTATTGGTCGTGACCCTTCTCAGAGAAGTCTCGTAGTAGTGTAAAGCCGCTTTATAGTGTCCTTCCATTTCATAGCAATAACCAAGCAAATTAATTGCAGTCTCGTGGTGATGCATGTTGTATCGATTGTTTTGGTGCCCTGGTTCACATACATATAATCCGAGTTCGTCCAATGCATGCAACTGTTGTTTACGTTCACCGAGTCCTCCATATGTGAGATACTGTAAATAGTGAAGGAAAGAACGAGCATCAACTTCGGCGAAGTCCATCCATTGTTTCTCAGTGTAATTTCTCTGCGCAACTTCATCTTCATTCATGCCTCGAATCATTTCAAACCACAAAATGTACGGGGCGCAGTGCATTTCTTGCCTGAGAAACTTGACACAAAATGCGAATGGTGGTTCGCTAAAACTGTTGTCACAATGATCTGATATAATTTTAGCAAATACCTGGAGATCACCGTCACTTGGTTGTTGTCTACATGCACAGACAGCCTTGACATTTTTGTGGTACCTCCACTCCACGTCCTCCAACACTGCAGCTGCTGAACGCAGATGCCCTTTGCAATATAACGCAGAGGCCATTTTAAGGTGAGTAGAGGCTACATCTGTGCTTAAAGAATAATGGAAACATTTTACAATATCGCTGAAACATACAAGACCTAGCCTTATACACGTAGAAGCTCTTAGTGAAGTTCGTATTGCGTACAGGTGTTTTGTTATCTCCAACGCAGCTGGTTTCAAACAGGTATTCTCGAAAATGTTATATACATTTAGTAGAGAACGTATGATATTGTGTTCAGTGTTTATCAATAAATGTTCTCCACAGTACGAGGTGATGTGCGATAATAAATGTTTAGAGCTTTGAAACTCCAGCTGTAGACAGATACTCTTGTTTAAAGAGCGACCCGATTCTCCGTCTTGTCCGATATCATGAAGACTCTTTGTGTTTAGTAGCTGACCAAAGTTATCTGTGTCAATAAGAAATAAGTCCTGCACGTTGTTTTTAATCATTGAATCCACATATTGCAAAAGCCTAATCTGCTGCTTCCTTTCTATCTTACCGTCAAACAAGTTGACATCTGGTATGATATAATGTGGTAAAACCCCACCACGAAGCCATTTTTGCAAGGTCTGTAAACATAGAATCAACAGAAACATAATGTTCTGTTCCTTCCACATACACGGGAGTGTTCTTTCTATTGTGTAAAACATTATAGTCTTACAATGAAAACTTGTTATGACATCTTTCCCAATGAGTGAAAATAATGATGTTTTTATGAATTTCAAAAGAACATAACATTTTATCTGGGCTATGTTAAAACTGAACATCAACATGCGTTCAACTAAGTTTGGTGACAGTCGCCACTCTTCGCGTTTATAATAACTGTCTGGGTGACCTGCGGGTACCAGGAAAGATGGAGCTACTTGTGCAGCTTCTAAAAGCTTAGGAGACGGCCAGTGTTTACCTTTACATCTATCTATCCAGTGTTTTATTTCAGGGAGCGGCTTGCGAACGTAAAATGCATGCACTATATCCCAGTTAGTTAGAAAGCTGACTGAAGGTCCAGCGTTCGTTATTATGCCTCTATCCTGATGTATAAGTTCAATCCTCTGTTTCCATTGGTCCGAGCTGAACAGGAGCTGCTGCGGACCATTTGCCACAAGTATTTTATCAAATACATGAGTCGCCGGTACTGGCCTGTCAGCCATAATAAATTGTAACAAATACTGTTGTGGAGGTGAAATTTCGTCTTTGAGCATCAATAGGTTAAGCATCGAAGCCTTCCAATCTATCCAGTCAGTCATGACATTTACTTCGTTTCTACCATATAAAACATCGATATCAGACTGAAGACCGGGTGTAGTAGTCCCTTCGGACTGGCTTCCGAAATGGAAAACTTCCATATCGCTACCGTGTAAACAACCACTTATCTTTAAGCATCTCTCTAACCACAAAAACGTTCGTCTTCGCCTTCCAACAGTCCGTTTTTCGACTCCGATTTTATTCAGTAAGTCCGTCATCCGGATCGACAATACAGCAAAGTATTCGGGAACCTAGTTGTAAATGTGAAATAAATTATTAATTATTATTAGTAGTAGTAGTAGTAGTTGTAGAAGCAGTAGAAGTGGTGGTGGCAGTTGTGATGATTGTGGGAATGGTGGTGGTGGTGGAAGTAGTAGTAGTAGAAGTAGTAGTAGTAGTTGCAGTAGTAGTAGTATTAGTAGTAGTAGAAGTAGTAGCAGTAGTAGTAGTATTAGTAGTAGTAGTAGTAGTAGCAGTAGCAGTAGTAGTAGTAGTAGTAGTAGTAGCAGTAGTAGCAGTAGTAGTAGTAGTAGTAGTAGTAGTAGTAGTAGAAGTAATAGTAGTAGTAGTAGTGGTAGTAGTAGTAGTAGTAGTAGTAGCAGTAGTAGTAGTAGTAGTAGTAGTAGTAGTAGTAGTAGTAGTAGAAGTAGTAGT
>VMBQ01001278.1:30703-45191 GCA_007657795.1 Dreissena rostriformis
GTAGTAGTAGTAGTAGTAGTAGTAGTAGTAGTAGTAGTAGTAGTAGTAGTAGTAGTAGTAGTAGTAGTAGTAGTAGTAGTAGTAGTAGTAGTAGTAGTAGTAGTAGTTTATAACGTTCTTCTTCTGCAGGTCTATATGTTGTATGTGCATTGGAAACTGATTACTTCAAATGGAAGTCAAATTGTTACATAACAGTTTAACTTAAGCCAAGAAGCAATCTCAAATAGCAATATGCTTACGCATCAAGTACTTTACATGATACAATATTCTACATCTACATTTACATCGGTACGTTGACCAGTCAAACTTGACAATTACTCAACGGGTAGTGGCGCTTAATACAAGATTATAGAGATCGATAGAAAGATAGATTATGTGAAAATACAAGAGGTGACAAATTTAGTGCAATATAATAGTATATATTCAGAGTATATAAGTTTAGAAGAGATAATACAGATAAAGTATACATTACTAAATATTTACATTAGGAATAATAAGAATAGATACATAATAGAAGGAAGGAAAAAGAGAAATATTCCCAGCTGGTCATAAAACAAGCTGGGAGTGAAACCCCTTGTTATAAATGCAGCGTCGCTAGCTCCTTCTTGAAGAATACCAAAAAGGGTGCCTCAGCTACTGTAGCTGGTAGTCTGTTCCACACTGGGATGGTTCTGGGGAAGAAACTGAACTTACAGACATCTGATGATGTTGAGTATTGGTTGTAGGCCATGCTTTTCATGTTAAGACGTGTTCGCGCTGGTGCTTCGGATAGGTAGGCATCACTTGGTATGTCGACAAGTTCATGTATGTTCTTGTACAAAATGACTAGCTGGAGGTGTGTGCGTCTGTCCTCAAGAGACTCCCATTGAAGTAGATGCAACATATCGGTAACGCTGCTGGTGTTGCGGTAACGGTTGGTGGTAAAGCGTGCTGCTCGTCTTTGGACCATTTCAATGTTCTTTACTTGTTCTTTTGTGTTAGGGTTCCAGATTGATGCGCAGTATTTTAAGTGGGGTAGGACTAGTGTCTTATAGGCGCTGACTTTTGTGGCTTGAAGACTGTGCCGAAGATTTCGACGTAGGACGCCCAGCATGTTGTAAGCTTTCTTGGTGGTTCGGTCGATATGGGTGTTCCAAGACAGCGTAGAGTGAATGTCCACACAAAGGTATTTTGTTGATTTGTCCACAGTTGGGGGTGTTCCTTTCAATAGGTATGTATGTTCTATCGGACGGCGCTTTCGGGTGACTCTAAGCATACTGCATTTCTGTGGGTTGAACTTCATAACCCATGTTTGTTCCCATTCATAGGGTTTGTAGGTCGCTCTGCAGGATGTCACAGCCCTCGTTGGCTCTGATTTGGCGACTGGTAGATCGTTGATGAAGATGAGAAATAGCAGCGGCTCTAGGACAGTACCCTGGGGCACGCCGCTGACGATCGGAACCTGATCGGAGGTGGCGCCCTCCACAATGACCTGCTGGGAACGGTTGGACAGGAATTATGAAATCTATCTGTTGGTGCTTCCTCGGATGGCGTAGTGGCCAACATTTTTTGGAAGGCGCTGGTGTGGGACCCGGTCGAACGCTTTGCTGAAGTCGAGCACGACCATTTCGGTCTGGATGCCTTCGTCAAGTGAGTACGCGAGCTCGTGACTTAGCGTAAGTAGCTTGGTCTCACAGCTTCGACGTGCTATGACGCCATGTTGGCAGTTGGAGAGGATGTTATGCTTCTCTAGGTGTTTTAAAGTAGTGCTGACAATGACGTGTTCCATAACTTTACAGTAGAGACTGGTCAAAGACACGGGTCGGTAGTTGCTGGTCTCATATCTTTAGCCCTTCTTGAAGATGGATGTGACTTTGGCTTTGCGCCAATCTTCTGGGACCTCGCTTATCTGTAGTGACTCGTTGAAAACCAACGTTATGATAGATGCAAGCTTTGCAGAGCATTCTTTTAGTATCCGAGCTGGTATCTGATCTCGCCCTGTGTCTTTGTAAGGGTTACTTTTGTCAAGCAGTTTCTTAGCTCCTTCTGTTGTCACCACAATGTCACTCATGGATGGAAATGATTGTACTGTTGGTTCTGTTACATGGGTCTGGTCTTCTCTAGTAAAGACAGAAGAGTATTTGCGATTTAGGATGTCGGCCTTATTTTGGCTTCGTTGAAGAGCCGACCATTGTCTTTCAAGGGCGTAATTCCTGTTCTATTTTTTTCTTAGTGATTTAATATATGCTCAGAAACTTTTTTGTTTACTTGGCCGGCTCGTATCTGAATCTCTTATCTGTATAATGTTATTTATATATTCCAAGTATGATTGTCTTTCCACTTTCTGGGCTTGTCTTTTTGATTCCTTATACTTTGTTAGGTCACTTTTACTTTTAGTTCTTCTCATTCTTGTGTATAGACACGTCTTCCTGCACAGGACTGACCTTACTTTCATGTTGATCCAAGGCTTCTTGGTCGTGTTGCCTCTAAGGAGTCTAGAAGGAATGTGTTTTTCCATAAGCTTGATAAGGATAGATTTAAACATAGTCCAGAGGCTGTTGATGGTCTTATCACTTGTCAAAAGCATGCCGTAAAGGTCGTTCAGATCATTCCTGAGTCCTTCGTAGTCGGCCCTCTTGTAGCAGAGAACTTTTCTTGGTCTAGTTTTTATTTTTCCTGAGCGAAGGCTTGACCCTACATAGACAGCCTCATGGTCGGATAGCCGTGGTATAACTTTAACAGTGTTGACAAGGGATGGATTGTTGGTCAGGAATAGATCCCGAATGTTATCAGTTGTCTCTTTGTAGCGGGTGGGGGAAGTTACCAACTGTGCGAGGAATCTGTCATTTGCAATTGAAAGTAGTTGGTGACTTATGACCTTTTTGGATGCTCCTGGTGTTACCGAGGCGTCTTCCCAATTAATGTCCCCGAGGTTGAAGTCACCTGCGAGCCAATTATGTGCCCCCTCCATAATCCTGGACAGCGGTGAATCTAGGCGTGACATGTACGCAAAATCATCTTGATTCGGTGGACGGTAGAATGATCCAACATGAGTTTTAGGAGGTTTGTGCCAGGTATCTTCAGCTTGGCCCAGACAGATTCACATTCTCCTTCGACTGAGAGTTCTTCAGGTTCTGTGCTATCGAGCCGGTTATGGACAAGGATAAAGACTCCACCACCCTTTCTACCCTTTCTATCCTTCCTATACACTTTGTAATTGTCTGTGAATGTTTCTGGGTTAAGGTGTTGGCCACTGAGCCAAGACTCGGTGCCAAATACGATGTCTGCTTCCATCGATTATGTTAAACAATGTAATGAAGCCTTTTTGTCGTCTATTGACTGGCAGTTTATAACCACTGGTTTCAATGGAATGTCATTTCTCTGTTGTTTACTAACTTACGAGTTTATTTCTACAGACAGGTCAATTTGTTTTTGGTAATATGCATTGTATTGAAGTGATAAATTGCGTACATGGAGAGAAAGATGGCCGAGAACTGTACCTGAGATCTTCAAAGTTTGTATGAGGTTAAGGTACTTGGTCAGTCCCAGACTGCAGCCTCTAAGAGATGAGTACTTGAGTACAGATTTAAGCAAAAGTAATGTCAAAAAGTTCTCAAACATTGTTCAATCTGTTGCCGCTAAACCGGATGTTGAAATTGTAAACATTGGTCGGATCCAAAACGAGGCTATTGGTGAGGTTCGTTCAAAAAATTATGTTTCTGTTATTCCTTGTAAGTTAACCAGTGGGATGGTGGTTGGATCGGTTAATGGTGACCTACCATACCAGTTTGACTCATTCTGGGTTCAAGGGGAAAGAATATAAGAGAGAAAAAGATACAAGTTCGAGAGATACAAAAAGCTCGTCAGAGATGCGCACGCACTACCGAGGACTCTTTGTCTGTTACTGAACTTCGTACACAATGCAAAGTATTACATTGTGTAAACTGTAATGCGATATAATCGACTAGATTATATTAACGAAATCTTTTTTATTAAATGTCTAAGCAGCTTTAAAAACGTTCAATCAGTTTATATATGCGGATAACGTGTGGCATTCATTTGCTTTTATACACTTTTTTAACAACACTTGTTTTCGACAATTTAAATATCGGACATGTTTATAATCATGCGTTTGTAAATAAATTACCATCTCTACGACATGGCAAATGTGCGTTATATAATGCATATTTTGTATAGTATTTACTTATAATTTATAAAAAGGACGCGCGCGTTTTTTGTTTTATGTTCACCGTTTGTTTCATCAGTAAAAGTCATAATTGACTTCATGTATTGAGTGTATTTTCATAAAATAATAATTATTTTATAAAACAAAATTAAGAGCATTTTCCTTTGATGGGAAAACACAATTCCGCTTTAAAAGAAAGATGTATCGTATTGAATGAGTATATAGTTTTTTGGCAATATGTTGAAAGGTGTACAACGTATTTGTTCTATAAATGTACTTTATAATTACTATAATTTGATTGTTTTCTCTTTATCTACATAACACCAGTACCTCAGTCATTAGTCGGTTGGCCCTTCCGTTTATAGAAAACTCTCGTTCCATTTTTTGGATTTGCCGGTATGTCACCTAAAATTAAAACGCAAAATATAACTCAACTTAGAATCATTAACTTAAAATTAATACACCAAATATGGATAAATCACAGAAAACTACATTGTCCTGTTTTGAAGTATAGCTATAAATACAGACATAAATTACATATTAAATGGTACGTTTAAATCGTGTTTAATCATAATTATTTTGAAAACGCTGGTGAGTGTTTCCACTTCGCAATTGTACATGGTGTGGTAAATTGAAAATGTATTGATGCAGATTTCTTAACAATAGCATCTTGCCATCTTAGTGTATTGTTTACAAAATATGAAACGAGTGTTTCGTTGGCATAACACTTTAACATACGTTGACTTTAGCAATATACATGTTTAGAAATACCGACATCATTGTGTTCTCACCAAAATTACTGGAATTCATGCGAATATGTTGAAATGAAATGATTAATAATTAAAATAATCAGTTCCATAATAATATTGTATTGCTTTTCATCAACACGGTGTTGAGTGGTACTTCACATATATTTTAATAACAATATATGGAAATAAATATAAATACTTAATAATTTCTTGGCATTTGTTTTGTAAACATAACAATTTCACTTTATCTTTAATAACAACGCATTAGTGTTGTTCTTTATATATCTACTGTATATAATATACTTTGATTTATTTGCTTAATTCATGTAAACTTATCACATTGAAAATAAAACAAAAATACTAAAAAACTACCATTTAATATATATATACCCTTATCACATGTGATTTGGGCAGTTATTTTAATTGTGTCAATAGTGTTACATTATTGAATTGCGTTAATCACAATAAACAAAACGAGATTTTATAAAGCGATCTGTTAAAAATGAAATCGGAAAGTTAAGTAGACAGTATTTTATACTTAAAATAATAAAATACGGCCTAAATATCGTAAAATAAAAAGGCAGGCAAATATTTAAAACAATATTAATTCAATTCAAATGATAAAATAACATAAAGATAGTTTTTTTTAATGTTTGTTCTATAATTATTCAAAATAGCAAACCTATAAAGCTTCCACGAAGAGATTAATCCGGTTCCGAGAGAACATAGACTCACCTCAATGCCTTCATTACCTGATGAAATATATTTTACACACTATGCGTATCAATTGAAAACAGAATAATCAACCATTTCAGTCTGTCCCCTGTTGGACGATATACCGGAGAGGTTTTATCAATGTTCTATTTGTCAGGTCATTTCAGATAACATATCCTAACATTTAAACCGTTCAATGTCAATTTGCGCGGCGATACTCCCGGATACAGTCATCGAACGAAGTGCGCGAATGATTAAATATTATACATACGATAACACATTATTTTTTGGAAATAGTTTGTTATGTTATATAATAAACCCACAACGTTATAGTGGACAAAACACAGTTATTTGTTTTCGCGGTGTATTAAAATATGTTAACTAAAAACACATCAGTAAAATATGCAGCAATTTCAATGGATTTATTACTATAAAACATTTGGTAATGGTCGCGAAAAGAACGATACAAATACAAATTACTTATCGCCGCTGATTACGTTCTTTCCATACTACATACATTTCAGTGATAATAAAGCTTTACAATGTAAAACAAACTCGACAAATAGACCATATTCCTATTTTATGTTCGTTAACATGTTGTTTTTTTTTCAAAATAATGAAATACATATATGGGAGCAAAATATAAAGAATACTAGATATGTATTAATATATATATATATATATATATATAGGGAGAAAGATGTGTGTGAACAACCAGATACACAAACAGACATACATATTCCCATTTGAGACTTCGGCGTGTGCGCCTAGCTACGGTGCAGAATGAAGCATACATACTATGAAATCCCCATCCCCAAAAAAGGATGGTTCATTCACAGTTATATACACCACTCTAACACCGCAACACATCTCGACGTGGGAACAATTTTTACATACACAGAATGGACAATTGTACGTACACAATATATACATATATATATATATGTTTATTTAGCGGGGCTTAGACAACTCAAACCACGAGCTGTGGCTAACATTTACGTGGTATTCCTATATTCCAACAATTGTGTTCTTTTTTCTTTTTTTTCCGTAAGTATACACAAATTGATCGTTGAAATCATAGCATCTGAGGTCATGCAAATAACAGAATTGCGTCACTATTGTTAATTGATATTTTATCATGTTTAATACACCGACTTCCTCAGATAGGATGTTATAACGATAATGCTGGTTTGATGGTGGGATAATATTTGTTTGCAAACTCCTTTTTTTCGTAAAATATACATTGTGGTAAGAACACTGCCAGTCGGTCCAGAGCTGTATATTTGTCTATGAAATTCATGCTCAGCTCACAGCATTCCCCTATATTTAGGGGCCGCCCCCTAAACGCTACTTCGGGACCCGCTGCAGATTATATTTTCCAAAGTGTGACAGTCCTGGTCATATTAAGCATAATGTAAAACTAATGTAAGTGAAATCACCTGTTATTGTGTAACGTGTCTACCGTTCCTTTGGGATATATATAATCGTGTGTGTGATTTGATAAACAAATAATATGAATTTCCTCTATACAAGCCGGCTTCGTATGCCCTTTGCGACTTGGATCGCTTTGATCACTTGGGAGACTCTGGCCACCTAGATATCTTGAGTGGCTTGGGTCACCTACAATGTCTACGGTGACTTTGGTCATCTAGGGTGTCTTGGGTCACCTAGGGTGTCTTGAGTGACTTGGGTCACCTAGGGTGTCTTTGGTCACCTAAGGTGTCTTGGGTGACTTGGGTCACCTAGGGTGTCGTGGGTGACTTGGGTCATCTAGGGTGTCTTGTGTGACTTGGGTCAACTAGGGCGTCTTGGGTGACTTGGGTCACCTAGGGTGTCTTGGGTGACTTGGGTCACCTAGGGTGAGTTACACCTATACCAAAGAGTCTACAGCGTCTCCCCTCTGCGTTACGCAAGGAAGACAATCAATGCCCCCCTCCTCTGCGTTATGNTTTATATACTGATGGTTCACGTGACCACCTTGTTAAAGACATAACCCTACTATTTCATGTAATCACAACCCTACCGTTTCAAGCAGTAATTATAGTTTACTACATCTACATTCTGCAGTACAAATTGTGCATGTTTGTTACCGACTTGTATTATTAAATAATTACATTAAGTACATGCACATACAATGATCAATCTAAAATGGACATACTATGTGCGTGGAACTTACCAAAAAGTTATCGATTTGCAACCTGGAAGCGTACTTCCGTTTTCATATAAACACTATGAATGAACTTAACGAATAATGAACCTAAAGAAAAAAATACCGGCCAAAATCGTCACAATTGCAATTATTTAACATTTTACTCTGAGTGTGCTGTTTTTTCGCATAATGTTTGATATGCAAATAGATTTTATCATTAAGATGACATATCCGATGGTTTATTGAATACTGGTACAATCGTGTGGTTTTAAACATATTTAAAGCGCATTAACTGAATGGCGGTAAGAGGTGTCTCTAAGTGAAACAGATAACGACCATTTGATGTACTTTATTACTGATAAAGTATGTATATGCTATTTGTGTCTGTAACAAACGTATTCACCTGTTGATAAAGTTCAACCACGTGTATGTGCAAGTAATGTTTGTATTAGTTAGTATTCGTTATCTAAGCTTGTTCATGTTAGCGTTGTTTTGTTTATCTGATACGATTCACTATGTTGCATTGACGTTAGAAATATGTCATTTAAAGCACACAATTTGTTTACGATCGATGTTCGCAGCATTTCAGGATTGTGGCAAGTATAAATTTAAATACTGAACCTATAAGCAATCCGAGGCTATGACTGTCAAAGTTGTGAGCCTCGGTAAAAGACCTCATACATCTATAGTTGTAATATAGAAATGTACTAGTATCACCAAAACCTGAACCTGAATTTCATCTTCCAAGCAAACCTCAACCTTATTGTTTTTCCTACAGAACAATGAGGGAAACGTATTGTACAACTATGGTCACAGTCAAACGCCGTCTGTCGTGTTTTTTTTATCAACAACTTGTACGTTTCTTTGAATATCTAGGGCAGATACACATATATGAAGTTGTTGTAGCAAAATGTGAACCGCAAAATTTGCAAGCACAGAAAGAGCCACAATTATTCTAAATCACAGATTAGAGTCACATTTAACGGCATTTGTCATTGACCTCAAACAATGACCACACACATGGTCGAAGTTTTAATATAATATATGTAGCATATACAGTGGTAATGAGTTGTTGCACGCAAACCTTAATCATTGTTTCACGACGATGCCTAACCGACGAACCCTGGCGTATATTAGTTCAAAATAATCGATAAAAAGTTTAGCTAAATTAGATACGTTCTCCATATCTCACACATTTTATTTGTTTTTTCTTAAAATTCGACTAATGTCAAAAATACATGTATATACCAAACTACCCAGATGAGCACGTTTACATGCTCGTTTATAAATAGGGTTTTTAAGAGTTATCATCACTGATCACTCACCCAGCAATACAATAATGTGTTGCGCGCAACACAACTACTAATGTCATGTGTTTGCTTGTAAGGGTCATCACTCCGGTTTCATTGCAAACAGCGATCCCAAACCCTGGCGAAGATAAGCAGACAATATTCGATGAGAAGTCGAGCTAAACTAGACATGTATCCATATTCTCACAGATTCCTTTTTTTGTTACAATTCAAATTATGTTGAAAAAATGTTACAAACTACCCGGGTGCGCAAGGTTACATGACGGATTATAAATTGTTTGCTAGTGTTATCATCAGTCATCACTCTATCGGCATTACAATAATGTGTTTAACTTCATAAAGATAGAAATGGCCTTTTTATCATGTTATTGATAGAGCCGAAGTACTTGTTGTGACCTAAATAGGAGTTCATATGCAATAGATAAGTTGAACAGTTTGATTTGTACAGGCTAATACTAGTTAGAAATGATGCGAAAACTATATGCGAGAAATATTGAAAAAATATGTTCACTAAATAAAAGGTAAGACAAGCAGATGTTGTTTTTTTATTGTGTTTTCGTTAATTTATAATATGTATTTTTCTTACAAGATTGCTGTCGGTTTCAGTCACTCAAAGCACACACTTTCTGATTGCATTAAATATCGAAATATTTATTAAATACTAGAGGATGACACGTTTGAAAGTAGTCACCAAACAACCATTACAACACAAGAAGTGCTGTTGTTAAACTGAATAATGTCGGGCCAAGTTTTTTTATGCAAGAATGATGGTGAATGATAATGATTTTGTTTAAGGGTATCACATCGATTGTGAATTTAGGGGCGTACACATTCACATGCTTGTTAATATGTGTGTAATATTTCATACATCTGGCAAAAATACCATATAAGATGTGCGCGAAAGAAGTGACAAAAATAAGCATGATTTGCATAATATGGCACAAACTCTGGTTTTATGAAGAAAAAAAGAACCAAACTATGCGGATGCGGCCGTTCAAAAAAAGGGTTTATATTATTATTCCTCAATCAAAAATACTTTTGTGTTTCGCATCACACACAAATTCGACGGACGGGTATTGTGAATGGTCACCTTTTACGATCTGACGTCCTCGTGATTAATATTCGATTGTTCACCAAGTAATAATTTAGTTCAGAACCCGCCTACAATAGTGACCTTTAAACTGGGACACAACACATGGTACCTTTACACTACTAGACACATCATTGGACAGAATAAGATTTGGTAAAATGGCATTCAAATTAGAGCCCAGCTAATATAATGTTATGGGACCCACTGACGTTCTAAAATAGCAAAATATAGTATGTGAGTCCCACGAAAGGCCCATGATATACATCAGCCCAATCAACCACACGCAGTGCGCAAATGGGATGGCATGATATGACCAATACTGACTTATTTGCAGTAGTCACACATGGGTCTGATTTTATCAAAATGTACACGTATACATATTTATTTCCACCATTTATTATACTATATTTTTAAGAGAATACATAGTACAACATATCAAACTTAAACAATATATAGATAGTAAATACCCGTTTTATCATGCCATTTCAAGAGCGGGAGTACTGTTTATACTTAAATTGTGGTACATGTGCAATACATAAGTTGAACAATTTGATTTTGACAGGCTGGTAACACTAGTAAGAAATGTCTTGTAAATTATTGCGTGAAATATTAAATAGTAGTTAAATAAAATAATCTGTAAAACAAAAACAAGCACATGTTGTTTTTTATATTATATTTACGTTAATTGAGTATATGTATTTTTCTAAATATATTGATGTCTGAAGTCACTAAAAGCACAAACGTTCTGACTGCATTGAAAATTTAAATTTGTATTCAATCCCAGAGGATGGCACATTTAAAAATAATCATTTAACAACTGTTAATGCACAAGAGATACTGTATTTGAAATGAATAATGTTGACACAAGTTTTGTTCGGTTATAGACAAAACCATCATGACTTTTAAAAGTAAGTGTGGATTTATATATTTAGAAAAACTTCTAAAAAATAGGTCAGTATATTATGATAGACCATACACACACATAATTAGGATGTACAAATATGAGTTAATTATGTACAACTTTGAAAAACAGAAAACCGCTGTTTGAGTGTTTTATGAGTTGTTAAAATGAACTTTTAAATATACCTTACCTTTAAATCTGTATTTATTAGTTTTGATTTATCTGCACGTTAAAATAATAATGCAAGTTATGTTTAACATCACTAATACTAAAAGTGTTCACGTTATGTGCTGTATCTTTACAATTTTTATTTCGCATTGGTAAAGCGATTTGGACGGTTTGTTCCCTTTAACAGAGGAAAGCATCTGCATGTGACTTCTGTTACTTTAGTATTGAAACACACGTTGTACTACATAGCCACCATTTAATGTAAACAACAAGTCAACGGAAACACTTGATCTTTACGTCTATGTCTATCGACAGTGTATACTTGAGTTGGTGGATACTATAAGTGACGCAGATTTGTACCGCTATGTTTTAGATAATTTACATTCAATAATTTGTTCAAATTTTTTCGGTGACGTTTTACATTTTTATGAGTAAAAATTGAATTGAAAATGTATTTGTTGTCTTCGCAGTAACACTAGTTGAATGCATAAATCTGCTTTATATAATACAATTACGAGTATGTTCGTGTCATTTTCATTACAAAGTTAGATAAAAAAAAAACATTAAGTCTGATCGTATTTGAAGACGCATTTGAAAAGTGGAGGTATATAAGTAGGCCGAGAAAGGTTTTGCTAAATTCTAAAATCGATACCGATGATATTTGATAACATTGGGGAACCATAAATCTATTGATCCATCGAAAAGTGTTTACTTGTGATTCAGTGTCAAACAAATGAGTGCAGAATTGTATATGTTGTGTTATATATAATTGTTCTTATATATTAACAATACGTACGGTGCATTGCTAGCTTTTATAAACAAATATTTAGTTTGTATGATGAACGCATACTGAGTACAACTTATATCAAGGTTCTTTCTTTATGAAGGTTATTATGTGTGTGTCGCTCGACGCTTATTTATGCACTTGTGTTTTCTTCTGAATGTTATGTTTATAAACCAGAGCTTGCTCAATATATCATTAAACATGTCGACCAAAACATGTGGACAAACTAAATATTCATTTTGGGTCTTGTTTAACGTTTCAGCTTATATCAGTTTTTGTATAGAGTGGATGAGGGATAGGTGTTTTCTGTGTTCGTTGTAAGAAGATTTCCTCCGAGCAAAAAACCAGATCCGGCATCTGACATTCACAGTGCAGTTTGGTTTCACCATCAACTATTTTTTATATTAATTGTTTACAATCAAATACCACCAATACGCTGATTCGGATTGCGCGATTTGACAGCACTAACAATAAACCTTTTTTAAATAGAGGAAACTCCATGGCAGATGACACGACTAAACCGTCTCAAACCAATCATGCAACGGAAACAAACAACGCTTCAATAACTGTAACAGGTATGGATTTAGCGGGGCATATACTGTATTAGTTGACAATTTTAAAAAGATCACTGTGTGTTTGGAAGTGTGGCTAGATGCACTGTCCTGATGCAACGTCATGACGTGTTTTCCCTCCGGAAAGAGTCTCGGATATCCTTTCGGATAAATGGTTTCAGAACTTTATTGATATAGTATTCTGAGTTTACCTGGGTCCCTTTGGGAATTCTTCTGATCTCTGATTAACCTCTAGACGATACAGCAGCCCACGCCATGAAGCCACGGGCAAACGCATCACGTTTTACAAACTTTAGTTTATCGCCAACGTTTTCTCCCATTCTGACATACCATACTCTTCTTCTTCCATAACTTTAACCAAGAAAAAACATCGCCTCGTCAGATGCAACAAAATCTCTCCACTTGCTACATTAAAGCTTGAGATATAGCTTCCAAGACCAGGCCCTTCGCTTCTGAATCTTTGCCATGTTGATCTGATAAGCCTTGCACTTCTTCCGTATTTGTGCTTTCAAAACATTCCTGAAGATGAAGTATACTGTTCCCTTGGACAATTTTGTGTCTAATGCCATTTATCTCTGGGTCGGTGGATTAATTTTAGAAATCCAGCGACGAAGTTTGCATACGAAGTCAGATGTGACCTTATATGGACGTCTACTTGAAGTTGGATTTGTAGCACCACCAGGCGTTGTACTGCGCTGTAAAGTAGCGTAATGTCGAATATTCCGTATACTTCCCAAAGAAATAGCATGGCCCATGTGTTTCAGTTCATTGTGAATGCTTCTGTAACTAAACAATGCCCTTCACCGTTTCACTTATTTTCTACTGAGGCATGTTGAATAGTATAGACAAATTGCATGTACATTGAAGTATAGTATATTACACAACTACTAAAACAACAATGGTTCGAGAAAACCGTGCATGTATTTAAAATGGGCAACTCTCGTACTACGAACAAAGTATATGTGGTGCAATTAACAGGCTGGTTGACATGTACTCGATTGAACAGTTGTTTGCCAAATTGTTTAATTCATCTATTTCTGACATACTGTAACAAGTGAAAATACATAGAAACATGAAACGCGTTTACTTAATCAATTTAACATCCGTATATAAAGCATCCACCTTAACTTGATAAGCCGGTAAGTTTGTTTTACTGTATTAAACGATAAGAATCATCCTATCTCTTAACATTAATAATTGAAATGTCTGTGTATCTGTAAAGTGGCTTATCTTTACACGTTGTAGTAAGTCAAGTTATGTTTTTTAAGATGTTTGCATACTAAGACACATTACACAAGAGAAACATTTTCTAGTAATCATCCTTTAGAACGGATCGGATAGAAATACATTAAATGAACTAGTGAATACCTGTTATATTTAGTATGTTAAAGTAATAATCTCCTTGCCTTTAGGTGTGCTCTCGTTCTGTCATGTGCACCAACCCATCTGATTATTTTAATCATTCAACAATTCCTCCCTAGCGCCACACCCAAAAGAAAACCAACAACAACTACTACTACTACTACTACTACTACTACTTGCTATATTTGTTTATGTTTCATTGAATACTATAAAAATGTCAGTATTTGAAGCACAGTGATTACTCTACATGCTGGAACAGCAGACACATTCTTGCACTATATCTAAGTAGTTTTATTTTGTTCAAATGTTTACTGTTCATCCACTTTATGCTGTTTTCCGACCGAATTTATTATTTTTGGGACAAAAATGTATCATTTTTCCATGAACTTTTGTATTCCCAATACAAAAGGATACACCATTTATCAACTTGACCATGTGTCTTGTCTTAAAAACTAATCTTTAGTATATAACTTTAAATAAAACAGAGGGACTTACCTCTCGCGCGTGGCGTTTGTTGTTCACTG